>CM068835.1:25927605-26241317 GCA_028554795.2 Sinohyriopsis cumingii | reverse complement strand
TAAGCTCTTTTTTTTCTTCTGTTAACTTTACATTGGCAGAATTGTGCAGTATTTTTACATACTGCACTGCCTCGTACTGTAAGACACATGTCTAAAAATAGTATTGAGTGTTAGGCACTACTTTTGATTGTAATCAATGTAAGCTCATGTAGCTTATGATTTGTTAGATTTGCCTGTGGATGAACTAAATAAGCTGTTTGGTTCATTTGGAAATAGAAATAATAAACTTGACAATGTGGATGAGTTCACCAAGTCATAAAAGAAACCTTCAACCAAACAAACAAATGGATGTCATATCCACTATTTCCACGTGAGACACTACTGAAAATACCGTTCAGATCATTTAAACAGCTATATAGGAAACATGTTCATTTACAAACCGATTGGTTTGAAATATGACTCATACTCTCAAGGATGTATAAAAACGGCATATTAAGGGCTATCCCATCTCCCCAAAAAATGTACCATTTTACATGTTAGTCCAAACACTAAACTATAAAAAAAAGAGAATGCAACTGAGGAAAGCAGTTTTCTGGTAGAAAAGCAAGACTCAGAACCAATAAGCCAAGATGACGAAAAAGTCTTTATTTCCACTGGCTAAATAGGCTGTCACACACACCTGCCACATCAAAATCAGGATGCCAAGGAAGAAAAAAAAAGTATTTGGAGAAAAAAATCAGGATCAGTGCTACGACTGTTTATTTGCTAAAACTTTACGAAGGAACTGACATCTCCATTGTCTTATACAATTTACTTAACATGAAAAACTTATGCTACAGTCATACTGTGAAAATCATTTTTCCATTTTCATCTTTATGCTGATATTTAGCATTACATCAATTAACACAAAAGGTATCAGCATAAAAATGAAAATGGAAAAATGATAGATATTCACAGTATGACTGTGGTTTATTCAGTACAGATTTTATGCATCACTTTTGCTGTCTTTGATAGAGATGCAGCCATTGTGAATCAGACTTTTTTAAAGTAATTTTTAAGTCAGAAATTTGGGTTTAAAAAATTGAAAATCATAATTTTTCTGATTTTTAAACAAAAGTTTGGGATGATTTCAAAGTAAATCGGATAAGTGGCAGGTTTGCACACTGTAGCTGCTTTGCAATTTTCCTGTTTTACTTTACTTGTATGAGATAACGTTTTGATTTTAAGTAGCGACAAAAGTCATACAGGTCATGTAAATAGTTGGGAGTCCCTCCAACAAAGAGCATGCAAGAGACAGGACATAAACAATGCATCATTAGCTGGTAATAACAATGGCAATACAAATATTTATCGTTTTGCATCTTGAATTTCCTCAAAATGTACTTTCTTAGTTATTTCTGCTAATTCAGAATTACAATGGTTCGAAAAATTTACCCACACTACAAAATTGTACTGTAATTTCAACTACATTTCAACAGACATCATGTTCAACTTACTGCACTCAAAATGAAACGAATGTCACATTCTCTAGCAAACAATATTTAATCGTGCATGTTTTTACAAATTTCAATTACAAGAGTTGATATTTTTCCCCACATTGTGATTCCAAATAATCAATGACAGAACTGAAACACAAGTATGGAATTGACCCAGCTAATAAATCCAGCCCATCGCAACTAGAAAAGAAGAATTTAATCAGATTGACAAAAACAAAAGCTCTCCATTCCAGACAAAAGGGAAAAGTTATTTCAAGGCACATTCATTCACATTATGACTGTAAACTTCCATTTTAAGTAGATCAAAACAAGATTTAATTTTTAAACGAAAGACTAAGTGCACTACCAAGTTCAATGGTTGTTGAGAAGTACTATGTGCGCATTAATAATGTTACTGTTGAACCTTCAGTTGTGTATTTACTTTGGAATCCAGCATAAATTCAATTACTTTGTTCCCTGTAGTGTTCATTTTATTATTCAGCCTTAGGAACAAAATGATTATATAACAAAAACGTTACTACATTTGTATGGAAAAATATGAACTCTTGTTTTTTTCTGAGTAATACTGAACTCCAAACATCACGCATTATTGCTCAGAAAAATGTGTTCACATTTTCGCATAGAAATGCAGTAACCTATAATTATTATATCCTCATTTTTCCTCCATTAACTTTACATTGTCAGAATCATTCAGTATTTTACAATATTGCACTCATGCGCAGTTCATACTGCACCCACGTGTGTCCAATAGTGTATTAGGAACTACTTTGTAACAAATCATGTACACTCATGTAGTAGGCACTTTACGTTTTGGTTGATTAAATTTGTTTTTGGATGAACTAAAGCAGATGTTTCATGGACTGCCACATACCAGCTGCTTTGCCACATTCTGCATTAACTTTCTTGATACAATATTTTGGATTTAGGCTAGCAATAGATGCCAGATTTCATAAAATTTCTTGGTCCCTACGAATAACATGCAAGTGACAAGGCATAAACTGTCTTCTTTAGCTGGTAATAAGAATGGCAAAAAATATACTTAGTTTTACATCCTGAAATTCCTCAAAATGTACTTTCTTAGTTCTGCAAATCCAAATTACATGAGCCATGTTATGGGTTCTCAAGCTTGATTATACATTTCGAAACTGTACTGTAATTTCGACTATATTCTAAATGCAATTACATCCTCCTTACTGCACTCAAAATGAAATAAACATTATATTCCATAGCATCTTGTTGATAATTTGCAATTGAAAAACTTCATATTTTTCGCACATTATGATTTCAAACATTCAATGACAGAACAGAAACACACTTGCAGATGCCAACATGCTGCTGAAATCCGATGTACTTCATGTGGAATTAGCAGATAAATCCAGTACATAATGATGAAATTTCATAGAATCGACAAAAATACCAAAATCTATTAATTCCAGGTCAAATGGAAAAGTTGTTGCAATGCACATTCATTCACAATATGACTCCAAATTTCAATTTTAAGTAGAACAAAATGCCATTTTCTTTCAAAAGTTATGTGCACATTAATAACGCTGTTGTTTTGTATGATGAATCTGCATTTGTGAATATAGTTTGGAATATGGCATACATTCAGTTACTTTGTTTCTTGTAGTGTATTTTTGTTCATATAATTAAGCTTTAGGTAGAATAAGAAAATGAGCATATAATAAAAAGGTTACTGCATTTTTATGGGAAAATATCAGCTCGTTTTGTCGGATGGATATACTGCACTCCCAAAGTCGTGAAGTATTTCCATCCAAAAAACTTATTCATATTTTCCCATACAAATGCAGTAATCTATAAATATTCAGACATTTCGATATATCAGTGGAAAAAATGACATTGCCAGAGTGGCAATAATATTTTACTGCCAAAGTGACAAGATCACTTTTGGAACTATTTTCTTTTTCCATATCTGCCCATATGCACATTATTCAGACCTGTATTTCCAAATTTAGGCCTTTTTCATTTTTTCTCCTATTTCTTCTCTCCCTCCCTTCCTTTCTTTTTTCTTCCATCAGGATGAATAGCTCTTAAAACAGGTACAGACTGTTGACTCTATTAATCATTCATTTAATCAACTAGAATCCTTAAAAATAAACCCCAACAACAAAAAGTAGACTTCAATTATTAACATTTTTATAATTAGTTTTCCACATGAACCATGCAAATTGTTAGTGACTGAACTTCTATGACCTTTGGTATTCTGTCACCCATACAGTACTGTATACATGTTACACCCAATGACAAACAGTACACATTTTTAAGAAAAACTTGATTACATATAGTAATAAAATCATTTATGAAGCAATTTTAAGTGTCATCACAATCATAATCATGACTGAAAACAAAGGAAAAATCAGGCATCAATTAGTGACAATTGCAAACTGAAATTAAGTGAGAACTGAAATTTGGGTGCAAAGTCTGTTACCAAAATATACTGCAAGCTTGCCAACACAAAACTTTCAGATTTGAATACAACAAGAAAAAAAGAAAAGAAACCCAAATACTTACAATCATTAAAATATTTTCCTTACTGATGTTATGCTTTAAAGTTTGTTGGACAATTCTGTCATGTTTTTACCTTAGCAATGTTCACTGTATCAATTTGTGCATGAACTGTGTGAAAACAGTCATTTATTTGACAAAATACACCAATTGATGCATTGTATGTACAATCTAAATTTGTGGAAAGTCGCTGACCTAAAATTATTGTATAATCTTGGATCTTCTTTATACTGATGTAGTAATGCAATCAATCACTTAAACACAGTGGAGAAAGAAATCCGTACAGATGGTTTTTGCCTTAAAAATTGCATAATAAAAAGAAAATCAATGCTTTTTGAGTATACATCTGGAAATACTTCATGAGTGAAGTGGACACATTTTGTATTGTCATCTGACAATAACATGTTTCCATCTCACTTGTGAAAATTTCAATTCATCTATTAAAAAACCAGATACCCTGTACATCTTACTTGAGAAATGATGTGTCATCATCTGATACCTGATGGAAATAAAACAACAAATCTAATGGATGCATTACACCATGTGTCATCATTTGACACCTGATGGAAATAAAACAACAAATCTAATGGATGCATCACATCACTGGTTAACTGAGGAGGATTTTTGAAGAAAACCTTTTGATATGAATTAAATGGATTATAATTTATAAATATCAAAATTACATACCCTAGATTCTATCGAACTTTCCAAAGTGGCTTTACACCATTAAAAATGACTTAAAGGGTCTGTGAATGCAGAAATTTAGAATGGTATTTGACCATCTAAAAGTTCAAGAAATCCTAGACAATAGCATACAAATCCAAATAAATTTCAGGAATATCAAGATTTGCAAGCTTAAAGAAGCTTGATAATTTTAGGATGGTGCTATGCCACTTGAAAGACTAAAATTCCGTTTATTGCTCTGCATTTTTCATTTGTTTTCCCCATTCCATCATTCTACAGTCATTGTTTATATACATGTACACAATGTAATCTTTAATGTTTACAAAATGTTTTTCCCACATGAATAAAAAAAAATTCTCACCTCAAAGAAAATCTAATGATAATACTGCTGTTTATAAGACTTTATAAACTGTTCAATATAAAGTGTGAGGAATTAAATTAATATGATTGTATACATAACATTTTAGAGCAAAAGTAGACTGTTTGTAGATACACACTGAAGAATTTGATTTGATGCATGTGCAACGTGATGCTAATTAACTAGTTGGACTCCATCTACCTGAATATGATGTAAACATTTACACGTAATCCTCTCACAACATCTAGCAGTAAAATTACTCAATGTATCTGCATCTATTGGGTTATTGTAATTTAAGTTGTAATTTGTAAAAAATGATGCCCTTTATACTAAAAATATTACACCATGACCAAATAATCACATACAGTTGTTATAAATTTGTGCTTCTCAAAAGTGAAATTGGGGATAAACATTACATACACATGGTTGTAAGACTTCTTTTTACAATATGTAGACAAATAAAAGAGTACATACAGCATGTTGTATACACAAGAAAAAGAAAATACATATTTAGAAAATCCCCCAAAATGACACTGTATCATGTCAAATCTTCCCCAATAAATCATACCCACCAAAATTGTCCCCTTGTAACAACCATCTCCAATTCAGACTGACAAACTATGACATTAACTTTGTGTGCGTTACTTATTAAATATGATCTCAGCAAGCATGACTTTTCAAGTTTCGTTATAAAAGTAGGAAGGCAGGTGATGAAATTGATCAGTGCTGATGGGTAAATAAACACTAATAGTATTACAGGAATTTGCTTTTAAATTTCTCTGTTATGCAATAAATAATAATTAGTTTTGATGCTGCAGTCTGCAGATTACTTATCTTCAGACAACAGAAAAATAAGAACAATTTAATTTTTTTATAGAAGAAATTTGCTTTTCTTTTTATGGGTTTTAACTGCACTTGCAAAACATTACTGGCTCTATCATGCAGAGGAAATGGTAGGTATGTACCTTTTTCAAGGACACACACATGCCGCCAACCAGAGCTGACTTGGCTAAAGAGAACTGACTGCACAAAATGGATAAATAAAAGCTTTTGTTTATACAACTTATATACATCTATTTAATATTCATGATACCTGCACAAAAAGAGGTACTGTTACCCCTCACAACCACACACATTTTATTTTAAAAAGTGTCCAGAACCAATATTTCCATTCATATGGTAAGTGATCAAATTATTTTTGCCAATGTTTGGTTTCACCATGTTAAGTTTTCATTATTGTACTGAAAAAAGTGCTGACTAAAGTATATTATAACATGTACCACTAAAGGTTAATATCATTAAAAATGCTGACATTTACAGGAAATGGGCTCAAAAATGTGATAAGAGTTTTGGGCTTCACTGAACTGTTGAGTTCTTCTCTTTGATCTTATGACTGAATTGTCAACACCATACTAGGGTCATCATAGGCTACATATAAGTTTTGTTGATTCACTCACAATGAAAAATTAACCTTGAACAAAACAGGGGTCCAGATGAAGACCAACAAATCATGTGACAGTATACATATCACTTCCTTTAAAACAAAGCATTCTGGCTACTCTACAAAGGTTTCATCTACTTAATTATATTGCACTACTGTATAATTACAAAACTTTAACATGCTAAAATGTAAATTTTATTTTAGAAGAAAAAGTAAAAGTTATTTGAACGAAAATGGGGAGAGTTTAAGAGTGCTTGCCAAAAAATTGAATGTTTGAAAGACTCAAATAAACGTCGGAGCAGATGAAAATATTCTGCAGCAGTGAAAAAATAGAGTAAATTTAAAGAGAATGATCCTAAATAGCAAGTGATGTCTGTACAAAGATTTAAATGAAGCTTTTGAATGGTTTTGCAATGTACATGCCAACAATACACCACTCACATGTCACACTTAAGAATTATAAACTATTAATGTGTGTTCAATTGAAGTAAGTCTATTCTTAAGACAAGAAAACCTTAGACAGGGTTCCTGCCACAAAGTTAGAAAAAGATTTAAGACCTTTTCCAGACTTTCCAGACCAAAAAATAAAGATTTCCAGTTCTAACCATGTGTGTGTGTGTGATTTAGATTTTTAAAGTAGCTTTAACAATTTTCCAGTCATATCACTATGATGTCTGTAGTATGGCAGTTTAAAGTGATGTCTAGCACTGGGGCATCATGCCGCAGACATGTAGCATCATGTCCCACCCAGTCACATTATCCTGACACCAGGCTGACCAGTCCTAATACTAAGCTCTTAATGCTGGGCGCCTAGTGAGGCAGCTGTTAGTACCATTTTTAGAAGTCTTAAATCTAACCACGTGACAAGTTTATTAACCAAATCGGTAATGACAGCAATAGGTGATGAAATTTTCAGAAATTTTAATCAATAAAAATGGAAGGTTTCCTGCACAATTCGAGTGTGCTGAATCTGAAACTGAACTCATCTTAATATCTTTTATGATAAATTCTCATGAAGCATTGAAACACATATACTGTCCACCATTTTTAATATTTTTCTTGATCACTTGCAAAATCTTTACCTCATGCTATTTCAAGCTGACATTTGAATATTTCTTACTGATGGGTATATAGAAATGTTGGGTGAACATTCAGCTATAAGAATAAATAGACTTTTCCTGTGTACCAGGTACTTTGGAAGCCTTTCTGTGCATATTTATCAAGTGGCCCCCCACCATGTCTGTATGAAATAATATATTATTTAGTCATACACATGTTGAAATTATATGTTGCTCTTAAAATTTAATGTTTTATGCATAATTTGTGTGTAGAGAATTCAAAATTGAACTCATCTTTATGATATTGTTTCAAATAAATTCAAACCATGCATCCAAACATATGCACCACCCAACATTTTAATACTGGTCTTTGATCACTGTTTGCAAAATCTTTGCATATTTCTTACATATGGTAATATAGAAATATTTGTGAATATTCAGCTTTAATAATAATTTACTTTTTCATTGTTTCTGGTATTTCTTAACACCTTTCTGTGCCTTGTTTAAGTGACCTCTCTCTATCACATAAAATACCCTAATGATGAGTCATGCAAATGTTGAAATTATATCTTACTCTTAAAAGAGTGCATAATCATTACAACATTCTTGTACATGTATATGTTGATCTGAAATCACAATTTAGTAACCGAAATTGCAACTTCAGAATTAAATTATTATAAGATAGTTCTGGTAAACTTTTGTCTCTTTAAAAATAATGACAAAGAATAAATGACCTGAAAAATAACTTACACTGAAAACTTCCACAACTCTACAAAAAATGTCAGTCACATGGTCAAAATTCTTGAAAAATTTCTCGTTCACTCTTTCATATTGTACAGGTTTTCCACCACTTTATTATTACAGTAAATCTGAATTTCCATAGTGTAAAGTGTGCATGTTGCAACACTGAATTTTGGGTGTCAATTTTTTTTACTTTCTTAATAATTCTGATCAATTTTGAGCAATATCATCCAGTTCAATTTGTAGTATTAAATTGTGAAATCAGAGAGTGTGAGAGAAGGAACTGACAATGAGTTCTCATGATATATTTATGATTATTTCATTTTTTAAAAATAAAGTGATATGCACTGATCGACTGTTTGTTCTTTATAATGTCAATATTTAGAACATACTGATAATCATAATATATGCCATGAATTGGTTTTCTTTTCTTCAAAATAATTTAAATGTTACCTTTTTTTAGCTTATACTAAACAATCAAATTTTAAATTAAATAGGCCTACCAATTCCTCTAGATATCATGCGTCATTTGTAAATACAAAACCTCAAAAATACATTGCATGAAAAAATCCATACCCAACATTTTTAATACATTTAGTATAATAAATAAAAACGTGTGTATCATCTAATTCCTTGGAATAAATGTTCACTTTGTCATAAAACGTGTTTTTGAGTGTTTATCAACTCAGTTTATTTATTACTGCCATTATTTACATTTTTACGGACCCACATACTGGGAAGAGTTACTGTTCTTGCTAGCAAAAGATCAGTCCAAGAATGTCAAATCAAATAAAATCACCAAACGTTAAAATGAATAATCACTAGCACAACACAAAACTTAAATTACTGAAAAAATCCATTAAATGAAAAAGGTAGATTAATCCACAAGACAGTAAATACCAGTCAATATTGTGTGGCCTTCTCCCACCAATTTATCAGCTATACTCGCCTTACGATGTTGCATTCTACAGTAACACCCTAAGAGCTCTGACAAAAGCAGTCACGTTTTTGGAAAAATAAAATTTAAGACTTTTTCCAGACTTTTTGGTCATTTAAAATTTTTTCCAGATCTTTTCAAGGCCTGGAACAGCAATATTCAAATTTAAGACTTGTTCCAGAATTCTAGACCCGCGTGGGAACCCAGATTTTATTAATTAATATAATAAGGTAATAATTAATGATACTTTTAAATGAAGATATTAAATACTTTTAAGTTACATGTAGTTTCTTGCTATATACACATAAATATACATGTCACAAATATAGTCCCCCTCTGGAAAGGCCACTCGTCTGATATGGCCACTTTCCTATTGCAGAAGAGGTGGCTGTATGGATAATCAAAACTCAGATTTACAAATATCACAGACAATCATATCTAAAATAAAAACAAACAAAAAAATTAATAAAAATAACTTTCGAAAATATATTCCATAAAAATAAAAAAAAACATTGGCAAAGAATAGGCAAACAAATTGGTAGGAAACAAAATTAGGGCTATAATGTCCGATAAACTTAAAGATTTAGGTCTACTTTGAAAAAAGTTTTTGTGGAGTGGTCAACTTTGCATAACCTATGCATTCTTAATTTGTTAAACAAAGCTCCATATTGTTTAGATTTTACAGAATCTGGATATTCTGACTAAATCATCAAATATAATTTTACATTTATTATAAAGATAAAAAAAAATATGACTATGATGATACACAAATGAAACAAGGTGACTAAAGTAAAATTACTTTTTGTTATACCTCTAGAAAGCTCAGATAAATATATCTTTATGTTGACACTTTCTACAATGTGTCCATTCTTCCTTCTCCTGTTAACTTTAGTCATCATTCTTACTTTGTCAAATGCAGCTAACAATTGTACAGCTCTGCAATACACCAAGAAGCAGGCAAAATTATCCTCATTGTAGCCAATTTCATTGCTCTAAGGTACATCAAAAAAGCAGATTTCAATATAAGCTCTGGCATTCAAATATCAGACAAACGATCATCATAATATGCACTTCTCACACACATCAGGTTTTTCACCCTGACCCACTCTCTGCCAGTAAATAATGAATAGTAATAATAACAACTTTCTTTCGCAAGGGTTATAACTTGGCTGTTTACTACATTTATCATTCTGACCATGTCTGTGGCATTCAACATAATTAACCACATGTTACAACTACCATATTTGCCTGCCTGTAAGATGATACTTTTTGACCAGAAAATATTAGCTTCGTCTCATACTCCAAATCGACTTATATATGGATTATGTCATCTGAATTGCTTTATCATATTTCTTGCATCGAAAATAATTCTCCAAGACTACAAAAAATAATGTGCAAAAAATATTTCATTTTGGGGAAGAGATCGTGTATGAACAAACATAGGATCCCACATTGAGTATTCTGAACAATTACATGATCATCAGTATTAAAAATTAACAAAGATCAGATGTAATTGTGCTAAAGCAGCATGCACCAGTAATGTACGTTGTTTGTAATATACACTTTTTAAAATTTAATGACATATATGTGCATTAGACTTTACAAATTAGAAGATAAATAACCATGACAAAGACATATTCCATCACAATTTTCGTCTTGCACTTAATGATCAAATAATCCATATGCCCCATTGAGAGAGAGAGAGAAAGAGAGAGAGAGAGACAGTCAGAGATGTCTTCATGATTGTAAATCTGTATTGTTTACATACCTGATGACTGATTTTACTTGTGTACAAGTGCAGTACCATATTCCATTATCAATTAATACCACTAGTTAAGCGATTCCTTCTAATTTTTGTTTCCACTTCCATTATTACAAAAATCACATGGCTTTGTAGCAGTATTTACATGTTAATTAAATATGCTACGGCTGTATTCAGTCATTCCAAGCTAACACCTGTTTGAGGTCAAGATTCTGCAGACCAGATCAGATGAACGAAGCTACCAATAGGGAAATGAGGCTACCCATGGGTATTATGAATACCGTACCATATTTAAAGGAAATGCCAGGTGGTTACTGTTGTAAATTTCTCAGCCAGTGACAGTTTTGAACATGCCAATGGAATGGACAGCAATTTTAAGTATGTCTAGCATGAGCAAAGATCAAAAACAGTTGTCACCTAAGTACAGGAAGAGTACATGCACTTAAAACAAAATCTTAATTGTTGGGAATGGAGAGGCTGTTATACTTGCAATAAAAATTAGACAGCATGCAAAATGGTCATTCTTGGGATTTAACATAATGGAGATGACATGAATATAACTACTGTGAATATTTAAACCCTGAAAAAGTATGGTATGTATTTTCATAGTTTGGATTTACTGTTTCATTTATTAATGTTTTCTCTCTTTGACAAAAGCTTCAGCAACACGGTGGCAAAAAGTTAATAAAAAAGAACCAACAAAATACACAAAGAGCTGAACTCTCTCTCTCTCATATATTGGACCATATCTGATTTTGATCATGATGTACAAAAAGAAAAATGCGAAGGAATACATATGCATCCTTCTCTCTGTATCTCCCCCCAAATGCATTTTAGTATTAATGATGCAATTTCCCTACTGCTGGTAATCTGAAATAGCATATAGTGATACTTTTAAAATTTATGAAACCAGAAGTTATTATAATTTAATTCCACACAGCATCACAAGTTTTATTCTATCTGTAACTCAATAAATTTTTGGGACAGCATCATTATATGTAGCTAAAAGTACATAATATGTTTAAAATACTTCTTGTGAAACAAATTAGGTACTTATAGTTACATTTAATGATCCTAAATGGAAAGGTTACTTAGCTACAGGTAGGATGAAAATTGTGATGCTGTGTAGAACGAAGTGAAAAACACAATCCGAACTGTTGATCTGGCCTTGTCTTATACTCAGCATCGACTTAAAATAGGATGAGGGATGGAAAATTTGCCAAATTTGCAGATTCGACCTATACTCTGCATAGACTTATCGGCCAGCAAATATGGTATATGACGTAACTAGCTACATGTTAGAACTACATTACTGATTGTGCCTACATCATGGGAATAATTTCTTAAATTTTAGAGAGATACAAATCTGCACTAGATTTAAAAAAGACAGTGACCTATCAAAGCTTGCATCCAAAGAATAGCATCAGCAACTTAATGTTCCCAGGGAAAATAATGTCCATTCTGACCAATTCTCTCAAATATATTGCCACATTTTATATCACCTGATTTATCCAACCAAATCTCCCAGCACCAATCCTTCTACCAAGATAAGATCCCATGTCACTGTAAACTTATCTTATAGATCTAAGAAAACCGTTACCCATAAACTTCGGTTAGCTGCGGTGGCTCAAGAGTTTGCATGCCAGACATGTGATGAGAAGGATGTAGGCTGAAATTCTGCCCTGACAGGGCCATCTCAGCTGCCATGGTGTGTCTCTGGCCTTGGCACAATTTCCTCCTCTTAAATGCTAATATGTTAATAAAAACCAATCTTTTCTTAAGCTCCAACAGATGGAAATGTGGTCACACAGAGAAATCTAATTATGTGATAGGAGAGAAAAGCTGAGGCAGGAATTGGACTGGAACACGAGAGCTCAGAATCTCAATCAAATCCTTCAACATCCAGCCAAGGCATTAACCTATAACAATAAGCAAGAATTTAGTCACACACCACAATCAAGGCTACCTCTTCTGTGAGGTGTCAAAACACCCTCTCAGAAATGGTGGCTGATAAATATAGACTCAAGGACATCTTTAAATTGGTCTCAGTAAAATAAAAAATACATTTGTGTGAGCTAGGTTGATCAGATGAGGTGATTAATCACACTATAACCTAGATATCCCAAAACTCCACGTGTTGTAATATTTTAA
Source organism: Sinohyriopsis cumingii (assembly GCA_028554795.2). NCBI lineage: Eukaryota > Metazoa > Mollusca > Bivalvia > Unionida > Unionidae > Sinohyriopsis > Sinohyriopsis cumingii. Next base: position 26,228,223 of record CM068835.1, on the reverse strand, counting down.
CTTTTTTACAGAAATATTATTTATCTGGAAAAATGCTACCAGCACTTCATGACCAGAAGGTCTTGATTGATTCCCGAATGGGCTTTCTACAGATGGGGCAGTCTCTCAATGGCACGGCACAAGCAACACAGCAGGCGAAATGGCCACAGGGCAAGAATGTAACACAAATTTCTTCATCTAAGCAGATTTTACACAGACGTTGATCCTTTAGGCTTTGGTTCTCTTGGAGGATTGTGTCAACATCTGTGTTGGAAAGAAAACCATTGAAAACAATTACTATAGGTTAAATTACACAGAATGGGTACTTGGGTTTAACCTTATCCTTTTTAAAATCTTGTAATTAAACAACAGACCTAACAATGTGTTTTAATGGAATTTAAAATCCTTCACTCTTTTTATAATATGACAACATAAAAAACATGAAATCATAATGAAAATTAAAACATAAGGAAATCATGTTATATTTGTTTTACAAAATGAAACTTTCATTTTCTTTTAATTTTTCTACCACTAAAGCCATATGTCAATAATTGAAGAGATTAAAAAAATAAGTACATAGTACATAAAGATAGATATGTTGATTTGAAGAAAAGGAACGGTCAGAATGTATGTATCATTAAAAAGCATAGACAGACAAGCATATATATATTGATAGGTAAACAAAGATAAGGGTTCTGAAAAAAAAGAACTGAAAAATTAAACTACTATATTTCTTTGAAACAGGTTCTTCAGAGTCTTCAACAAAATTTAATTTTCTTTGATTAGATATGCTACTGGACTTGTCTCTTCAACAACATCATAGCTCAATCTTTACACTCACAAATGAACGATTCATAAACATTTGTTTTATCCATTTGTTTAACAGTGATCACATAGTCAACCTGAAATTGCTGACATGTATAATAACAATCTCTGACAAGACAGGTTTTCTGAAAGACTTGAGAACACTTATTTTCATTCATTTAATTATTTGACAAACATATAAGTATTTACCACTCTCCTGTAGTTATCACATAAACAATCAGACAATAAATGATAGACACCACTTGGGAGTGTTAGATTGTTCCTAGATCAATCTCAAATGTAAAGAAATCCAAGTGGCTAATCAATGTCAACAGGTGCTTTATTTCCAAACATATGTCAAAGAAATCACACAAAAGTTATATTATTAACAATTATTACCTAAACACCCTGAACTTGGTGACATGCATCAAAACAATATTTGAGAAGCCAATTGTATAGAGTTGGGAAGCTTGGCACATATCAGAAAGTCATGAATTGCCCAGGGCTAGGTTTGGATTTGAAAGTTGGTGAATCCCATATATATACATGCATATATTTCAATTCAAACATAACTGACAAGTGAAAGATATAAATATTTGTCACAACTTGCTTCCAATAGTAAATATTTACATTATCAGGTCAGTGTGGAAAAAATGTGAAACTTATCACAACCGTGTCTACCATATGGAGATAACTGATTTTGATAGCATATCATTTTGAAATATGGGATCAATAGATGAAAAAGACTAGACAATTATGTAGAAGAAGAATGTGCTACATGTAAACCCTAAATAAAGTTGCAGATATATGTACTCTGTCAAGATCACAGAGAATAAAAGTTGCAGAATATAAAGCATTACAAATTTAGGAGCTGAACTTTTGCTCTCTCTAAATTTTTTGGTCCTGCCTGTGGTGAATACCTTGCAAACTGCATCTTGCTTAAGTCAATTTTGAGATTGTCCTGTGCATCAGACAAGTGGATTTTGTAAGCCTTGGCAAGGGTGTGGCACTATCAGAGATGCATACAATCAGTCACCAGTCAGTGAATAATGAAATGTGGGTTACAGTAACCATTTATTTGGTGATTATTTAGTATTCATCAAGATGCATTGCCTCACCACTTTTCATGATTCTAGATGTAGCAGTATGCAGACAGGGTTCAAGAAACCTATTTGGGCATGATCTAATTATAAAACTTCCCCACAGCCAGTAAAATGTGAAATGGAAGTCAGTCATTTTCTTTTGTTGTTTTAAGGGTGTGGTTCAAATAATGGAACAGATGCATGCAATGATTTAGTTTGATGATTGTAGCATGAATAGAGTGTGAGAAATACATTTAACACATAAAATGTAACCAGTGCCAGAAGGATCAAATATGGGTCACTATGACCTACTTTTATGATAAAGCTGTAGTAGCCTTCAAGATGCATTCTCTCACCAAGTTTCATGCTTCCATGTACAACATTATGCATATACAGGGTTCATACAGAATTCTGAATGATAAATTCAAAGACTTTTCCCAAACTTTCAAAGAGCACAAACAGATTTCCAAGACCTATTTTCTCTAGCATTTTCTATACAAGTTATGTTATATGAGAAAACAATGAATGCCAAATACTACAATATTGTTTAATGATGAAATTCAAACTATAATAAGTCAAAGAATGAAACCAGGAAAACTGCGCTACATCTGAATCTAACAAACTTGGACAATTTTATCTGTGATTATGGAAAGAAATTAAAATGTTTGGGTTTATTTCAATTTTCAAAGACTTTTAAAGACCTCAGGGTAATCTGCTCATTTCCCAAACTTTCAAGGCCTTGAAAATGCTACCTCATTTTTCCCAAACTGTCAAAGACTTTCAAAGACCTTAATAACCCTGATATATAATGCAAACAACCAAATTAAAAAATTTAACCAAGAATGTACAAATAATGTACATGTACTGATTTAGCCACCTTCTTCATGGATACTGGTGCAATAAATTACGTACCAAACTGTTGCCTATGACTGTACATGCTTTATTATTTGTGGACACCAACTTTGTAAAGATCAGTTATAAAATGATGTTTTATAAAATGTCTGTACAGAAGAAACACATTATTGCAAAAAGACATTATTTCTCTGTATTAAGGCAATGAAAAATTGTAACGTTTCCCTACTGAGAAACTGTAAGGAGTAACTACAAATCCCACACTCTATCTTGGAAAAAGCATATCTTCTCTATTACTGTCTTCAGTCTGTTATAGCTGCAATAATACATGTCAAAATCATCATGCAGGCAGAAGTACTCAAAATAAATTAAATATCACTTGTGTTCTAAAATTTAATTTCGACATAGTTTATGCAAGTTCTATTCAATCCTGATTGTTCAATGCTGTTCAGCTCTATTGTCATGAAAAAACATCCAGACAAAAATTTATCAACTGATATGGACCTTTACAATAGTGGCCGATAATAAACCAGGTAAACAAAAGAGGACATTGGTTCTATCAGACAAAAATGTATCAATCAATATGGACTTTTACCATGGTGGCCGATAATAAACCAGGTAAATAAAAGAGGACATTGGTTCTATCAGACAAAAATGTATCAATTGATATGGACCTTTACAATGGTGGCCGATAATAAATCAGGTAAATAAAAGAGGACACTGGTTCTATCAGACAAAAATTTATCAATTGATATGGACCTTTACAATGGTGGCCGATAATAAATCAGGTAAATAAAAGAGGACACCGGTTCTATCAGACAAAAATTTATCAATTGATATGGACCTTTACAATGGTGGCCGATAATAAACCAGGTAAAAAAAAGAGGACATTGGTTCTATCAGACAAAAATTTACCAATTGATATGGACCTTTACAATGGTGGTCGATAATAAACCAGGTAAACAAAAGAGGACACTGGTTCTATCAGACAAAAATGTATCAATCAATATGGACCTTTACAATGGTGGCCGATAATAAACCAGGTAAATAAAAGAGGGACATTGGTTCTATCAGACAAAAATTTATCAATTGATATGGACCTTTACAATGGTGGCTGATAATAAACCAGGTAAATAAAAGAGGACACTGGTTCTATCAGACAAAAACGTATCAATTGATATGGACCTTTACAATGGTGGACGATAATAAACCAGGTAAATAAAAGAGAACACTGGTTCTATCAGACAAAAATTTATCAATTGATATGGACCTTTACAATGGTGGCCGATAATAAACCAGGAAAATAAAAGAGGACATTGGTTCTATCATACAAAAATGGACCTTTACAATGGTGGCCGATAATAAACCAGGTAAAGAAAAGAGGACATTGGTTCTATCAGACAAAAATTTACCAACTGATATGGACCTTTACAATGGTGGCCAATAATAAACCAGGTAAACAAAAGAGGACACTGGTTCTATCAGAACAAATAACAAGGAGGTACACATTTTTTTTCAACATGTGGAGCTTTCACTGTGATATCACTGCATGCAACATTTAATCTGGTTTGTAATGGATTACACCTTTAGGTGGACCTTGTCCAAAAATGTGCACATATTTTGAAACAACTTTTTGCCATATTTCTGGGCGTGTAAATAATTACCCTACAAAGAAATGTGGATATATGAAGATCAAAAGGTGAATAATTGCCATTTTAAGGTGTATATAATTAAATTCTAGAAATTAACAATCATTACTGAAATAGTTGGTACTGAACACAATGTAATTCATGTTATTATTTGCAATTAAATAATATGAATGTAGTATATCTTTTTTTTTACCTCACCGAAGTTTGAGAAAAACTTTCATCTCAACAGTATATTTAGGATATGTCAAAACAATCCATTTTTATTTTTTATCATCAAAAAGAAAAAAAGTGATTGACAGGGAAGCTACACTTTTCCACTTTTTGTAAAATGATACAATCAAAATTGACAAAAAAGGATTTTGTTACTATGAATACTGCCTTGAAACAAATATTCAACAAACCTTTGTTGTTGTCTTTACTCTTTTGCTTTGTTTCCATATCAGAAGATTTGGTGTCATTGCCTGGTTTCCTTTTGTCCATATCCAGAGTACTCTGCCCTTGATAACTGCTAGCTCCTGACTTGTGATCATTGGATGATGTTGGTGGTTTAAAAAGTCCCGTCACATCATATCCACCATTTCTGTCTGCGGCTGCAGGGGAATAATTCTGAATTTGTTCTGACAAGGGAGTCTTTGGATCTGTCTCTTCAACCTCCATAGTGTTGTGGTCAGAGTTGCCCATCCTGCCAAACTCATGTTCCAAGGCCTTCATCAGGTTTGTTGCATTTAACAAGGCTGCCAAGCCTGTCAGATAGTCAATTTTACAACTAAATTAGTTCAGGAGATGACATTTCTGATGCTCAACTAAAAACCAAATGCTGGGCTAGTAAACTTTCACATAAGTTGAATTTATAATATATGCCCACCCCAAGAGTCCCAAGTGGCCCTAATGTTACTCATCTTGTATACATTGGTCTAATGGGTAAATGTAGTAGTAAAAAAAATGGGTTTAATGACAGCCATGTCAGGATAATATCCTGCTATTAGGTTGAAACTGGTGGTACTTGATATATTGTTTAACCATATTTCCACATTACATAACTTAATGAACTTTTTGTTGTTGTTGTGGGGTTTAACGCCATATTTCAGCACACGATAGGCTATGCATGGCGGCCAGTATTAATGGTGGAGGAAGAACCCGGGAAAACCCCGGGAAGAACCATCGACCCATGAGAAGCTACTGGCAAGCTTTCTCACATACCCACATTGGCCGAATCCTAGACTCGAACCCATGCAGACAGAGGTGAGATGGCAGTGATCCGTAATGGAGACTTAATGAGCTAGATATTGTATTAGCATCTTTCATCTGAATGTGAAAGGTGTTAATACAAGGATTCTACCTATCAAAATTTGGTCTGATATGGTCAGGCTGTTTTACAGAGAGTTATTCTATCAAGTTTTTACCAATCAGTTTCATCAACATCTGCTGAGTCATGCAGAAAAAGAAATCAAAAACAGGTTTTCAACCTGCTTATTGTAACTATTTGCTAGAGGTTCCAAAAATGTACAAATTCTGACAGAGTGTGTCCTAAAAATCATTCCAACCAACTATCAAAAACAGATATTTTTTTAATAACCCAGTTGTTATGAAAACTACCTTGTTGCTTGAGGAACCAATCTGAATGTAATTCTGGTAGAACAAGTCATGATAAAAATCATATCATGTGTTGGCATCCGCTAGTCTCGAGAGACGATGGAACTGCGCCCATGAGAGATGTCCTGGTTGGTGGTTGTGCAGCGTCTGCTGTGGCTAAGTAGTCCAATGTGGGAGTGGCAGTCCCTGCTGCACTTGCTGCACTTCCTCTGCGATCGTCTTTCATCAGCTAGCAAGCGTTGCTTGTCCTCTCCGGCTTTCAGACCAGTGATCTGAGCATGTCGCCAACCTGATCTGTCTAGAGCGAGCTCTTCCCAGGTGTTGACGTCAATATCAAGGGCTTTCATGTCATGCTTACAGACATCCTTGAAGCGGAGATGTGGCCGTCCGATTGACCTTTTGCCAGAGGCGAGTTCCGAATAAAGAATGTCGTTGGGGATCCGTCCGTCAATCATCCGATGTACATGGCCCAGCCATCTGATGCAGCGTTGGCGGAGGAGTGTGATCATGCTGGGAATCTTGGCACACTCGAGCACCTTGTTGTTTGTTACTCAATTGCTCCAGGTGATCCCGAGTATGCGTCGGAGGCATCACATGTGAAAGGCGCTCAGTCTTTTCTCTTGTGAGGCATACAGAGTCCAGGTTTCACTGGCATACATGAGAGTGCTTAGCACGCATGTACGGTACACGGTGATCTTAGTGTTCATGGTCAGCATGCTGTTGTTCCACACTCTCTGCGACAACCTGGAGAGTTGTTGATGCCTTTCCGATCCACTTGTTGAGCTCAGCATCGAGCGAGAGGTTGTTGGTGATGGTAGAGCCGAGATACATGAACTGACTCACCACCTCAAGTTCGTAGTTGTTGATGATGATGCTTGGGGGGTCCGTGTCCTGAACCATCACATTTGTTTTCTTTAGGCTTATGGTTAACCCAAACTCATCACATGCTTTAGCAAAGCGGGCCATCAGGCGCTGAAGCTTAGCTTCTGTGTGGGTGGCTAGAGCAGCATCGTCTGTGAAGAGCATGTCCTTGATGGTTACTTCACGCACTTTGCTCTTTGCCTTCAGTCATGCCAGGTTGAACAGTCTGCCGTCTGATCGTGTGTGCAGGTAAATCCTTCTGTGGATGTCCCAAAGGCGTGCTTGAGCAGGACTGCGAAGAATATGCCGAAGAGTGTGGGGGCAAGGACACAGCCCTTTTTAACTCCACTGCGGATGTCAAAGGGGTCAGATGTTGAGCCATCGTACTGCACTGTGCCTTTCATGTCATCGTGGAAGGACTGGATCATGCTTAGCAGCTTTGGAGGGCAACCAATTTTTTCCAGGATTGCTAAGAGTCCATCTCTGCTGACCAGATCGAATGCCTTGGTGAGGTCTATAAAGGCCAGGAAGAGGGGTCTGTGTTGTTCTCTGCATTTTTCCTGCAGTTGCCTGACAGAGAAGATCATGTCGATTGTGGACCTCTCTGTGCGGAACCCGCACTGCGACTCTGGGTAAACTCTGTCAGCAAGCGTCTGCAGTCTGTTCAGGATGACGTGTGTGAAAACTTTACCCACGATGCTGAGAAGTGATATGCCCCTGTAGCTGTTGCAGTCGCTTCTGTCGCTCTTGTTCTTGTACAGGGTTATGATGTTAGTATCTCTCATGTCCTGAGGCACTGCCCCCTCGTTCCAGCACTGGCAGAGGAGGTCGTACAGGTGTGTGAGAAGCATGCTACATCCACACTTGATGAGTTCTGCTGTGATGCCATCCTTCCCTGGGGCTTTACCTAGAGACAGTTTCTCCAAGGCCTTCTTTAGTTCGTCTACAGTAGGTTTCTCATCCAGTTCAGCCATGAGAGGGAGGTTTTCAATGGCGTTGAGGGCATCATTATTCACGTGGTTCTCTTTGGAGTACAGTTCGAAGTAGTATTCCACCCAACACTCCATCTGCTTGCCCTTGTTGTGGATGGTATCGCCTGTGGCAGACTTCAGTGGTGCTGTTAGTTTCTTCGTGGGACCCATTGCTTTCTTTATGCCATCGTACATGCTTCTGATGTTTCCAATATCTGCTGCTGACTGGATACTCTGACAGAGCTGAAGCCAGTATTCATTGGCACACTGCCGTGCTAATCTCTGCACTTTGCTTCTGGTAGACCTGTATGCCTGTAGTGTCTTCTGACAGGGGGATCGCTTGTATTGTAGGTGTGCACTGCGACACTCTCCTATGGCTTGCATGAGTGTGGCAGAGTTAGCCTCAAACCAGTCATTGTTCTTTGATTGCTTCTTACCAAAGATCCGTGTGGCTGTGCTGTATACAGTCTCTCTGATGTAATCCCATCTTTCTTTGGCACTGCCTTTGGTGGGTTCTGAGTCAAACATCTTGGAAAGAGCATATGTGAATTCCTCAGCCTTGTCTGGATATGATGTCTTGCTCACATCAATGCGTGGTTGACCCTCTTGCCTAGAGTGGTGGATCTTCTTTGGCTGAAGCTTCATTTTGCAGCACACCAGCGAGCGGTCGGTGTCGCAGTCAGCATTGTGGAAGGTACGTGTAAGAAGCACACCCTTCATGGCTGACCGTCTTGTAATGATCAAGTCCAGCTGGTGCCAGTGTTTAGACCGGGGATGCCTCCAAGACACTTTGTCCTGTGGCTTTGTTTGAAAGAATGAATTGGTGATGCTGAGTTCGTGGTACGATCACATCTCTAGAAGGCGCTGCCCATTCTCATTCATCTTCCCAACGCCAAACTTGCCAAGACAGGAGGGCCAACAGTCATGATCGGCACTCACCCGAACACTGAAGTCACCCAGCATCATCATCATATCAAGTTTGATAAAAATGGGGTCAGTTCTGAAGAAGCTGAAAATAGTGTTAAGTTACACTTGTTACAAGGAAGTCACTCTGGAAACAAATCTGGTAGGACATGTCATATGAATGGTCCCAACCAAGTCTAATCAAAATTAGCTCAATCACTGAAGAGAAAAACTTGAAAATAGGTTTTCTACTGGGTTTTTCTACTGTGAAACCCAAAGTGCTGCAAGGAGACATACTTTTTTGCTGTAGTGCTTATCAATATACATCCACAAACCAAGTTTCATTATTCTAGGTATAGCAACTCCTACCAAGTTTTCTAAAAAATTTCCTCAGCTGTACCAGAGAAGCTAAAAATAGGTTTTTCTTATGTTTATAGAAGCTACACTGTTACCAGGGAAGCCCCCATCCCAAAGTCAATTTGAATGCCACCCATGCACAATTTTAACAGACTATATCCTTAAAAAAATTCCTACTAAGTGTTATCAGAAGTGCCCCAGCAGTTCTGAAGAAGCTTAAAATACATTGTTTGTATGATTGTTATGAAAGCCACACCACTGCTAAGGAAGTCACCCTGAACACAGTTGTGATAAGGCATGTTCTAAGAACAATACATGTAGTAACAACTTTGATAAAAATTAGGTCAGCCACTCTAAAGTAGAAGTTGAAAATGTTTTCCACCTGGTTGCTTAGGAAACCACACCAGTGGTAGGGGAGTCAACCTGGGTAAAATTTTAACAGCACTTATCCCAAAAAACACTCCTATCAAGCTTGATACAAACTGGTTCAGCCATTCTGGACAAGGTGAAAACCAATTTTCCACATGGCTGCTATGGAAACCACCACTGATAAGAGATTTATCCCAAATAAACAATTGATAAAGCATGTCCTACAAACATTCATACTACCTTTTACCAAAATTGGCCAAGCCAGTGAAGAGTAGTAATTAGGTTTTCCATATGGCTTCTACGGATGCCACAACAATGCAGAGATACTACCATGACCAAAAGGTGGCTGGGGGGGGGGGGACACCCCCTTGTCAACAAAATAAGGGGGAATAGAAAATAACCATAGTTCTAATCTCACTATCCTACTGTTCCTTATCTGTATATGAACTGTTGTGTGCTGATAACCTTCTTGTACTGTCTGCTATACAAAGGGGCATATGCATAGTTAGCTTAGCCAGTTTCAGCAAGTTGGGGAACAGTTCTTTATGCTTGTTATGTACAATTTTCCACAGTACACAGGTATTGTCTCTTGGACATCTCTGCTCCAAAGTATTATTTTTTAATAATATGAGCTCTGCCAAAGTTCCACTTCCTGAATCAGTGCTATGCTAACTACATAGACAGATTTTTTTAATGCTGTGCTAGTGTGTTAAGTTCATTGATACTATGGTCTACTAGTTATGACCGAGGTATTTTAATAAAATAACTTTCCTAGCTCTAATAATCTGATATACTTTCCAAATCATTGGAATAACTGCTAACATAAGCTTGGGTATGCCAAATGAAATTGTTATCTGAAGATAAACTATGTTGGGAGTCAGCCCTTCTGTGTAGACCATATTTAAAACAAGCACTTGTAATACTCTTGATGAATGCAAGGTTAAAACTAGGACAATGTTTGTTACAGTACCTAATGTACCAATAAAATTTATTTTAACAATTATTGACATCAAACGGAAGTATCCAGATGTGCAAAAAGTTGCCTACCTGAAAACTGACAAATGCTGCTACAAGAATTCTACTGGCGGCATAACTTATCTTCAACATGCACTTTTAGGGTAAAGAGTTTTAAAAAAATGTATACTTGCAGAGTGCATTTTTATATGTGTGACTTTGACTTAATTTGTGGGAATTCTCACACATAACTGATTTTCCAAGTGCATGAATTCATACAAACATTTATGCCATTTGTGCATGGCAGCATCTCCGCAGTTGCTAGGCAGGCCATCACACAGAATGTCCGATCAATATTGGCTTAGCTGTTCTAGGAAGAAAGTTTAATATAGGTTTTCAATGTGGTTGCTGCAGAAGCAACGTCACTGTTTGGGGAGTCATCCTGGTCAAAATTTTGATGTGGCATGTTGTTGTTGTTGTTGGGTTTAACGCCATTTTTTCAGCACACGATAGGCTATGTATGGCGGCCAGTATTAATGGTGGAGGAAGAACCCGGGAAAACCCCGGAAAGAACCATCAACCCACGAGAAGCTACTGGCAAGCTTTCTCACATATCCACATTGGCTGAATCTTAGACTCGAACCGCCGCAGACAGAGGTGAGATGGCAGTGATCCATAACGAAGAGTGCTTTAGACCACTCGGCCACTCGGGGCCCCGATATGGCATGTACTAACAAACATTTGATATTGTGATGTATCTGAAAATAAGTTTTCCATATGACTTTTATAGAAGCCACGCAACTGGCAGAGGAGCCTGATCAAAATAGGTCGAGCCTCTTTTTTTAGAATAAGGTAAAACTAGTAAATGTGGATAGATGGATGGACAAATGCATAGTCCAGTCATAAGCTCACTTTGTTTCCATCTATTCAAGGTTATCTATAGTGCTGAGAAACCTACATATGAATGAAGATGAACAGTGAAATTGTTTGATAACAAATGCAAATTTTCATAAACATGAAAGTTATGTATGTGTGTGTGTGTGATTTGGATTTTTAACGTAGCTTTAAAAAAAAACAACAGTGACATTTCTATGATATATGTAGCGTGACAGCTTATAGTAATGTCTAGCACTGGGGCATCATGCTGCAGACAATTAGCATCATGTCCCACCCAGTTACATTATCCTGACACAAGGCTGACCAGTCCTAATACTAACCTCTTAATGCTGAGTGCCTAGCGAGGCAGCTGCTAGTACCATTTTTATAAGTCTTTGGTATGACATGGCCAGGGTTCGAACCCATAACCTCCTGCATCCAAGGTGGATTATCTAACCACTTAGGACACCAGTATGGAGGAAAATTATGTCTGATTGTTATGCAAATTTAATCATGGTCATTGTTCTTTATTTCCCAACAGCACATGTAAACATTCATAATAAAGAACATGCACTGAAACTTTATGCAACTGAAGAAATTCAAAATCTCAAAGCGCTATTGTTCAAGAAAATAAAATGCAAAGCAGTTTACACTTTTTTATGGGAACACTTATCCATTAGTCAATTCAAGAATAAAAAAAATATTCTTTCACTGTAGTTTTGTTTCTGTTGACCACATTTATTCACCATTACAATGAGTAAGTAGAACACAGTGTTCACTACTGCTGATCACATGTATTCACTTTCCACAGAGTAAGTAGAACACAATGTTTTTTATTGTTGATCACATGCATTTACTATTCCACCGGGTCTGTTGAAGTCAATAATCTGACATATGTGCCACTTTGCACGAAATGGCTTAAGGTTATATACTTTCAGGATGACCTATTTGAAAATACATCTCCACAGTCCAACCATTCATTTAATAAAGCAACCTTCTGTTCAATGTCCAAAATTACTTGTCGAATACCTTAATGAAACTGATTCAAGTTGGATGAAAAAGTCAAGGCTGCCGAGCAACAAGGGTTCTCATGGGTGATTTGAGCAGGCTTTTCATGTCTCCTGTACCAGCTTATCTTACTTGCTTCCAGAATTCAGCTCTGAACATAGCTGCTGCTTTTAACTCATTTTTGAAAAAAACATTTCAAATTTTAGCTCCAATTTGTTTGTCATCTGACCTGTCTTCACCTCATTCTCACTTATGCGGTTTCACAGAAAAAGCTTCTATTTTATAACAGGAATTCCTAGTATCAGTAATGGTGGATTTAACATGCTCAGGAACAATTGTGACAGCAATATTATGATACTAGTTAACCATGTGAAACTCGATTTTGACATAACTAGTTTTATACAGCCAAGGCTGTTGTGAGAAAAGAAGTTTACTGTCATTGGCTCTGTTTTAGCACCTTCTCTATAAAATATAGACATAAAAGACCAACTTATGTCTTTGGGAGGGAGGGATTTGGGAGACAGTAGGGCTTATATTCCTAACGTTAATATGATTGGGATATGTATTCGAACAAGAAAGGTGCTCCTCTTTAATAGGCCACTTTACTGTCCAGAAGCATGAACTCAAAGAGGACCAATGCAGTTCCTGTGCATTACATGAACAACCTACATTATGCGATAAGTATACATTTGATTGTATCATAAACTCTACTATTGGAAGGATAATTCCTATCTATATAATGCAGACAGTAGCTCACCATATTTCTCTCTGACTTTTTGTATTTGATCTTTACTGTAATTAGTGTCCTTCAGCACTGCTAGAACATGGGGCGAGGCAAAGGGGTCAGGAATGATTCCATTCTGTCAGAAAAAATTATTAAATCATCTTTATATACTAATTAATAAAATGTACAATACATGTATCTTAAACACTTAAATTTATTAAAAACACAAAAAACTACCAGTAATACATTGTTTGCTATTAATGGCAATTTTAACATATTTATTTGCTGTTCCCAGGAGATTTTTTTTTTTTCCTCCTTAAATGGGGATAGGTGACATTTTCTTGTATCTTTCAATTAAATCCAGCTTTCAGGTTGCTATATGCTTACATGTATAATATTAGCTATTTCACATGCACATGAACAGATGGGTGAAAGTTTTTTTGTTCTTGCTTAATTGAACTATTTTCCCCTGTAAATCCCCAACTAATTTTACTTTTTTGAAAAGGTTCATATGTATGTGTAAAGTGTGCTTAATGACCTAACAACAGGAAATCTAAAACCTGGACACAACCTCAAGTGTTGGACCTTTTATTTTTTTCCTATAGTATAATGGATCTCAAAAAGTACATTTTTTCTGATTATATTGAGGATAAAAGTCTACCTTACATGTTATCACTGTAAACTACATTCTTCCTTTTTAATCTAATACTAGCAATTTGGTCTATCATGAATTGTGATACCTTAGGGTTAAGTTTTTGCTACATCATTTCAAGTATATGGGAGCTGACCCTGGATGGTGTCAAAATTGGCCAAAGTACATTTTTGATTTGTAATATTTTACCACCACAAATTCTGATGTTTCACCAAACTGAAAGGATGTTACAGTGACTGGTGTTAGAACTGAAGTTAACTGCTTAGTGCAACAGAAAAAATATACAAAAGAATAATGCACATTTAGTACAAGAACTGAATTAAAACATAATAAACCCCACTGAAGATAATTTGCATCCTGATAACTTTCAATGTGTGGATTGTAATTTTTTTTCTATGAAAATACTGAATGGATTGGTCCTTATCTGTTGAAAGTTGAGAAAACTAGTAAATGAAACCTTCATATACAGCTCATTTTATCATTAAAAATGGCAGTTAGTGACCAAACATTTAGAATCAACACAGATCTGCCAACTCTAAGGAGACATTCTCAGTAAGGCAGTTTTCATTAAGTTGGACACATTTTCAATAAGGTGTAAAAAAATATCAAGGACTGGCAACAAGTTCTAAGAACCTTCACAATTCAGTTTTTGCTTTTACTTCACTGTATAGCTACAGCTGTGACTGGTACATAGTACTTTTGCACTTTCTGAAAAACTCAAACTCCATTTGGAAGCATTCTCTTCCCTTCATCACTAGAATTGCTTCTAAAGTATCAACTGATACAGATGATCTGGATTTGTAGTGTTTTTTGGCAACAAATGAGAACACTCTCTTACAACTCCAATGGCATGAACAATCCACTAAGTATACCTTGGAATTTTCAAGCCTAAATGTATCAAATGGCACAAACATCCACTAAAGTATAATGAGGGATTTCCAAGTCTAAATGTATCAAATGGCACAAACATCCACTTAAGTACACAGAGGCCTGTAAACATTGTGAAAATCAAAAGTTTTAATAAGAAATCATATTAGATTTTCTTGCAGAAAGTATTTTACACTGAAAATAACAATATATGATAAAACTATTTATCAATCAAAGTAACAATGTCTACTGGAGGAAATATTTTAAGAAATAAATACCGCATATACTCGCGTACAAGCCCATTCATATATAAGCCAACTCCCTCCCCCAAACTGAACAGGTATAAACACATAAACACTAAAAAGTGCATGACCCGCAGGTAAGCCGACCCACAACTCCGAGACATCACAAGATGCAAGCGGTAAATTCTAAACACATTTATTTAGGCAAACTTATATTAACAAAAAGTACACATATACTTATCTCGGGCATGGCATGTATGATTATGAAAAAGAAATGGTATAAACTTGTTTGAAAAGTAATTTATTTAATTTTCTGTTTCTTATTGGTTCTGCCTAATTTTAGATTTGTGTATAATTTGATCGAACGATGACAAGAATTGAGCAATCATGAGTTGCTGTAACACTGCCTCTCCCTTCTGACTCAATTATTGTATGTTGTTATTGTTGTTGTTGTTGTAGGGTGTAATGCCATTTTTTCAGCACACGATAGGCTATACATGATGGCCAGTATTAATGGTGGAGGAAGAACCCAGGAAAACCCCGGAAAGAACCACCGACCCACATGAAGCTACTGGCAAGCTTTCTCACATACCCACATTATCCAAATCTGAGACTCGGACCCATGCAGAGGTGAGATGGCAGTGATCCATAACAGAGAGCGCTTTAGACCACTCGGCCACTCGGGGCCCCAATTATTGTTTGTTTATGCATCATTGCATTGGACATTTTATATCAGTACACCAGTAATTACGTTTTTATTTTGCCTTGAAATTATAAATACCTAACTCATTAAAATTTGACCCCAGTATGACAACACAGCAAGTAACAAAACGGTTTGATTCAACGCTCGCAATTTGGCTACTGAACGTATTTACATAATGTCGCCACCGCATGTACATCATAGGTTTGAACACATGCTGAATGAAGTACAGTTCACTGAATGAAGTACATCCCTTAGAGTTATTTCATGGGCACCATTGCACTAAATTTTAATGATATCTCCAAAATACAAGAATGAAGTTTCAGAAATAATCCTTCGAAAATTATCCTAATACCGTTAAAGCTGAGTTGTAGTTTGCTTTGATGTAAACAACCTTACACCATACCTGTCAACTCTCACGGTGGGAGAGAAAAAAAAACTCCTGAACTTTGGGGTCACTCCACCCCTACCTCTCAATTTCATAATATCTCCCGATTTTTGCAGAGAACTCCTGATTATTACATTATGTCTTCCATTTTAATTTCTCCTAAAAGAGAAAAGTCCTTCAAAAATAGATATATCGTATGCAATCCATGGAAGGCATGTTCTGTTGTATCACCTGTGAATTAGTCCTACATGTAAGACGTATCTCACGTTATTTATGTTTTAGTGCTACAACCCTGACGCCCAAAACATAAATATCAGCGTCAAGGTCTTACATGCATAACTACTGTGAATATTTTCGTGATCAAAATAATTACTTTACCAGAAAAAATTCGCTTCTTCACTAAAAAGGATGTTAAGTTTAAACATTATTCACATAAGTTTGTGATTTGTTTTCTCAATCTACAACAATACAAAAGTCAGAAAATAAACCACAACAATAAAACCGTCGGCAATTAATTTCAATCCAAAGAATAATCACCAGTCACCATGAATGATGTAGCGCCATTCCCACCAAAGAAACTTACACGATTGAGCACCTGGCATTTTTATACCGTATATGTGAACGTTAATTACCATCATTAAATTAAAAAATGGAATGAAAATACACACCGCACAGTACGTATCCTCAAAAAATTAATTCAAAATATGTATGTTTTATAACAGACAATACTAAATGCCTTACGAGTTGACAATAAAGGAATAAGGTCGGATATACAACAAGGGGAAAATAGTTACCACATGTACAGTACCGTATTTAGGTACCTTTAGTTCAACAAAATTATTAATCCTTTATTTCTCAATCAATTGTTGGTGCTTGTGTAACACATGGTAGTGTAGAACATGGTTTCTTTGAATCATGACGGAGGACCAGTCGTTTTCACAAAATAGTTGCATCGATAAGGATTAACTTTTAATTAGTGGCGCTGTCTTTCTTGCTTGTTTATTTCAGACTAACCTTTAGCTATTGTGCAGTATGACCACAGTTGACCAGGATATGAAAATAGGGCATGTCCTGGGGGAAAATAAGGCTCGTCACAGGGAGAAACTGCATGTCCTTTGTGAATTTCGCCCATATTAGATTCAGAAGATGGATCATATATTAAGTGAAAACATGGCTTTAAAAATGCCACTAAAAACCTCCTGATTTTAGGCAATTACACATCAATGTACTGGTATAGTTGCTGGTCCAAATTCCATCTTAGCACAAGCAAATTTGGGGGTTTTAATGATTAACTGGCCTGTACTGCTGTCGGAAAAAGAAAGACAAATCCACCATCTGTCAACATAGGAGACGCCGAAACATTAAGCTTTAAAACGTGTGGAAAGTTTGACGTTATTCAGCCAAAACACAAAACTAACATAGACTGATGATGATCTTTGATGATCTATAATGAGAATTTTAGCCTTTATTATTACCACTCTTCGTGAACATGTAAGTTATGCTGGTCATGTGCCTTGTACAATTAAATGTGCGTACCTTTTCATAAATATTAGCTCAGTTTGTAGGATCGCATATATCATTGAAAATGAGTAACTCATGAGCGCATGATTCAACTTAAATGAAACAGATATTAAGGACTCACTGAAATGTTACCTGGAAGAATGCAATTTGGTCGAAACAATGATTAAAACAAAACCTGCATCTAATATGTTTGGGATGGATTTAAGTGAAGCTATGTATGCTTTGCATTGTGTAAGTACTGTACATTAGAATTCAGCCTGGTCTCCCAGGTAAACTCAACCAGCCTGCGAATTCTGAAGTCTTTATTTACCTTTATTTAATTTCGTGCTGGAGAAATCAGAAAATATGCACATGCAAAATAATAACAAAATCAATCATAGTACTTGATAACAGTTCAATAAGTGTCGGGTCACTGAAAATGTTTTATTTTACATGCATATGTCTTAGGACACAGCAAAAAATTTTTCGTGTCCCAAGATTTACAGCCTTTACAGTAGGCAACAAAAAGACTTAAAAACTGTCAAGTTTAGACATTGGCCAACTGATAAGCCGACCACCCCCATCTTCCAGGCCTTTAATTTTTCCTAAATTATTCAGCTTATATGCGAGTATATACGGTACCAATTTAATATGTCTTGTCAAGTGACATCTGTTTCAGTTTTTTCTTTTAATTTGGTTTCAGTGCAATGATAAATGCAATATACTCTACTTTATTCCAGTATGAAAAGTGCCAATTGACCGTCATTGCAATATCCGTGTGTGCTTCCATCATAACCTAATCAAGTACCAACTGTGTTTCGATCTCTGACTTGTAAAAATGTTGGTTTAATTGTTACAATCAGTTAATAGTTGACCTGTAATGTATTATCATGTTAATTATTTTTTGTGTCATATCAACAAATGGGGTAGTTAAAAGGCATGCAAATCTTACCTGCATCAGAGTTAGAGTTCATTCCGCACATCATCATGAATGATACCAATGTCTGTAACTCATCATTTAAATGAATTTAAAAGTGACTAATTCATTTCATGCAGGAAGTAATTCAATGAGGTTCAAATTGACAGTGTAATACATCTCATTAAATATATGCTAAAACAGGGTGGTCTGTTTACATCAAAGTTTTTGATGCCACCATGAAAGGAGCGAGCAGCTTTCCTATTCAGCCATGATGTGTAGTTGCCTCCCTTTGATTTCTGTGCAGTATCAGGTATTCCAGCACTCTGGACAAACATCGCCGATCACATGTACACAGACCAGTCTTTTCAGCACATATCAAATAAATGGTGTTGCGATGTCAATATGAATTTTATTTCAATAATTCATGCATGAAATGAATGAGGCTAATTTAGTAACATTTTGAGACACTGATGTGAAATTTCAAAGAGAAACAGACTCCGATATAATTCCTGATGCTCTGCGAAGCAAACCATTGTGGTCATGGTCATGTGTTAGGTAAATTCATTTCAAATGACTATCTGAACACCCTATGTATATGTAATCTAATTAGTAACATTAATCAGTGGTTTATCATGCTCACTTTCAAATGACAAAAGAAACCAAGCAAAAGGCATACTAGGTGCATGTGAAGCTTAGATTCACAGATAAGGTTCAAATTCCCAAATTGGCACTCAGGTTTGCTCAAGGTTGAGCAGACATTTTGGAATAACCTGTAATGAAATCACTGCATGGGTATTTTACAAATATAACAAATATTTTGTTTCTCTATATAAATGTATTTTCTTAGACTGAATACTGTAAATTAATTTACTGATAATCTGAGAGCTGCATAAACATCAATATACCAGAACATCCTGGATGTACTTGACATAGTTCTCTCCCATCATCCAGATGACATAGCCACATTCAGGGAACCATTTGGCATGCTCCTCCCAGGGGTCATCCTGTGGATCCCAGTCATACAACTCTCCTCCACACCAGAAACATTTCACTCTATCTCCCTGACCTTAAGTAAAACCAAGGAAATACACTAATTACCACACATTAAATTATTTTATCAAGGTAAACAGTACTTATTATTTGAATTACAAGTTGGCCATAGCCTGCATGTTGACCCGAGCCCCCAAACTAGTTGTAAATCAGACCTGCCAACCCTAGCAAGACCTTCTTAGCAAGGAAGTCAATGACCTGCACTTCAATCCAGCCCCTAACTAGTGATAAAACAGATCTTCCAACCCAAGCAAGATCTTCTTAGTAAGGCAGTCCATGGCCTGCACTTCAATCCAGCCACCCACCCCCAGCCTGTGGTTAAACAGACCTGCCAACCCTAGCAAGACCTAAGTAATGCCATCAATAGGCTGCATTTTAATCCAGCCCCTAACTAGTGGTAAATCAGACCTGCCAACCCTAGCAAGACTTAAGTAAGGCAGTCAACAGTCTGCATTTCAATTCAGCCCTTAACTAGTGGTAAAACAGATTTGCCAACCCTAGCAAGATTTTCTTAGTAAGGCAGTCAATGGCCTGCACTGAAATCCAGCCCCTAACTAGTGGTAAATCAGACCTGCCAACCCTAGAAAGACCTAAGTAAGGCCATCAAGAGCATGCATTTAAATCCAGCCCCTAACTAGTGGTAAATCAGACTTGCCAACCCTAGCAAAACATAAGAATGGCAGTCAATAGCCTGCATTTCAACCCCCTAACTAGTGGTAAATCAGACCTGCCAAACCTAGCAAAACCTAAGAAAGGCAGTCAATAGCCTGCATTTCAATCCAGCCCCTAACTAGTGGTAAATCAGACTTGCCAACCCTAGCAAGACCTTCTCTGTGAGGCAACATATATTTTTCCAAATGTTAGACCAAATTTTAGGAAAGTGTAATGAAATAGTATGTACTTCTTTGTTGACTTAGAAAACATGCATTTGAAAAGTTCAGAAGTGTGCTCAGATGCAGTGAAGGCAAACATGATTTAAAACTAAAAGGTTTGTAAAATACACTTAGACAGTAATTATGTCCAGCACAGTTTCAGAAGCTGCAGTTTCAAACCCCAAGGAGATCAACAGATTCCTGCTTATCTCTCAACCTGACAAAATATTTTTTTAAAAATTTCACACAGTGATGGCATTCATCTCCCGCCACACAACATACTCATATTAGCATGACATGATGTCCAATAAATACAACTATTGCCTCTTTTGCTTTTTTCCCCAAGAATCTAAATATTCATCATTATACTTCTGTGCTGGTTTGAACTTTTTAAGAAGTAATCCCTTTTGCCTTCAACATGTCTGTTGGACAGCATTTTGAGTAAATGCAATAAACAACAGTTTGATCATTCCAGTAATCTGCAGATTAAAGAGTGTGAGATACAGAACTCCCATAAAGTTTCTCTGGTTCCTTAACCAAATCCATAAAAGCTATTATGAAATATGGATTAAACCCAGAGAAGCCAAGATCCAAATTTGACTGCAACAATCAAATTTTCATATCTTTAGCTATTATTTCATAAATACTTCATTTAAAGGCCATTTTAGTGAGACTTGCAGTCAAACTGTAAGTGGAAGTGCGGCAAGTCTGGTATCAGTAAATTTACAAATCAAGATGTAAACACATACTAGGTAACATGATTGTGTCCAACTGTAATTAAGAAACTGACTCAACAAGGGCCTTGAATGGGCCTGAACTTGCTCCCCTGACAAATGCTTATACTCAACTGTTAGAGCACATTACTTGGCCAAACAGTCTGTATCAACAGGATGCTTTCTTCCAGTGCTGTTGACTGATAATATTATGAAAACAGCTTTTTCAAGATTTCTATTTTTGGGTTCTTTTATCCATATTTAGTAGCACATTTATCAAATACTGAATCACCTCTAGACTAGAATGTATTCTGCCAGAGTTGTTTTTTTGTGTGATAAAGTTAGATAAATGTTTTTCTTCTTTAACAATTATCACCATATTTAATGGTAGATTGGGATCACTTTTATAAATGTAAAAGCCATCAAGAAATTATGCTTTCTGACAAATTCAGTCAAATAATGTTCAGGAGTTCAATGAAGTTCTTTAAAAAAAAATATTTTTAGTAGCAGTCATATTTGCAAAATTGCCATTTTTGTACAAACATAAAAGCCCTTCATGCAAATATGCTTTCTGTCAAATTTAGCCAGATACTGTTTAGTGGATTCTGAAAAGTCATTAAAAGAATTGTCCAAGTTTTGTGTGTGTGTGTGATTTAGATTTTTAATGTAGCTTTAACAATTTTTCAGTCATATCGCTACGATGTCTACAGTGTGACAGTTTACAGTGATGTCTAGCACTTGGGGCATCATGCTGCAGACATGTATCATAATGTCCCACCCAGTCACATTATCCTGACACCAGTCCGACATGTCCTAACACTAACCTCTTAATGCTGAATGCCAAGCAAGGCAGCTGTTAGTACCATTTTTGTAAGTCTTTGGTATGACTCGACCGGGGATCGAACCCACGACCTCTCGCATCCAAGGCGGACGCTCTAACCACTAGGCCACTGGAGCGGTCTCCAAGTTTTGTAATGGTGGTCATATTTAATGAAACTCTGCATATATATGTGTAAATCTGAAAGCCTTTCATACCAAAATGTTTTTGTTTGTTAAATATAGTCCACCTTTGATATGCAGTTTACGGGTGTGTACTTGTGTATAGACATACACACTGATGCTAAAATAATTCTTATGTGAAGCTTCTGGCATAGTGGGCTGTACAAAAATCAGCACCACTAAACAACTATTAATGTGCAGATGAAGACAAAGTTTTCAAATAAAATAATTTCATCAGTCATGGATTATAATTATTTTTGTTACACTGCAATGGATTAATAGAACTTCACATTGAGGTTGTGAATAACAAACTGTCAGAGTCAAGGTTGTCAAATGAAATCTCAGTATTTAGAATATTAATGGATAGGTCAGTTAAGGTACATGAAAAAGAATCATTGAGATAAACAAACCCAGTGAGATACTGATCTGCATTTTATAATCAAAAGGCTGTATCAATATAATTCTAAATGCATACAATCTGAATTAGGTTTGAGGAAAATGATTTAAACATTTTATAAGCATTCCCACACAGAATAAATATGAGGCTTTAGTGCCACATTATGATGCCAAAGGGAAGATTTTGCTATACCTGTGCAAATACTTTTCACATGCTAAAATGCTGCCAACTTTCATCTGAAACAAACTAAGCATCTGAGCAAATTCCCATCAATTATTACACAATGGACGATGTTGTACTCTATTTGTAAAGCAGATAGTGATGATAACAGCTGACTAGTTGAAATTAAATTTGGTAATTACCCAGAAATGTTCCAATCCTTTGTTTATTCAGCAATCTTCTTTTATATGGTGCCCATTTGAAGCTCTCTAGAGCTTAGGTTTGACCAAAATGAATCATTTAGTATCCAAAGTGATAGAAACTGAGATCATTAGAATTCTTTTGAATGCAAGTCACTGACATTTTTGTGTGTGAAACGTAATTACATAGTTTTATAAATATCTGCTGTCATGATTACTTTGGCGTGACATTGAAAATATTGGTGATCTAGGGGCAGGCATAACAATGTCTGACAAGATGAAAATGATAAAATTCTAACATTTTATCTTAATTTCTCATGTACCAAACTTGTAAAGATGTGTTATAACTCACTGAAAAGGTAAATTATAACAACCAGTTCACTAAAATGTTTCACAGTAAATGCGAGTATCACTAACAATGGCTTTTATTTACAGCTGCAATTTTACAGTTACGGGCATTGTTTTTTTTTTAATGTTTGGATTAGAACATGGTATTTTCATGGCTTTTACCCAAGTTAGCATCTATTTTGCATTAAGTAGGTATGCATGGTTCTTTAGTAAAAGGAATAAGCAATGAAAGTGAAGTGCACTGTGCACAGTACAATGAGAACAGGTACGAGTGACTGTTGCAACTCACTTGTCCCAGGGATGAGAATCTGAGAAATTTTGTCCCAATCTCTGTGCCATTTAAAAAGTAAAAGGGCATTTTGTATTAGTAACACTATGACAACCCTATTAATCCTTGAATACTATAAATATGTCTGTCTCACCTGTTTTACATTTAAACACATACCCATATAGAAAAGTCCAGCTTTAGCCAGCACCTGTGGTTTCTGGTTAAGTTGGGAAGGCCAGGAACTGTATGTAGCAAGTCGAGTTGATTCCAGGTTCCAGTCCTGATACTTAGCTTGCCTTTGCTGGAGAGCATTGGAACTTGCAAGAGCGATTTGTCCACGAGCATCTGGTGGGTTCAGATGAGCCGCTTGGGCAACATTACCAGAAAAATTACCATAACTGACACTTTGTGTTCTTTGTGCACTCTGAATCTGCTGTTTAAAATGCTCACCAGTTACTTGATATTGAGTTAAGCTGACTGGCCTAGATGGCTCTTCAATTGGAATATTCCCCATGTTATGTACACCAAGTGCAAAAGCACAATCTGGACTAAGCTTTTTATGTTCAGTTGCAACATTATCATGAGGAGTCCAACCACTGATTACATTATGACAGAAAGCACACTGAGCTCTATCTCCAATACCAGTATACAAAAAACCATTCTTTGCCAAATCTCGGGCACTTACAGCTGCATTTGCTGGCCAATTATGGAACGTTTCCAGACGCCTCCTTTCAGACCGAAACTCAAGATATGGATTGTGCACTGGACCAATATCATATCCATTACTGGTGGCATGTACTTCCTCAGGAGTTGGACTTTGTAACAAGGATTGGGACAAGGTTTCTGAACCTGTATAGTTCTCCTGGTGTGAATAACCATGACCTTCAAATACGGACCCATGGGACGATTCATGTGAGTTACTTTCACCTTCAGATACTGACTCGTAAGATGACAACCTTGTCCTCAGATATGGAGGCAATTCACTGTCATCTGTTGGGTTAGTCACAGGTTGGTTCCGATCTGACAAGCTGTGAGGACGGAAATCCGCTGATCCAATTGGCTGCACATGCTGAGCCTCTGATGAACTGAAACGATTACGTCCACTTGGGTTTGTATAGCTAAAGTTTCCACAGTTATTCCCCCCTGTGGGTCCTGGGGCATCTACTGCCAACAGAGGAGTATCAGTAACAACATCAGATGGCAGGTCCGACATGACTTTAAAATCAGTTAATTCTTTATACTTCTTATACCTGATTAAAGAGAACTATAAAAGAAGAAAAAAAATTAAATTTAATACTTCTGCAGTGATGTATGATATAATGCAAACTAAAATGTTTCATTGAGCAGGGTTCATTTCTAGGCTGCACCCTTGTGGCAATGACCCTTTTATCTTTCTTTCACAAATGCCCACTCAACAGCACCATGAGTGCATAAAAGAGACCAAAGTAAAATATAGAAAATGTAATGAATAGAAGATGAAATCTTCAGTGAAAACAGGTCTATATTTATTTCCAGACTAGTGTACTGGGAGCATTAAAAAAATGAAGACTCAGAAGTCCAAACTAAATCCTAGAGGGGAAATAGTTACTCAGGCTTCAAGTCCCAGCATGGTAGGCTGAGAACGTGGCAGTGATCACAAGTACTCAAGTCACTGATTCATAGCATTATATACTCTGATTCAGCTGCTGCTTAGTCAGACCAAAACAGTTTCAGTGTATTCCCTAGGGGTAAAAGACTGAGAGTCTAAAATCCCCTTGGTGTCAGAACTGGTGGTCAGACTGGGTAAAAAACAAACTTTGGTATCAAAACTGGGGGGGGGGGGGTAGAATTAAAATTGTGGTGGTCATTGAAACCTAGATGAGAATAAAGGGAAACAATGAGTTTGCTACATTTTCTTTATCAAATAAAATAACTGTGTCCTGGTTGTTTCAGCAGACATGTAAACCTTATTGCAGCAGTATTCTCAACTGATTTCAAAATTTATGAGTCACCCGACCCTTGATCCCAAAATCTTGAGAGTCAAAATGAAAATCTCAAAAGTCAAGACTGAAATATCAAAGTTATCTGTTTTTGACAGTCATAAGCTTGTAGTGAGGACTGTTCATTATTCATCAAGCTAACTGATATTTAAGATTTCTTGCTTACTGTGGAATAAAGTGGAACACTTGCACTGTAACAGTATTTTGTAAGAAATGTACGGATAAACAGTGAGACAGGCATGGCCATTACTGAGTTTTGTACAAGTATTTCTTTGTGCAATTTGCTAAGTCAACCATACTGTTGCAAGGGAGGCTACCCAATACAAAATGTCAAGGATAATTCCTGACAAACATTCCTACCAAAGCTTGATCAAAACTTGATTAGCTGTTCAAGAGAAGTTGAAAAAGAGTTTTATGTCTGGTTCCTATGGAAGCTGCAAAATTAATAGAGGAGCAATCCCTCAGATAATTCCAATAAAGGATTTCCTGTCAAACCTTTGGTTACTAAATCTAAAATGAAATCCAGATACAAATCAAACATGGACAAGCCAATTATCCAGATTTTGCCTCAACAATCATATTTCTGTAGTTTTTGCTTTAATTCTGAAAGTCCTTATTTTAAGGGTCATTTTCGTAAGACTTGTGTAAAAATCATAAGGGTTCGCAGGTCTGTGAGATATGTTAGAGTGGAAATGAACTTCTAGAACAAAAAATCATTTGGTGAAGGGCCTTTACACATATCAGCAAGCTCTACTATCATCAGAATACTTCACTGCCAACATCTGCATCACTGCAAATGGTATGGGCATTCAAACTTTTGTAATATTTGATAAATTATCCCCCTCCATATGAAGATGGTGTTCTAGGTTACTGGCTATTTTGAACATAAGAGTCTGAAAACATTGACAGTGACCTTTTTCTGACATGGTTAAAAGATCTGCTTGTTCCTAATTGTAGGAAAAGATTGCCTGGTGTTACTGGTGACCACAACATTCATATCATCCTGGAAGTCGTTAAGCTGAACAACCCTGTCAGTAGTTCTCAAAAATAGGTAGGGAAGCCTGTACTGGCCCTAAAAAATATTTTATGATGAAGACAATGACACAGTTCTCAATGTATTTTAATAATAATATTAATTAAACATTTTTAAGCCCAAACATTATGATGATCACCAAAATAAATAGTCTAGAATATTTTCATATTCTTTGCTCATGTCTCTTTGTACATCTTTTTATGATCTATCTATTCTACCACAATTGACAATACCATTTTATATACTTTATCAAATAATTAATCTTTAGTTTAAATCTCAAAACACTTGCTTGGTCTCCTCATAATGGGTTCATGGCAAATGTACAGAATGGAAGATATGAGTGAAATGTGACTGTCAGTCACAGGACCAGGTTGATTGGAAGAATACTAATATGGCTTGCCCCATTACATGGAATCATGATGTTTGCCATGTGCATTATTGTTGTTGTTCTAGGGTTTAACACCATTTTTCAGCACAGGATAGGCTATACATGGCGGCCAGTATAATTGGTGGAGGAAGAACCCTGGAAAACCCAGGGAAGAACCACCGACCCATAAGAAGCTATTGGCAGGCTTTCCCATGTACCCATGCTAGCCGAGCCTTGGACTTGAACCCATGCAGACAGAGGTGAGATGGCAGCGATCTGGAATGGTGAGTGCTTTAAACCACTCGGGGCCCTGCCATGTCCATTGTAACACAAGGTATAATGTAAATGAACAGGGTTCTCAACATATTTCCAAACTGAAGAGTCAGTTGACCCTTGACCCCAAAATCTCGAGTCAAAACTGAAATCTCTCTACTCAATTCTTTAGGACAGTCATGAGTCCATAAATGTGATTCTTTGTTCTTGGTGGAAACAAACGATGTTTAAGATTTCTTATCTTGTGCTGAATAATGAGAAATATTTTACAGTATTTTGTAAGAAACATACAATCTCTTTCTAACTATGTGTCACTGTGTGCATATTTTGTATATGAATCAGAGAGAGGATTGTATTATACTTTATCATATTTTCAGCTTCTCAACATGTTCTATTATTAACTGCTAAATCATTTTATATGCAAATATATACCCATACAATTATAACGGTTATATATTATTCAAATATCAAGGATGAACATCACAGAATTGTCAGTTCACTTTCCCACTCATTCTTAAATTTTCTAACAAATTTTGGAGATTGAGTCTTCTCCTCAGTGCTGATACTATCTTTCAGTTTCTTTGGAATCTGAGGGTCAGAAAATTCTTTACCGGTAGGTTGTTTCTAAGACTGAGACAGAGAAGAAAATATACTTCTTTATGCCATTGTGATTTTAAAGTTCATGTGTATGCACTGAGCGTTATGTCCGTTAATTTTATCTGGATGATCCATTAATTAAAACACTTGAGGTTTTAAACATTTAGCTGATTGAAGCAAATTAATTGCTAATAAAACACAATCCCTTGCTGAAAATATGCATCGCGAAAAGCCATATATTCGCATTTTGTCTAAATGATTATGTCTAACTGATTATAATTTAAAGCTCAATCAAAGAAATGCTGATATTTAGTTAGAAATAAATCCTGTGAAGTCATAAATGATTCCGAATTTTTAAACATCCTGCCAAATGAAGCAAATTGCCAATAAAACAACTGAAGTTGTCAAGTTGGTCCATTACTTTGACAACTGGCTTCACAAGCTGCCATAATGATATGCTCCAGTTCTGACCAGATGATAATTATTTATGTCCAAACAAACAGATGATAATATTTGATCAAAAGGCAGTCCATTCATGTCATAATTGTTTCTTCTTCCAGTATCATAAACTTCAAACGTAATCTCAAAACCATCCAACCTAATTCAGTTGCACCTAAGCCTGACCTGACATCAGTGAACAGTCAACTCATATTTATCTTCCATTGGTGCGATATTATTGGCTGCCAAGGTGTAAAATGTTGAGCTGATGTCAATCAGTACCTCCTACAGTAAATTTTTTACAGACAGCGCTTAGTAAGAAACTAAGCTGGAGGCGATTCAAGGATAATTAAGACTGATGCTCCAGCCCAAATCTACGTGCGTGAAAAAGATGCACAAGTTGAAATTTCCACGCATCAAAAAGGGTCATGCAAAAAAACCCGAGGGTATGCATCTATTGAAAACCCTGATGAAACATGTAATGCTCACTGTATCTTGCTTACTCTTCATGTAACAAGACAACACCTCTATTGTGCATTAAATACAATATCAAAATGAGTCTTTACAGTCAAAAACTATTCACCTATTACAGACTATACATGACATCTGGCTATATCAGACCCACCAAACCTGTTATGCCTATTCTCATTACCAATAGGCTTAAACTGTTTCTGCAAGGTATGACCGAGTGTTTCATTAATGTTCAGTTTGATGTAGTTGTACATCAGTAGTGATAACCAGTAGGGGGAACCATATTTCAGGGCATGATTTATATGTAAACACTCCACAATTCTTTCTCTTGTATCAAACTGGTAATTGGACAGCAAAAATAACTACCAACAGTGAGACCAGAGACATGGCTTTAAATATACCTTTGATCGATTTTATATTTTGAGGCTCAGGCATTAGTTCATCACATCAGTCAAATATTCTGAAAATGATAAAATCAATACAGTGCTGGATATAAATGTTATTTTAATAAGTGCAGTATACAAAGATCGTTTAATGAATACTTAATTGATTTTTGAGAGAAAAAAGCAATAATTAGTAGAATCTTGCATGTGGGGTGATGCAGCAATGTAATAGGAAGTGCATATTTCAACACTGCTGCACTCAAGAAAGTGATTGGAGTCATGTTTTTCTC
The DNA here is from genome assembly GCA_028554795.2 of Sinohyriopsis cumingii. Lineage (NCBI taxonomy): Eukaryota > Metazoa > Mollusca > Bivalvia > Unionida > Unionidae > Sinohyriopsis > Sinohyriopsis cumingii. The sequence goes on along the minus strand of CM068835.1, from coordinate 26,199,136 downwards.
TGGTCTCTTCTACTGCAATTTAGTTGTCTCCTTATTTTGCAGATAAATGAATTTTTACATAACTTGAATGACTAATATATGTCAACTTTTACATAACTAGACAAGATATTAGGGAAGAATACATGTGATAGTAGAAAACCCATTTCATTGAAGATGAAACACAAAAAAGGTAATAATAATAATAATTTATCTAAAGAAGGTAGCATAGCTTGAGATACAAACACTGATTTCACAGTGTAGCCCATAAAAAAATACAAGTTTTTCTTAAGCACATTTCACAATTTCATCACTTAATTTTTCTCTCACACTGACCCTTTCTGTTTCTATCTTGCACACACATGCAGATGAAACATATCTACATCAAAGAACTTTAAATATTTTCCTACTTTTTGCAACCATTCTTAACCCCTTCAATATTTAAATTCATTTTGAAAATATATGCTGGACCTATAGAAATCCATTCTTCCTGTGTGTGTTGATTGCTAACTGATGATGGCACTTTTCTCAAACAGCAAGCTGCCTAGGAGCTGTTTGTCTCAGAGAATTGTATCAGTTATTTGATAATATCAAATAAACTATCTGTACGAGTTGCAAGGAAATATAATTGTAATTCAATATCATCAGAATACAAATGTAATACAGTCTAAAGTCTACACCATGAGCATCTAAGTGCTGTCTTTAAACAGAATTAATAAATATTAGTATGGTGAGTGTAAAGTGCAAAAAGGACTGGTCCTTTTCATGAAAAGGGCATATCTTCTGTGAAAAGACCCAGTATATTTTTACTAACACTAACAGTATCTATTATCATTTATATTCAACAAATGAAATTATTCTGTACGTCATTTTGCATAGCATTTTTGATATATCTTTTTTAATATAAAGTGTTTAAAATGGGTCTGCTAAAAGGACGTTACGTTTATACCAATATTTTTAATATAAATTTCTATTTCATGAATGAAATTTGTGTTTTTAAAACTCATTTTCCACAGCATTTAATATATCTTTTTTTATAAAGTGTTTAAAAAGGATTCTTTTCACTAAATGGACCATCTTTGCGAAAAGGATTTAGCTTCTGCGAAGAAAAAAAGTTTTTATTAACAGTATCAATCAATATTTCTAGTCCACAAATGAAATCATTTTGTGTAATAACTCATCTAATATATCTTTTTTTAATATAAAGTGTTAAAAATGGCCCTTTTTGTGAAACAAGTCCTGTTTCATGAAATGGACTAATATTTTCAATCTATATTTCAATTTCAGGAATGAAATTAACTTGTGCAGCGACTCATGTCACATAGCATTAAATATTTCTTTTTTAATATAAAGTGGAAAGGTAATAACATCTCGAGGAAGAAGACAAGGAAGTATACATTTCACTGATAATAAAAGAAGGGTAAGAAAGTTTTGAGTATGCACCTGATAGCAGGGACAATAAAATACAAAAAAATCATTTTAAATTCATATTTAATTTATGGACTTGCCTATCAACCACCCACCTCAGGTGATGAAGATTTTTGTTTATCATAGACTTAGCAACAATATTATACAGGATGTATTGAAAACAAAACCAAAGAAGTCTTAATGGCTTACTATTGAGGGTTCAGTTATAATTAGATTTACAATTACCTGCTTTTTAAACATCAAAGTGCAGTGAGTGACTACTGACACACCTGAAATTACATCACTGGGTCTTTTTCCTTGAAGGTAACTCCTTTTTGTGAAAAGAACCCATTTTGCTAAAAGAATACATTTTTAAAACTTCATATTAAAAAGGATATATTAAATGCGATGTCAAATGAGTTACAACAGAAAACAATTTCATTTATCAAAAAGAAATACTGACTGAAACCGTTAGTCAAAGTGTACTAAGTCCTTTGCACAGGAGGTATGGAGTCCTTTTCGCACGTCATACCCACCCATATTTATATTAACTTATTTTAATCCAGAACTAGAAGAACATTTTAAAACTTCATTGTCGTGAACAACGAAACACATTTCATCAATGTTTCTTTATATCACTATCTTCAATTGAAAGATTAAAGTGTTTTATCTGTTTTGTTTATATTATGGGTATTCTTTTTTTCATCATTTATATTTTACCTGGAAAATCAGTGCAAGGAATTTACCATGAAATAAATAAATGTGCTTTCTATTCATAAGATTGCTGGATAATATTGAAATTAAACTCTTTATGAAAGAAAAGAGTTAGCACTTACTGTTTGCCATGCAAGTAATAATGCCCAAAACGTGTTGTTTTGTAGCACCAACACAAATTACGTGATACGCCTTACACTGTAGGACTAGATTTGTTTTAAAAATGTCAACAATTAAAACATTTGAAATTTGCTAAAATCAAACAATATAAATTAGTCGTACTACCCAAAATAATTCGCATTCTATCAAGAAAGTTTGCAAGGTGCAAATTCTTTTTCGTTAGTTACAATTAAAAAGTCACTGGTTATCCCTGGTTCTACAATATAAGGCATAGCACACGTTGGTTTTGTTTTAGTGCTATGTCTTACTATCCAAATAGCGGCCTTGTATAGTGTGTTCCAATGTTGTTGACATCAGAATGAGTAGTCAAAGTTTCAGGAATATCTCACACATTTGGCATTATATATCGACACTCTTCCACTAATTTATGCATAATTAATATACTTACTAAGCCACCTTTATCCTGGCGGAATGAAAATATGACACTAGAAAATGGACGCATTTTCATGTTCCTCTGACATACATTTGAATTTGCTGCAATGCGATGGTAGTTGAGGTATGCCGAAGTTATATTTAAGTAGGTTCATGTGGCGGATATGTTTCCTGAACGAAACAAAACCCTGCTTTAAAGTTCCAATAGGCATAATATATCTGTAATGGTTTCGTTAAAGAATAATATTTCAACTGAACCCAATTTTGGCATTCCCGGCTTTCATCGCTTTCCAATCAACTCAAATGCAGGCTAACAAAACTTGAAAACAGGTCCATTTGTTTTGTGAGAATTTGATTTTATTAGAGAAAAGACATCAGATTAAGTCTGACTAAAACATCATGACTTTACTTTGTAGAAAAAAATTGCTGTTATTTTAGTTGATGGTTGTGTGAGATAGTCCTGAATATCGACTCTTATTACGATGTTAGTCGACATCAAAACACACTACACACCACTGTTAGTTAGGCAGCAAGACCCTGATGCCCAAAACATAAATATCAGCATCACGGTCTTACATGTAGGACTAGACTAGAGAGACATCTTTCATCAGATTCCTTAAATTAGGTTGAGATTCCTAAGCTATGCAGATCGTTACAAACGCGTTAGCAAAAACCATCAAAAGATGATGTTCACTGGTTCCTTGGAACTAGACATGTTATAAAATCTAGCAATAACAACATAACTAGAGTGCGCTTCAATCGAGCTGAGTGCCACCATCTTTCTATTTTTGTACAGAGAAGGTACCCCTCTTTATGGGGTTACCATTCTTTTAAGATTGACCGGATAATTTCATGAATAGCAGGAACATTTTACGTGATAAACTGCTCAAATGTTATTGGTAAGAATTTGATACAACTCAGAGATTATTTTCATGAAAAGTCCACAAAACATGTGGATCATGGATGGTTTCACGCGGGAGAGGTTTTATGTATCTAAATAGAGAAATGTGCCAAGAATATTGTGGTAATTATCTTCGTTTCATGGGAATTGGGTTGTATTATAACATACCCTCCGTCTCATCTTTAACTGGAAATGTATGTCAGTTCTCTCTTTTGAGCACCTAGTAGAGGTAACAAAATTTCTACTGCTACCTGTAACTAGCAGTTTGTTTTATTATTACTGGTACAAGATATTATAAAACCTGCTTGATACCTTTGGATATAAAATTAATGTAGTAATAAAAAAAGATTAATACAAACTTATACTTGTATCTTTACAGACGAGATGTGATTATTTTCTGTTTGAAGAATAAGCCCCCCCCCCCCCCGTAATAATTCAAAACAAACTTTTGAAGTTTTAAAGGTTACTCACAGATCAGGCTGTTGTAGCATCCATATACCCTGCAAATACATCTTCATTTGTCTGTGATTTTATTGTTATTTTACACTGTTTAAAAAATAAGTTAATAGTGTTATGACAAAAAATGCCAGCACAATCAAACTATGCAATAAAGCAAATGGAAAATAAAATAAATAAAAATAAAAAGTATATACAGTACTGTATTGAACTTTTTACAGGAAATATTAAAGAAAAATAAATATTTTATGTACACTTTCAGTCATAAAAACAATATTTTTTAGATGAATTTGTCTAAACAAATTCTAATACATGTAGACATTTAAAAGGAATAAATACCTGTATTGTCTTGTTACACTCCTTACTGACTTCTTTTGAAAAGGAGGCAGATGTTACCAATCTCTTTTGGATTTCACTTTTACATGAATAAAAACAAGCTTTACACATAATATGGCTTTTGGATTGGACATACACTCATATTGTAAATTTTGAGTAATTAAAGCTGCAAATTCTGGATTGGCCGAGGCACATTTCCCCAAAATTTCCACATACATTTGTAAATTACGACTCAAGAACAGTCTGGTTATATTCTCTAGTAACTGCTGCATTAATTAACCCCAAAAACCTTTTAATTACTGGATTTGTTTTCAATATATACTGTACAAAAAATGGTCAGTTACGGATCACTACCATCTTACCTCTGTCTGCATGGGTTCCAGTCTCGGATTCAGCCAACGTGGGTATGTGAGAAAGCTTGCCAGTAGGTCGGTGGTTATTTCTGGGGTGTTCCCGGGTTCTTCCCCCACCATTAATACTGGCTGCCATGTATAGCCTATCGGCTATTGGACCGAAAATAAGACAATTCGGCCCAACTTAAAAGACAATTCGGCCCAACTCGAAAGACAATTCAGCCCAATTTTATAATACAACTGACAATAGTTTTAACAAGCATTTATTTTTAACATATATTTTGACAATTCTTATATAATATGTTTTACCGTATAGTTCAAAATCCTTGCATTAGGTAACTTAATTATTCATTCTCATTTTAATTAGTTTGTTGTTGTTGTTGTTGTTCTAGGGTTTAACACCATTTTTCAGCACAAGATAGGCCATATATGGTGGTCAGTATAACTGGTGGAGGAAGAACCCTGGAAAACCCAGGAAAGAACCACCGACCCACGAGAAGCTACTGGCAGGCTTTCCCATAATTAGTTTGTAAAGTAGAATAGGTTGAGAATAAAATTTGAAACATTTGGTGAACTAGATAAATGTTTTCTGAAGTTATAATGGTTAGGAGCTTTCTGATATCTTTAAGGAAAACTGTCCCAAAGACAAATATTACTGTGAAGAAAGGACGTCTGATAAAAAGAAGTATAGTAGAGATGGACGTGATGCTTTGGGAGCTACGTAGACAATAATGAGATGTATCATATCTCCTGTGGAAGAAGGTCGATTTTGTTGGCACTTGCCCACTTGGTCTCAAAACCTTAATTCTCAAGCAAAATACATACGTTACAAGAGATCTTCTCGTATTTGAACGTATTTGTTATGATTTACAAATAAAATGATATCGGGAAAATGGTTGAAAATTGCATAATTAGGTATTTTGCGATAATTTCACATAAATTTAATTCAGAACATTATTCCGTTTTGCTATTATGAGTTACGAAAAAGACATATAAATGTGCACAACGTAAGATGCATCTTTACCAAGATTTCTCGTATTTTAAATTTCATTTAAATTGATAATAATGAATATTCAAAACACCAAAAACATTTTAAGTTGTCAAATTAATACCATTCTAATCATAACAGTTTCCGATTCAAAACATAAGCACGAAAGTTTACAATGTGTATGCCTTTTTAGTCACTCCAAAAATATAACGTATATGAAGCAGTGTTACAATCTGAAGCCTAAAATCAAATATATTAGTATAATATCTCATGTACGGTATCGCTACTCTTAGAAAAATGTAAGCGTATTCTGTAGAATATTAGCTGTTAAGTATTATTTGATAAATCAATATAGATAATTTGACCAAACGACTTAAATTGAGAATGTCGTGCAGATGCATATATTTTTTAGCATACAAAAATAAATGTATTTAAGTATTTTAATTAGAAAGCGCAATATATGTTAGTTTGTGTTCTCTCTCTCTCTCTCTCACACAGACACACACACACATATACATATATATATATATATATATCTTGCATAGTATCTACTTGTTCTTTGAAGAAAAATATCTTTATACAACTATCGCAAAGTTGGGCCGATTTGTCTTTCGATTTGGGCCGAATTGTCTTTTAAGTTGGGCCGAATTGTCTTATTTTCGGTCCAAGTTGGGCCGAATTGTCTTTGGGCCGATCTATAAGTCAGCCTATCGTGTGCTGAAAAATGGCGTTAAACCCTACAACAACAAAAAAAAGCTCACTTTTTGGTTGTTTGCACTTGCTATGAGAAAAAACTATGAAAATGAGTATACTTTATTGCTAATTTTTTATTTCTGATGCATTGACCTTCTCAAAAATACCATATTTATTAACCTGATGAAATTTTAAATCTGGCCTGTTATCCCTACAAATCGAAAGTGGGCTGGGTGGAGTGGATAACTGGATATAACTGGCCAAGACCGGACTTCATGAACAATAAAATAACTCGTTTACCAAGCCGTTGTCGTTATAATTCCGTACTGATTTCAAGAGAAAGCCCTCTTTCCACACATAGGAAATTCCTAGTACGATTTTATTCCCAAGAAAAGTATTGTTTCCTTCCTCGTCAAAAGGATACTTCTGTTTGTAGGTAACGAAATATTTACGCCTAACATCAGTGTCTAGTGACGCACTTCCGTTACAAGCACCGGAAGTCGACAGCCAGAACCATGCCAAAGGTATAGGACTCTCGGTACTAATTCCACTCCAATGGTAAACATATGGAAACACTATCATATTCAAAATTCAATAACTTAAAATTTATGGGTGCTGATAATGACACCTATAATTTTTCGTGCACATCTAACCTTGGTGCAAGCTTATGTGTGGAGAACACCATATGACCCGCGGCAATTTGTTTACATACATGTGCATGAAACGCGTGTTATTGATTCTGCACCAAATGAATCAGGTGCTACTTTCAGAATTGAGTACTCCTGAGTCAAGCCTGTAAAAATGCTAAAATTGCATCAGTAGAAATTTGTCAATATTTTTTTTTACATTACATATAGGATAAGCTCTCAAAAGATATTTTTCCTAAAATTTTAATTTTCATTATTAACGAATTATGGACCACCAAACCTGTAAATACTCTATTATTTCTTACCCATTTCTAGACTGGTTCGCAGTTCTTCCGTATAATTAATACCGTGTGTCCTATAACGGTACCAATTGCGCAAGTCCAGGTGGGCGGAGCTTAATGTGTAGGAACATTGTATTCAGAATTAAAGAACAACACTAGCTGTGATTGGTGCATTATGTAAGAGTTGTACTTTCTGTTTGGCTTTAAAAAAAGTTGAGCCTCTTGGCAATATGTGAGTTTGTGTTAATTTCTATCTAGATTATATTTTGTATTTTTTATGATTTTTTTAAAATATGGTACACATGGCTGAAAATGTGCTTGTTGTGACTAGGTAACTCTTACCCCTGTCTAGTTCCAGTAGAGTTATCTCTCTTAAATGCAATGGAGTACCTGGTTATGTCATTGTCAAATTGACAATCTAGCATTATTCTATATGACAGTGTGTGACATGCATGCCCAAGTAGGACAGAAAGTATATTTATTTCACAAAACATTAGCATTGAGGTATATGGAAAAACAATTGGTACCGTGATACCCAAACGTCCACACTGGGAACCAATTCAAGAGTAATTTCCCTTTATTTACAATTGTATAAAGAAGAAAAACAACAACAAAAGAGCTAATAAATCTATTACCCATGTGTCTTCAAGTAAAGTGAAATGACAATATTTCATTGTGCACGGAGTACTGCAATGTTAGCTGATTTTCTTTTTTTTCTCACGGCTAAAGCGAAGGCATGTGAAAATCTCTCTCTCTCTCTCTCTCTCTCTCTCTCTCTCTCTCTCTCTCATATATTTGATATTTCAGTGCAACATGACAAAATCATCACATAACGGTTCCTACGTTTACAGACAAAATTTGTTTGCAAAACATTAAACCTCAATTTGGAGCTATCATTGTTCATGTTAAATTTTCCAATAGTAAGTAAAAACTGATTTTTTTATTAATAAATATGACATCAACAGTGACTCATTCACACACATACACACACACACGCACGCACACGCCACGCACACACACACACAGAACAACAGTGAATCTCTCTCTCTCTCTCTCTCGTTTAGGTACATTCTCGATAGGAATTCAATAATCGCAAGAGTTACCGCACCTTACAGAGCGTATTGTGCCTGCACAAAATTCAGGTGACATTAAGCGTCATTTTGGAATGCTCGATTAATAATGGTAAACTCTGACGTCGAACAAACAACTCTTAGTACAATGGACGTAATTATATTTCATATTGCAGGCTTCCTTACATCATACTCACATCGAACTAACTCCACTGGTTTCAGAATGTTTAATTTTTTTTTTTTATAAGTCTCGCATTCAGATCTCAGAAGAAATGTCATAGTGTAGGATCCCTATAGCCCTATACAAATTCAAGACTGTTATTTATTTATTTATTTAAATCCTGTACCCAAAATATGTGGCATAAGAGCATAGTAGTGAAAGGGGTCACCCTACGGACAATGGGAATTAGCATTACAGGGACCCCTGGGTCACTCTACGGACAAGGGAAATTTAACATGGAGAAAAATCGTGGGTCACTCTACGGACAAGGGGAATTAACATGGAGAAAATCGTGGGTCACTCTACGGACAAGGGGAATTTAACATGGCAATAAATCGTGGGTCACTCTACGGACAAGGGGAATTTAACATGGGATTTTTTTTTTAAAAATTTTTTTAAAAAAAGGGGTAGGCAATTCAAAGACTATCTCTTTTCGAGAAATATGGCTGGCCCTGAAAAGGGCCTTTGGGTTTTCTTCTTCTTCTTCTTCTTCTAATTTCTCCTTTTCCTCCACCAACTTCTTATTTTATCTCCAACACTCTTTCTCTTCTTTTTTTTCTCCTTCTCTTCTTTCTTCTCTTCCTCCTCTTCTTTCTTCCTCTTCTCATTTTCCTCTTCTTTTTCAATTTTTTCATTCCATTCTCTCATCCTTATCCTTTCCTCTTCATCCTCCTTTTCCTCCTTTATTTCTTTCAACAGATCACTAATGATTACCTTCATTTTTCGTAAATTGTTTATCTCCATCTTCACTCTATGGGGACTATATGAGTAGTGATCCTCGTTTAGGTTAACCAACATTTGCTCAAACATTCCTAAATTGTCCATCACGTTTTGCAATTTTTCCATTTTGTTAAGGTGGTTTGATGCCATCTTCTTTTTATTCTTTGCAGAATGGTTTGAACAACTAATACTGTGGGTTCTTATACGAAAAGCGCGAACGTGAAGGAAAACATCCCCTAAAAACATAAAATGGATCTTACCTAGATCATGACCCAACAACGCGCGGACGTGAAGGAAAACATCCCCCTACTTTCTCATTTCATATAATATAACCCTAACTATACTCTCCACATTTGCTAAGAAACCCATAATCTACTATTCACACAAACTTACCTGAGCTCTTACTAACACACAAACACATACACTTCTACTATTAATAAAGAGTTAGTGTTTATTTTCACACTACTCTACCTACACACATTGGCAAATTAATAGTTATTTCTTTTCTAGAGTATTGGGTAGCCCTGAAAAGGGCTGTTTTTTTTTTTTTTAAACTCCAGATGCACCTATCTAATGGTTGCACCTTCCTGGCCTTGCGCCGCACACGCATCTTCTTCCCCAGTCTTCTTTCACCTTTCTTCTGGGGAGCGCAGAGGGAGGATGGTTCGCTTCAGCACCCCAATCCTCTGTTTCAGGAATATTAAATGACATCCTCTCTTCTCTTTTCTTTTCCTCTTCTTCCCTCTGTCTTCTCTCCTCTTCTTCCTTCTTTATTCTTGCTTCTTCTACTATAGCCTCCGCTGATAGTTCGTTTACTATCCGCCTGGCATATTCCAGGTGCATCTGGAGTTCTAACAGTTTCACTATTCTGCTAGTCATTCTTCTGGCTGTGTTGATCAATCAACAAGGGTAGCTGGACTGCCCAACGAGTTTCAATTTATACTGAAAGCGCGGACGTGAAGGAAAACATCCCCCTAAAAACATAAAATTTATCTTACCTAGATCATGACCTAAAAAACAACAACAACGCGCGGACCTAAAAGAAACACTCGCTCACTTTTTTATGCTACCCATCACTATTATAAATTTTTTTATAAATCACTTCAATAGACTATCCACATACACAAAACAATCCAATCTAACCCCTAATATACACCTCAAACAGCCCAAAAAACAAACATCATTTTAATCTACTATCCACACCAACCTACTTTATCACTTATAAACACAATCTCACTAACACATACCCTCAAAATGTTTATAAAGAGTTAGTGTTTATTTTCACACTACTCTACCTTTACTCATTGGCAAATCGATCGTTATTTCTTTTCTAGAGTATTGGGTAGCCCTGAAAAGGGCTGTTTTTTGTTTTGTTATGGCATTCTTTTTAGTTTCTAAGAATGCGATGTCCTCTGAGGATAGACTTTCTGGCGATAGGTCTGCTTCTTCGGAAAGAGAAGAAGAATTCTTTGGTGTCGATACGACAATCGACAAAGCCTCTGTCAGCTTCAGGTTGCTGCTGTTGCTGTTGTTGTTGCTGCTGTTTTTGAAGTCTGTACTTCTCTGTCCATTCTTCTTTCTCCCTGTTCATTTCTTCTCTGAAGAGCTCTTCTATCAGGTCTTCAGTGATTTTTAACATTCTCACATTCTCTATTTCTTCTGGCTTCGGTATCAGACTGTGTCTGACCCTATGCAAATTCACGTAGGCTTCGTTGAGCTTAGCTAGTTTGGAGCACATCTTCTTAGGAGGATGAGTCGACAATGGATGGCTAGACTGGGAACAACCCGGTTCTTAAAGTGAAAGCGCGGACGTGAAGGAAAACATCCCCCACACGGTTTTCGAGCCGCAACGTTCATGAGAGGGATAGTAAGAAATGAAAGAGCATCAATCCAACATTCTTATAGCTAAACAAACCACAAAGGCATTTTTTTCAAAACACAACATTTTTTATTCAAAAAATCACTTAACACTAAACAACAACATTTTTAACAATAATCCAACACTATAACATCAAACAATTTTTTTCAAATCACAAACATTTTTTTCTTCAATTACAATCTACTTTAAACAAGGCTGACAACGTTGTGAATGAAATTGTGATTTCCACTGTTGGAAATCATTAGGCCATTGATGGACACTACGTTTCCTAGCTTGAGACAAAAGATAAGCATAATGGTCACAAAACCATCGATCTACTTTCACATCGTTTCTAGCAGAAGAACGAGGATCGAAATGAGTCACTAAATGTTCTAAGGAATAGCCCAGGCTGCGATGATGCAGAAAATACACACAATATTGTCCACACACCAAGGAATCTGTGCCTTGTAATTTCACGTTATTGAATCGGGTGGTTTGAGCATTTCTTCTCATAAAGTCGATGATATCGTCTTCCAAAGGCGGCAATCCGTACGAATCGAAATATTCCACACATCCTTCTTGAGGAAAGTAAACGGCTACCCAGTGGGTTCCTGGGAGATGACTATCGTCCGTGTTGATCACGTAAGCTTGATGGTCTTTAGGTTTGCGATGAGGGAGTTCATCTTTAGCACAGACGACGGGATTCCAAGAAGACGTATACGAACTGTGGTTCAAAAGGTAATAAAGTTCCCAGGTATCCATTGTTTTGTGTTTGTTTTCTTCTTCACAGGTAATAATAAGTCGTCAATTCGATCCTGACTTTTTGCTTGAAAATGTCTGACGAATAAACGGTTATTCGTTCTGTTTCCTCACTCTGATTCAGGAGAGCTTCGATACGATGGATCTCTTGAGTGGTTAATGGTGGACAAGAATGTTCACGCAAGTCTTTATACCACTGGTGCAACACGTCTTTGTTCGAGATGAGACTCCAAGCTTCGTCCAGATACTCGTCCAATTTTTCTTCTTGACTCAACATCAGGCATTTATCGTGTTGAATTTGACTGGGATGATCGTTTTGACATCCATAACAATTTTTCTTGATCAATTCCGTCATTTTGTCGACCAAGTGTTTGGCAAAACAGCAGACTAAATGGGCTTCTTGTTCTGGCCATCTCGACTTCATCAGAACTTCTTCGTCTTTGTCTTGAGATTCTTCTCCTTCCACGGTCTCCTTACATTCCATCTCCAAAGTTTCTCCACTAGGTAAAGAGGGATAACAGTCTTCCATGGCTTTCTAATAATCTAGAATGACTTCTCTCAAACTGTTGATTTCTATGGTATTATCGAATTCTGCATACAGGATGACGTTCACCGTTACATCAGGGGCTGGGTCTGCAAACTGAAGTTCCACACGAATCTGGCCTGATTTTATAGGGTGGAAATGTCCCTCGTCGCTGCCTTGGTCTGGAGTGAAATCTAAAGCCCACAAAGCGTAGCCTCCTGCATAATCTTCGTACGTAATACCGTGACTGGTGTTGGTTCCTAACTGGCCAGTGGCTTCGTACAGGGACAAGTACGATCTCAAGTAATTGTTCTGGGTAAACTTAGGCTCAAAGGGCCGGGTACACAAGGTCTTGCCATCGCGACTGACTTCGATTTTCTTCACGTTGAAGTGTTGAAAGTTGAAAGGATTTTGATCGAAGTCTCCATTGAAGGCTGAATTCAGGACCATACCAAGGATTAAACGCTTGGGTAACTGTCCTTGGAACAGATGATCTTCGATTATGGATTGATGGTTACGGGGAATGGTGAACGTTTTCACTTCCACACGTCGTATGGGATACTTGGCAGTCGTTCTGCTCAACGTTTGACTGATGTCATTTCCCACTTTAGGTAACACTTCCACGCGTCGTACGTAGAGTTTGGCCTCCTCGATTTGGCTTTTAGGATTGCCACCAGTAGTAGCATCACCATCAGCCAACAAATGGAAAGCGGCACTGCTCCGATTCAGTCTCAGGCGAACATTGACACCGTTCAGCAAATATTTCTCTTGCAACCACATGTCCAAATGCAAACGATCCATCAGTTCTAAACTCTTTTTGCCTGTGATTCTGTTTCGTCTTTCCTCAAAGCCGTCATTGTCTTTTTCTATTATGTCAAACTTGGTCGCTTCGTCAGGTTCCCATACCACACAAGCATTGAGATGAGTATTCTTGGCATCTATTCCGTACGTCAAGAGATTTTCCAGGTAGGCACGGTAAGGGTAAGTATCCATGCTGCTGCTGACCAGTTTGTTGTTCAAGTACAAGTCCACTGAGCTGAACAAGGAATGCATGAAATTGTTGACGGGAGCTATATTCTCAGTGTTTTCAACTCCATCACCATTCTTATCTAGAACTTTGACTTTCAGGTACAAGTAACTGCTATTCAGATCGATGTAATCTTCGGGCTGTCCTTTGATTTCAAACTCGATGGGAGCGGAATCGGTCAATGAGGAGACGGGATGAAATTCCACCCACTGGGATTCTTGCATCGTCATCATGGTGGGGGGCATGGCAAACAGATCCAGTTCCGTCTTGGAACAGGCGCAAGACTCTCGGTGCATCATTTTTTTGTTGTTGCTGTGTCTCAATAATCGAAAACGTCTAAGTCTCGAACGGTTCTTCTTTTCTTGGCCTTTCTCGCTTGAAGTCTGGTGAAAGGGTGTTTTCTTTGTCGTCGTCTCTTTCTGCCTTGTCCTTGCTGAATGCCTGATTCGGTAGCCTGCAGGGCATTTATAGGTGTGTCTCGTCGGCCTAAAATGTCTTTGCCTGTTTGCAGCAAGACATTTTTGCCTGCCCTCATGAAGGCTTCTTTAGGGTTTTGTTTGTCGATGATGACATTTTGGAGAAATTCTTTGCCTTGTGTCAGTGCCGCATCTTTCAAGGCGTGCAATCCTCGTGTCACCATCGGTTTCAACACCGGGGCCACCGAACGAAAGGCCGATTTTAACATGTCTCCTAAACCGTGTCCTCGCTGTCGAGCCACCCCTCGGTACACTGGATACATGACTTACTTACGAGTCGTGAGAGAACCGTTTTCGAAAATGGAGTTTCACCGTGACTTTTCCTTTGGTGAATGGAATATCTTGTCCCAAATCTCCTTTTATAGTAATGTTGACCGTGTCCAAATACGACTTGCTGACCGGCAAATAGTGAGGATGGACAAATTCGCGGTGGACGTGGTAAGTGTTTCCACCTTCCTCGTCAGCGTTCGTGGCAGAATCCACTTTGAAAGGAATGACACGCAGTAACGGCACGGAGGTGTGTCCCACCACGTTGTATTCCACCACATCGGAATACACGAACATCAAATTCTGTCCTTGGTTCAGTTCTACCGGGGTACGAAAATACTGGCCAAAAGTCTCGTTGTCGTAAATGATGGATAATTCGGGGGGTTTTTTTTGTTGTTCTACTCTCTTCCTCATCTCCATGTCACCACCCAACATGTCGAACAATTCATCACAAAAATAGAAACCCATGATTTTATCCTCAGGAAATTTTATCAGGAAGCGACGAGCTGTTTTGTGGTATTCCAGGGTGACAGTTTTGTTCTTGACATTCTTAAAAGCTTCCCCAAACACGCCATTAAACCTGGTGGTTATGGTGTTGACCAAATGTTGACCACTAAAATAATAACCTGGGGGAACGAACAAGTGATAGATGGTGTAATGTTGTTTTTTTGTGCTAAGGGTTCTATGCTTATATTTGATATTGTCATCCATCCACTTTTGCAGTTGTTCGTCATAAACTTCCACATCAAATTTATTTTGATTGGCAACGACATTGAGGACTTGGGTCGGGTGAATCATTTCTACTAAAGCCACTTCCCAATGGGCTTCGTGATCTAAGGGGATGGCTTGAGGTAATTTGGCCGTGTAACAGCACAACTTGTTGTTGGGAAACACCTCCATGGAACTGTCACTGGGTAAGGTTAAGTAAAATTGGTTTTCGTGACTCATAATTCCAGAGTTCTGTGGCTGTCCGAGGGGTTAGTGGATGTCAGAGGCGTGTCTCCGCCCAAAATGGGGTTCTGGTTGTGGTTGTTGGAGTGGTGACTGGCACTGGCACTGGACACAACGTTCCCGTTCGAGGAGAATTTCAGGGAGGGATTGGGAAGCAGGTAACCGATGCAACTGCTCAATAAAATGGTCCACAATTGTTTGTCTCCTTGTTGCAAACTCAAATTGGCGATGGCTGCCCCGATGACACAATACACCACGAAGATTTGGCAGAAAAAGACGATTTGCGTTTTAGGCACACGTTCTCCACACCACACCCACAAGGGTTGTTTTTGTAAATCTTGCACAGAAGAACTAGGGGAAGAAGGACTGGTCGACGTAGCTGCGTCTGTTGCTGTGTGAAAGGGCATGATGGTCACTTCTTCTTTTTATAGTCGATGACTTGCGAAGCGTCGATCCAAGAATCGAAACTGGGTGGATATCCTTTCCAACGTACTTTGACTTCTTTGACACGTCGTTTGCCCACTTTACGGGTTCTGCGTTCGAGAATGCTTTCGATGTCGTACACGTCGTCTTCTTTTTTGGTGACACGTTGTAACTCGGGCAAATAAAACGTTCCTTTGAGTACTTCTCCGTTCATGTCTTCCAATTTATAGACGGCAGGATGACGGCCATGCACTCGTCCAGTGACGCGAAACAATTCGGTCGTCCAGTTAGGTAAGTAACCTTTGTCGAAAGTGCGTTTGGTTTTGCCAATGCGCACCCAATCTCCTACGGTCAACTCTCCACTTTTCTTGGGGACAGCCCTCGTCGGGGACGTACCGAACAGGCGCTCGAACACCAGCACTTCGTTGTCGGGAGTCACGTCTTGCGGGGCACGTCCGATGCTTCGATGGTAAGATTGGTTGTACGCTTGTACCAGGTGCGGTAAGATGTCGATGTACTTCAGAGTGTGGTAATGCGTAAAATATTTCCACATGCGTTCTTTCAAAGTGCGTTGAAAACGTTCCACGATGCTGGCTTTGGTTTCGGGATTCTCGGTGGTAAAAAAATGAATGTCACGTTTCTTTAATTCTTTTTGGAAAGCTTGGTTCAGAAATTCGGTGCCTTTGTCCGTTTGCCATCGAAGAGGGCGACGACCGCTTTGTTTCAACACCCGTTGCAGGGCTCGCACTAACTCGCTGCTGGATTTGGAAGTCAAGGGCACGACCCAGGCAAATTTGGAAAAGACGTCGATGACACAAAACAAATATTTGTAACCACGATTGTAGCTGGCCAAATGAGAGACATCGGCTAAATCGGCTTGCCATTGATGATCGATGCCTTCCACTCGGGTGCGACTTCTGGCAAACTTGCGTCGAATGGGTTTGTGTAAAGTGTAGGTAGCTTGTTCTTGTAACCATCGTTGCACTTGAGGTAAACGGAGACTTTTCAGTCGCGTTTTGGCAGCACGATACAATTTTTGAACTCCTGCGTAACCTGCAGGATGCGAGGGATCGTAGTAAATGCTGGCTAAGACTTTTTCCATTTTTGTGTTAATAAGTCACCCACTCTTCGGTGATGCTACTTTGGGTGGGTCGAAAGGGTGGTTTGGAAACGGATTTACGTGTCCGATGGGCTACGGGAGTAGAAGTCGAAGGTAGTGGTGGAGGTGGCAATGGAATGGCTTTGGTTTTCTTTTCTTTTTTCACTTCTGGTTTCCCTTCTTTCTTTTTCACTTCTGTCGAAGAAGGCGTGGACATCATCTTTTTAACCCAAGCTTTCATTTCTTCTCGTTGGGGTGTGGGGGACGGGGTCAACAAGGATCCTGCAATCTTACTCGAAATGGGAGCTGCTGACGGTGTTTGAAACACTTCGCGCGTCTCTTCTTCCTCAGGTCTTTGTGGGGTAGCATCTCTGGTGACGGTTGGGGATGACAGTAGTGGTGGTGGTGGTGGTAATGATGGTGCTGGACTTTTCATCAAGGTCTTAAAATCTTTTAGAGTGGGTAGAGCTGTTTCGTCTAAAGCTTTCTGGTGAAAGAGTTGCAGTCTTTGCAAGAGTTGACCATACTTTTGCGATTTTTCTGTTTCGGACAAATCTTGACGATCCATCAAGGACTGCAATTCGTGTTGTAACTGGGACATTTCGCTCAAATTGGGATTGGGAGGTAAATGCGGGGTGCGTTGTTCTTGCCACCGATGGTATTCCATCCATCGTTTGTAAGGCACTAAAGCTAGTTTTCGTCCTTCCATGGGGTTGTCAGGGGTGAATTCTGAGATCTTGGGACTTCCGAAGGCCTTTTTATCTTGCTCCCATCAGTCCTCCCAACATGGTTCCCAAGACTCCTTTTAGTATGGGGCCTAACAAGAGAGGTAAAATGCCTCCACGTTGGACCAACATCTTTTTTTGACGAATGGGAATTTTCTTTTGAACCATTTTCCGAAGAACGTGACGATGTTTGCCTAAGCATTGTTTCTGGTGTTTGGACAAAGGGATCGTGCCTTTCAAAACGTTCAAACAACATTCGCACACGGTATCGATGACCTCTTTGGAGGCTGTTTGAATGAGTTTTTTTCGTAGGGGTGGAGAAGCTTTGGACAGGACAGATAACATGTCCCCATGTTTGGCTAAACGTGGTGGCAGTCCTTTCCTTTTTTTTCCTTGGGGTTTTCTGGAGGGTGACATTTTTTTGCTTGTGGGTTCCGGGACATTCACCGAACAGACACTAACGTCGATGACTTAACGCACACCCTTTTATCTTTTTTTGGGACTATCGCTTTGTCATAAAGGTAACAATGTTTTTCCGAAAATCGCCAAGGAATCCTCCCCTTTGTTGGCGCCTCTTTTTCTTGGAACGACTGTGTCTTTTTTTAGGGTAACGTCGATGCTTGGCTAAGCGCTTTGTCGGATGACGCGTCTGCCTTTGTCTCTTTCTTTTGTGGCTTTTTGGAGGTGACATCTTTTACAAGTTCACTGATACCCCGACTTGGTCACAGGTCTTTTTATACTGGAACGCGTCGCCACTGATTGTCTTTACGTTTTATCAGTTTGAGGACAGGCATGACACGTCGTGCAGGGGTACGTAACGGACTAAATCGAGCCAGTTCTTGTTTGGACAAATCCAGTAAACTTTGTAACATGCCCGATCTTTCTTGGACTTTGATTTTGGGAGAAGGTACTTTGTGAGCAGCAGCCACTGCCGCTAAATTGGAAGGTCCTGCCACTGGGGAAGTTCTTTTGGGGGTCATCAACGGAGAAGTTCTTGGTGTAATCAACGTCTCCAAGTACTCTTCAGTTCCTGGTGACATCAACGGAGAAGTGGACAAACGTGAGGCTGCCGGAGACGCTGTGGCAGGTCGTGGCTTGCGAGTGTAAGGTTGCGTCCTGGCCGAAGTGCCTCTCTTGCGACTAGTTTTCTTCTTCTTCTGTGGACTTTTCTTTTTCTGGGGACTTTTTCTCTGTTTCTTTTTCTGGGGGCTTCTTTTCTTTTTCCGGGGTGATGGTGGTGGTGTCTGGTAAGAGGAGGGTCCTGCCACTGGAGAAGTTCTTCTTGGGGACTTGGTCTTTTTCTTTTTCTTCTTGGGGCTTCGTTGAACTTTTGTCTTAGGGATAACTTTGGGGGCATTAGGATCCCATCTTAAGAGTGAGCGAATGATGACCCCTCCTAGAGTACCGCTCCCTCCAGGTTTCAAAATGATTTGTTTTTTGGTTTGAGTGTCGATGCGGGGATCGGCCAGTTGGACCAAAGCGACTTTGTTTCTATCGAAAAAGCGTTGGGTTTGATGAGGAATCTGAATGATTCCTTGGAGTAATTGACGTGCCGTCACCGTGAACCATCGTAAGACTTCTTTGAGACTAGCTTCTAAGACACGAGCTCGTGTTTGTGGATCTTTTTCTCGGCTGATGCCATACAAGGCACGAATCAATTTGACGGGAAGATGCGACTGAAGGGACGTCATGTTCACACTGTGTGAGACAGACGAAAAAGGGTCTGAGGTTTTTATAGATTTTTTTCATGGGAGGAGTGAAATGAAGTCGAGGACGGAGACGTGTACAGGACAGGCCCTCCGTCTTGGCACCAGTGGTGAAACAAGTGGGTACGAAATCGCAAATCCTCGGGGGTCGTAGGTTTCAAATCGACGAGTAAATAGGCGTGTGGCGTTTGAGTGGCATCGTCGTACGCCTGAGTCAGCCAAGGCGTTCCTAACTGTTTGGCTAAGACTTGCACTTGCGATTTATCTCGAGGGCTTTTAAACAAGACCACGTAATGCGCATTGAGACTGATGGTGCGATGGGCTTTACTTTGTTGAAACAAATTTTGGGTGATGTAAATGACACTGGCATTACGGTGATGCCCTTTGCGCGTGAACCACAATTTAATTTCTTCTTCGTCTTCTCCTAACATGTCGTCGAAAATGACCAAATGGGTTAGACGGGAGTCAGAGACGATGCCATCGTCTTCTTTAGGAATGCCTTCCACAAACACGATGGAATTGCCTTGACTTTCTCGCAAGAGGTTGTACGCCGATTGCCACTCTTTGTAACACCACACGATCCGTTGAGGGGGCCGATCGATCAAATGATGTTTATGTTCGATCAAACGTTTGACGAATTCGGTTTTGCCTGAACCGCTAGGTCCAGCAATGAGCATGTTAAAGGGATGGCGAAGATACAAAGCCTCCCAACTGGCACGATCTAAGTGTTCGTCGATGACTTTGACAGTAGAGGAAGAGGGAGCAGAGACAGCAGAGGTAGCCATGGTGTGAGAAATGTCACTTGTGACACGAAAAACAAACAAGACAAGAGTTTATATACTTTTTCAGAACACGTTTATTGAATGTTTCAAATATGAACACGAAAGACAAAAATACATACAACCCAAATAGTGATGTACAGGAATATAAAACACAGCAAAGCGATCAAAGTGAAATATAAACAAGTGTCTGTACAACATGTTTTGGGTAACCAAGATGTCCTAGGGACAGTGTGTAATGTTCTTACAGTCTCTACATGAGGTATTGTCACACAAGTGTCCTCCCGGAATGACCTTTCAGGCATGTCCATGACAATCCTGTCCTGAAGCGAGTGGTTGTTCTCGGTGACGGGTTCTTCTGGCACCGTCACTAACACAGGTTGAAAAGTAACTTTTTTCCTTGAACAACTCTTGTGCATACTGGGCCACTTCTTGGGTCCAAGCCTCAAAACCCCCCTTTTTCCAATCACGAACATCTGTCCAATGAGGGTGTAAGTCACAAGCTACACACACATCGTCATACACGTCTTGGGTCGCTAAAAGTTGACGAATCTTTTTTTCCTGTTGAGGTCGAGAAGTATCCAGATGAAAACGCAAGGCTTTGAACAAAAGGAGTTTTTCGTGACCATTTAAGGCCATGGAGGTGGTAAGTACTGATCGTAAAGAGTCCACAAAGAATCGGCTGGTAAACGAAATCCCAGAAAACAAGTCACTAAGACACACACCACTTGTCGTCCAAAATTGAATGGATACAGTTCTTGTAATAATTGATGGTAATGATCCACGGTTTGAATATGGTCATTGAGTTCCTTCCACGGAATCTGTTGGATGACATGTGACATAAACCGTGGCATGACAGCCTCTTTTTATATTCTCTTTTTTTCGGATGCAATACACGTACTTTCTAGCCAGAGATCTTCGTTCTCCAGTAGGGAATCTAAATCTTGCATACTGTAACCGAAACGTCAGAGTTCGTTTCGGTGTTTCCTCTTCCTCTAAGTAGATTCCACGTAAAATATGTTGGTAATCCTTTAACTTGTCTTCCTCAATGCGTTGCACTAGGTGAATCTCGAAGTAACCATAATCATGAACATGTCGATCATTAGCGACCTCAAAGTTTTGAACAATGTCTGACCATTGAAAGAATTTCTGACGAATCAGTTCTCTTATACCATTCAGGTACCAGTGGTTAAAGATCTGGTGACGTATCGGATGCAATTGTTCTTTACGTTTCACTTGTATTTTGACCAGCTCTCGGTAAATGCGTTCTCTCAACTCCACAGGCAAAGCACGAATGTTCTCTTGTAAAGTATCCATGAATAGGTCATACTAAATCCTCTTTGGTCTGACACAAGAAATGTACTCTTTGCACAAACATGGTTTCACTTCAGTGTCGAATTTAAATCGTTGAGTCACTAATCTACACATTACAATTCGTTCAGAAGTTTCCTCTTTCACCAAGTTGACATTGTGTGAAAGATGTTGGTAATTCGTTAACTCTTCCTCTGGAATTCGATGCAGTACGTTTACAATGTAGTAGATAGAATCGTCAATACCAAACCATTCCTTTTTATAACCAGGAGGTCGTTGATCAATGTCTGTCCAATGGAACACTTTCAATTGAATCAGTCCTTGTATAGCCTGAAGGTACCAGTGGTTCAAACACCGGTGACGTATCGGATGCAATTGTTCTTTACGTTTCACTTGTATTTTGACCAGTTCTCGATAAATGCGTTCTCTCAACTCCACAGGCAAAGCACGAATGTTCTCTTGTAAAGTATCCATGAACAGATGATTATGGTAAAAAGTTACTTCAATGTCTCGGTCCCACTAAGGGTAAGTAATGACAATTCGGTGACCATCGAGCATGTTCTACGTAGGCCGAATCTTGCGGTTCCCAGTGGTGAAGTGACACACCGCAACTGAAGCACTTGACTTTATCTCCTTCGCCCAAGTAGAAAAATCCGGCTCTGGCTAATTCTTCGGGGGTCGGTCCTCCCAGATACTTTGGCCATTTTCCTTTGAACGATTGAAGACGATTTTCAAAGTCGCAGTATTCCGACAAACGCACAGGAAACGAATATTCGTCTTTCACAGGTTCGTTTCGATAAGGGTTGGGTGACAGGAACAGGAGTTTGCTCAGGGCTGGATGACATCCGTAGGGGGGTAGACGTGAAGGTGAACATTCCCCTTTAAACCCGGTAAAATGTCTAAGAGGACGAGCGGCATCGCTTTCGCATCCCTCAGGTTTGACACGCACAGCATCACTTTCCATGACAGGGGCAGTGAAAACAAAGTTCCCATGATGCTTTACGGCATCACTCAGGTCACAACGTGCAGCATCGGTCCCATCGCAAGGCTCACAATCGCACTCGTCTGCAAACTCCGTTACGCAATTACAATGGTAACCACATGGACAATCGCAGTTTCCTTCCGGACATTTTCCGTCGCAATGCATGGGTCTTATCCATCCAGTATTAGTCACACTAGAGGAAGATACAACTTTTTTACAATCCCCAAACTGGAACGATGTCTTTTTCAAAGTATTCATCTTGTTCGCTCGGTCTTGGTAGTCACAATGAACTATCGATCTTGCCTAGGGTTCCTTTTTTATATACAGACCAATACCGACGTGACCGTACGGTAAGGTGAAATGATTGGGAAGTCGAACTCGCTTCTGGTACACGATTTGATAGACTTTTTCCAAGGGCCGACTGACGATGTGATGAGTGGGTAAACGTACAATCTTGTTCGGTTGGTGAGTGGTCACTTTAAAGTTTCCATCCTCTCCCGATTGCAAGGCTTCTTTCATTACCCCAAAGTTGACCACTCGACTGGTACGATAATTCAGAGTCAGTCCTTTCACTTTGCACGTCGTGTGCACTTCTCCTTGTTTGTCCCGGTATTGGTAGCCGTAATTTTTGGGACCGCCACTGACAAAACTTAGAACCTTGTCGTCGGGATGCTCGTCTGTCCAGGCTCCTAAACGGTCTCCTTCGATGCTAGGGTGATGTTGAATCGGGTGATGGATGTAGATGCAACTGTCCGTGTCAAAGTACAGGACGCGTTCTTCTAACAGTTCTAAAGCTTCGTACAATTTTAAGCGAGCATGGGCTGTCACGTAAGCCGCAATGATGACATTTCCAAAGGGGTCGTCTTGTACAAAGTCCAGATCTTCTTCGTAATTGACCAAGATCAAATTCTCTCGAACGACGTCCACGTGTTTCATGTATTTGGTTTTGTCGTGAATCATCTGGAAGTAGCGGGAAGGTTCTGTCAAATATTCCGTCTTGGGTAAACACGGTCGTTGTGCCATTTTACCCCACAAGCAATTTAACATCACTTTGGCAAACGATCGCCTGCCTTCGTTTTTCTCGATGTGGTCTAAAGTGATACCTTCTTGTTCGTAATATTTCTCTTTGAATTGTATTTGGTCTTCGGGAGTGTGACACCAGGAAGGATAGCCGCTAGCTTCTTGCTTCAGTTTCAAAAAGGCATCCACGTAGTCTGCGAAAATGCCTTTCTGCGTGGGGTCACCCTTGCGATACTGTTGTGTCTTGGGAAAGTGGCAAATTTCGTACACTTCTAACAGTTGGTATCCCATGTCCAGAGCTTTGAACAATTCCACGCTGACCCAGGTTCCCGTCAAGGCCCGTTCTTCCTGGCTGTGCTGACAAGGCTGGTCTTGGTTGCACGTTTCGGCACAAGTACGGCACAAGGGAAACATCAGTTTGCCTTGACAATGGTGAGGTAAGACGGGATGGTATAGGTTCGTGGGAGGCAAAACTTTGCACTTGATCAAGCCTTCGTATTGTCGAATGTTGACCAGGTCGATGTGTTCCGTCAACAATTGCGGGTGCCCTACAGGAAAGCGAGAATATTTGCACACGTAGGGATACAGCGAACACACGTCCAAGTATTTGATTTCTTCTCCTTTCTCTTCGTCGGCTTGGTACAGCAAACAGGTGGCATTGGTCCTTCCTCCGTACAAACTATCCCTCGGGTTCAGCGGGTCCATCAGCTTGTAACTTTCCACGAGACGTTTAAACTCGGGATCGGTTTTCATACGGTGATCGTACTCGTGTTCCCACATTTCCACCACTTGGTATCCTTCCTGTTCTAACTTTAGGCGTCGCTGACAAGTGTCCTGGTACAAGTCTTCCATGGTTCGTTGCAAAAACTGATTTTTAGTACCACGGTCAGGGTAACAGACGGGACATCCGTGAAATAAGCAACCGTTAAACTCGTACACGATCTTGGGCTTTTCTAAGTCCCAGCCATCGACCGAATACGTTCCGATGGTCTTTTCGCCCCCTCCGTTGCGGGCATGCTGAATCCACTTGTCTTCCTTGTCGCACAAGTAATGTAACCAACGTAGGGCTTTGACCGAGTATTGACGTTTGACAAAGTGGGTCGTTTGAGGACTGATGACAGCCACGGTGTTTTCAGGCATGAATCGTTGTCGATACACTAAGGAACACGCTTTGGCAATGGTGCAAGCTTCTTTCAAAGGATCGACCCCTCCGTGTTCCATGAACAGTTCTCGAAATTTTCCACAGCAACGCCGTAAAATGTCCACGTCGGAACGACAATACTTTAGCATTTCTTCCTGAAAGTCGAAAGGGTCCGAGGCGTGAGCCTGGTACCAAGCGTAGAAAGCTTCTCGTTGTTCGGTACGCATGTTGTCGGGGTCGTAATAGTGAGCCTCAGGTAAATGGGGTAGAACAGCGTGTTGATTGGCTTCCGTATTGAAAAAGTGTGGAAAGTACCCTTTAGCCATTTCTGTCATTCCAAACGTTTTAGGCATTCGACTCAAAGGCATGGCCAAATAGCTCATCGAATCTTTAAACTGTACTTGTCCCACTTGCATGAAAATGATTTTGGCCCCGTTCAAAGTCACTTTAGGACGCTCGGTGCCTTGTTCCGTATAGTACCTCAAAAGAAACTGTCCATCGTATCCGGAAAAATTGTGAGCCATCACCGTGGCATGACGATGACAATCTCCGTAACGTTCGATGTCCTCTTGGCTCCACGTCTTGTCGACGGGGTCTAAGACCCATTGGGCAAAATCGGCTAACGTATTTGGTCCCCGAAAGATTTTTTCACGCCCTCCAGGAATCTTGCTGCAGTGAGGGCAATGACTGAAGATAGGTTCTTGAATGCACTTCTCGCACGCTCGATGAGCCACGCAGAAATTAGGGATGTGAATGCCAGTCTCTTGCATGCATTCGAAATCGAAAAAGATGAAATTGCCTTTCTTCTTGTGACCGTCCTCTTTCTCTGGTGGGGGTTGGTATTTTTGCACGTAACATTGGTGTTCCAAGTCCACGATGTGGTGACAAATGTGACATTTTTTCTTTCCTGAACATACGTGTGCCTTGGTATTATTGGTACGTATGACTTGTTCACACGTAGAGCACAATCTCAGCAGTTGACAAGCACATTTCTTCTGTGAACCTTGCGTCTTCAAATGTTGTTGGTAACATTTAGGGCTGACAAACGTGCGCAGACAAGTGGAACAAGGCACTGGTTCTTCGCTCAGACAGGGTGGAGAGGCCAAACATCCTGAGCATTTCCATCCACAATGTTTGTGTTGCTCTCGATTATTATAACCATAGTCACATTTCTCACAATAATAAACATATCTCAGGAATCCAGTGATACTGGTAATGGTATCGAAATGGTCATCGTGATGATAAAGGTGAATGTATTTTCCGTCCTTAAAGTCTTGGCCTCGAAACAACAGAGGTCCGCGCACTTCTTGAGGGTGCACTTTCAAGGTGTATCGTGGAGCTAGGGCATCTTGCAATTTTTGCATCTCTGGAATGCCACAGGGTGTGTCTTTGGGCAATCCGGCTTGTTGTAACAGGAGTTCTGCTTCATTTCGTTGTTTGGCTCGGTCGGAACGTTGAATAGTGTCCCAGGTTCTTTTCCATTCTACCGTGTCGTTCTTGTTGGCATAGGTTCGTCCCACCACGATGGCACGGGCTAAACACATCTGGTCATGAGGGTTGTTAATTCGGACGAGACTCGTTTTGGTGTTGCGAAGGTCGTCCACCAATAACATCTTTTTGCGTCCTGTCCCTTGAGGAGGAGAGACGTGGGTCATGTCCAGTGTGGCTTTACCATCGGTGATGTCAAACTGATCATTAGATTGTTGTACGTGTTGAATCTTGTCCATGACTTTGGAAGCAGTCAATTCTGCAGGGGTGCTAAACTCGATCCAAACAGGGGATTTCAAACCGTCGTGTTGTATGGAAAGTCTCAAGCGATCGTCTTCTTTGGGTTGACATTGCTGCTTGAGTGAAGTGAGCAAAGAATCCCACACCTCGGTGATGAACACTTCTGCTTTCTCTAACGGCACTTCAGCCTTGAAATCTTTAAACTTCACCGTGTATTTGTAAGCCGTGGTTCTAAATTTTCTAGAGGAGCGCTTTTCCGTCTCTCGAATGGAATAGTACTTTTCAGGGTTGACAAAGGGTGGTGAACTTGGTTTAGAGGTTTCAAATTCTGGTTCACTCATGTCCTCTTCAAAATCACTGGCATGAATTTGTGCCAAGATTTCAGCCCTGGTACGAGGCGATAGATCACGTTTCTGCCTCTTACTTTCTTCTTCTTTCTTCTCGAATGAATGGGATCGTTTCATCTTGAAAGCAAAAAGTCAAATGACTCAAGTTCAAACACCATAAACTACTTTATAGTCATAGCAGACCAGCGTATATAAAAGGGTGTGTGTCTTGTCCTTTCACTATTCATTTCACTCTCAAGCCGAGCACAACGATGGAAGAGACTGACCAGATGGAACGTTTCGTCAGAGCTTTGCGAGGGGTCATTAGAAAATTCTCTTCAGACCAGCCTACGGACTACTCTCCTTCCTTTAGAGATAAAAGTCAAGATACTTGCTATATCTGTCAGAAGAAAGGGCATTGGTCTTCAGAGTGTCCAGACCGTCAAAAAAGAAAAAAAACAGGGGATAAAAAAGACAAAAGTCAAGATACCTGTTATTATTGTAAAGAAAAAGGACATTGGTCTCCAGATTGCCCAAAAAAGAAACAAGAGGAGTCAGAAGAAAAGAGGAATTCTTCAGAAGAAGAGAGGGATTGTTCAGAGGAAGAGAGGGATTCTTCTGACGAAGAAAGAAGACAGGTGAAGAAAAAGAAACAGGAGAAAAAAAGAAGAAGGGAAGAAAGTGAGGAGGAAGAAGAGGAAAAGAGTGTGACGGTAAAGAAATTCAAAAAACAGAGAGACTAAACAAGGAGAAAAGAAGAAATCAATGAACTTTTCATTAAAGTGTTGTGTTGTGAATTGTGAATTGGATTGTAAAAAATGGAGAAAAGAATAAATGAATGATATAAGGTAAGTGTCTTTGAGTTGTGATTTTAAAATAAGAAGCTACACTCACGCACTCATAGACAGAAACGTACAATAAGGGTAAAATGGGTGGGGTTTATTTTTTTTTTTTTGAGTTATTGGCAAATTGAAATTGTATTTCTTTTCGAGAAATGTGGGTGGCCCTGAAAATGGCCTTTTTCTTCATGGTGAAAGGGTGAGTTTAAGCAATCAACTTTAACTGCCTTATGCCTTTGCCACGGCCAAGGCCTACTTCTGGACTGCGTAATGTTGATGATGATGATAATGATTGGGTTGAAATCACTAAGGGTGGTACGGTAGGCTTAGTCACAGGGTTGACGTGTTTAGCTCGGGAAGGTCGTATTCTCTTCGGTCGTGATAAAGAAGTCTGATACATTTGTTTCAGACTTCTTAACTCCGCTAAAATGTCCAACAGTACCGTGACCGTTTGATTTTCACCCTCTTGTTTCTTTGCTGCTACTTCTTCTTGCTGTTGTTTTTTTCTTACCTCTTCTTCTTGTTGCTGTTGCTGTAGGAGAAAAGCCTGTTCCGCTTCCTTTTGTCGTTGTATAAATTTCTCCAATTCTTCTTTCTGTCTCTGTCTAAAATTCTCCACTTGCGGTAATGAAGAAGGTAACGAAGGTTCCGGAACAAATTCTTGCGAGGAGAGAAAATCCACAAAATCCCAATTCACCTCTTCTGAAAGTAAGTCCGAGTTCCCTTGGGCAGTCTCCCCTGCTGGTGCACCCCAATGGATCGTTTTCTGAGTTTCCGTCATGTTGAATCACTGTCGCATAGATTGACTGCACACAAGCGCTAGCGAATCTAAATAGACTACGTGACGTCACAGACTGGTCTCTTCGGATTGGATGCGAGCTGACTGAATTCTGTAACGCGTGTTCGGATTGGTAAATGAACTCAATCCGTTTCAATCC
The DNA here is from genome assembly GCA_028554795.2 of Sinohyriopsis cumingii. Classification (NCBI taxonomy): domain Eukaryota; kingdom Metazoa; phylum Mollusca; class Bivalvia; order Unionida; family Unionidae; genus Sinohyriopsis; species Sinohyriopsis cumingii. Next base: position 26,170,944 of record CM068835.1, on the reverse strand, counting down.
TTCCTCCGCCTATAAATAAGCGCCGTTCAATGCATTGATTCACCTGTTCTCGTCGCGTCAAGATGTGGACTACAGTTGAGTCATCCACCCTTGTGTCTTCCATGATGTTTCGGACAGACTTGCTCATGTATGTCCGATCGAAGTGGACCGTTGTCCACAGGACCAACACCAGCCTGTGGATACGTAGGATCTACGTCGAAAGACAAGGATGCCTGAAAAGAGTGCTGATGTACGGACCAACAGTAAGACGCAGCCTAAGGACAAGAAGAAGACCAATGCGGTGCCATTTATGTTAATGAATACATTAACATAAAAATCAAAGGCCCTTTTCAGGGCCAGCCATATTTCTCGAAAAGAGATAGTCTTTGAATTGCCTACCCCTTTTTTTAAAAAAATTTTTTAAAAAAAAAATCCCATGTTAAATTCCCCTTGTCCGTAGAGTGACCCACGATTTATTGCCATGTTAAATTCCCCTTGTCCGTAGAGTGACCCACGATTTTCTCCATGTTAATTCCCCTTGTCCGTAGAGTGACCCACGATTTTTCTCCATGTTAAATTTCCCTTGTCCGTAGAGTGACCCAGGGGTCCCTGTAATGCTAATTCCCATTGTCCGTAGGGTGACCCCTTTCACTACTGAGCATTTACATCAGCGAATTCCTAAGTTATTTCAAAGTATGTGTCCATGATCAATCAAGGAATATCACGCAGCTCTTGTACTCTGTCATGTAGTACCTACTATAACGGGTATGTAATACCGTTCGAATTATTGCATCCGTACTGTAAACATAGCAACAGCGAATCCCTTCAAAGATATATGGAGATGTGCTGTGAAGTACCGCATGAATTCTAGCACCCGTATCAACAACTAACTTATACATCTGTGTTTGTATGAGCCTAAGTAAAATGTATAGGGCTTCCTTCACATCCGTGCCTAGAACCATTTTCTGGTGAAAGACAATTACACAAAGTAGAGGTTCGATACTCATACATCTTTCAAAACGAAATGACAAAATGAATGAAATCTTTATTGCCGTATAGAAATTCACGTCCTTTTCCCAAAATGTACCGATAACATGTAGAATACAGACATTTACTTCATCGATGATAACATCCCCGCTGGGAACCAAAACGACTTCATATATAAAATACCATGCTATAGGTAACATCTTTACTATGATATTTGAAATTCTGTGTGCTGTACAAATCAACAAATTACATACTGTTCGTCCTCTTGGTGTTGTTTCACTTACATTAAAGATTCAAGCACCTGACCTATAAAGTACCGTATCAATTTTTGCATCCGTGCTGAGAACCAATTTATATATTTCTTTTTGTAAATGCCTGAGTTATATATGTATTTGGCTTTTTACATATCTGTAGACGTCACATGATGATGATGATGATATCATTTAACATCTCCTGATCCTTAGGTATTGCAATTTAGCAGCTTTATTCTTAAATCATTGCTCACAAGAGCTGGTTCCTATGTACGGTACTTACTCTCGTTTCTTTGAAGCGATGCATCTGCGCTCAGAACCACGACCTTCTTACCTCTGCCTGACACAGCACAAATTGACGCCAAAATAAACACCAGTAGAACTATTTTGACGACAACCATTTGATACTAACCACCAGTAAATTAAAGGACTATTCCTTATTTTAGATAAAAATCGTATCGCGAGTATGTATAGTGTAACAATCGACCAAAGTCTGTTCATTACTGCAAGTTCCCTCATAACATCCGTGCCTAGAACCAACATTTCCTGGTGAAATACAATTACAAAAAATGAGAGTTCTGATACTCGTACATCTTTCAGAACAAATGACAAACTGAATAATATCTTTATTGCCGCATAGAAATTCACGTCCTGTTCCCAATCATGTACCGATATATTATAACATGCGTACCAAAGCCAGTTCATTACTGCAAGTTTCCTTACAGCATCCTTGCCTGGAACCAACATTTCTTGTTGAAAGAAAATTGGAAATAGTATCGGTCCGACTCCTTTACAGCTATCAGAACAAATGACAAAGTAGATAAGATCTATATTCCAAGATACAAATTCACGTTCTGTTCCTAAGCATGCTATAAGTAACATCTATTTGAAATTCTGTGTGCTGTATAAATTAACAAATTGTTTATATTATTCGGGCTTTTCATGTTGTTTCGTTTACATCAAAGATTCATACACCTCACCTATACAGTACCGTATCAATTTTAGCATCCGTGCTCGGAACCAATTTTTTACATTTCTCTTTGTAAATGCCTGAGTAAAATATATTGGGTTTCCTTCATATCTGTAGACATCAAATTATCCCCATGTATATCATTTAGCATCTCTTGATCCTTAGCAATTGCAATTTAGTAGCTTTATTCTTAAATTATTTCGCACAAGAGTTGGTTCCTTTGTAAGGAACCTATACTCGTTTCTGTGAAACTATGCATCTACGTTCAGAACCACGACATTCTTACCATTGCCTCTCACAGCGCAAGTTGATGCCAAAATACATATCTGTATATAACCATTCTGACACTAACCACCAGTAAATTAAAGTAATTACTATTCCTTATTTTAGACGAAACGGTTATCACGAGAGTAGATAGTGTAACAATCAACTCTTATACAGCTATCAGAACAAATGACAAAGTAGATTAGATCTTTATTAGTGTAACAAACTTTTCGATAGGGAGTGGACTCTGACCCCACACCTCAACAGCCATGTCCAAATATCAAAAGTGGGGTGGCAAGGGTCAGAAGAAACTCTGTCTATACTCAAAGATATCCTAACAGAATTCCTAATTAGAGACCATTTCATTTATTGAAAACAAATAACTAACTGTAACGACATTTAATAAACCTTGACCGAAGGAATAATAACACCCGCCTTCACCCTGTCAACTGTCTCTCTCCTCCCTCCCTCCCTCCCTCCCTCTCTCTCTCTCTCTCTCTCTCTCTCTGTGACTCAACAACATTCCAACTGGAAGTGAAATATGGTCACAAGTTATCGACACACATTCAATACATTTTCTTCCAGAAAATTAAGTTAGAATTATTGGTTACGAACTTTCTTTAGATATCATCGATGGACATATAAAAATGTACATCTTACTAACAACCGCTTGTGATAATCTACCTAAGTCTATTTATTACTATAAGTTTCCTCAGTATCATCCGCGCCTTGAACTAAAACTTCTAGATGAAAGATAAAAATAAATAATATTAGTCCGTTTGCCATACAGCCGCATACAAATTCACGTCACTTTTCAATTCGTCGATAACATATGCAATAGTGACATTGACGTCATCAATAATAACATCATCGTTGGGAACCAAATGAAGTTCATATATTATCATGCCATACTAAATATAATTACTTGGAAATTCGAAATTCAGTGTGAAATATTAATCAACGAATTTCATAAAATTCTTGGTTTTCACTCTGCTTCACACACATTAATGATTCATGGACCAATGCTACAAAATACCGTATCAATGTTAGCTTCCGTACTCAGAAACAATTTATACATTTGTCTTTGTAAATGCCTGAGTAAAATATACTGGGTTTCCTTCACATTTGTAGACATAAAATTATCTCCATGTATATCATTTTAACATCTCTTGATCCTTAGCAATTACAATATAGCAGCTGTATTCTTAAATCATTGCTCACAAGAGTTGGTTCCTATATAAGGTACCGATCCTCATTTCTGTTGCATCTGCGCTGAGAACCACGACGTTTTTGCCACTGCCTCTGACAGTACCAGTTAATGCTAAATTTTATATATTATGATTTTGACACTAACCACAATTAAATTAATTACTATTCCTTATTTTTAGGCGAAAACGTTATCACGAGAGTATACAGTGTAATAATCGACCAAAGCCAATTCAGTAATGCAAGTTTCCTTATAACATACGTGTCTGGAACCAACAGTTCTTGTTGAAAGAAACTTTCAAATAGTAGCGGTCCGACTATCAAACGGATATCAAAACAAATGACAAAGCGAAAAAGATATTTATTGCCATATAGAATTTAATGTCCTTTTCCCAAGCATGTGACGATAGCATGTAGAACACGGACATTTACATCACCGCTGAGAACCAAAATCACTTCATACATGAATTATCATGATATATTTAACAACTTTAGTAGGATAGTTGGACTTGAGTGTGCAGTATATATCAAAAAATTTCACACAATTCGTTATTTTCATGTTGTTTCACTTACATCAAAGATCCCTGGACCCGTGCTTTAAAGTACCGTATCAGTGATAGCATCCATGCTCAGAACAACTTATACATTTAGGTTTACCGATGCCTGAGTAAAATTATATTGTGCTTCCTGCACATTTGCACAGGTCAAATTATCTACACGTATTCAATACGTTTGCTTCCACACAATTAAGTTAGAATTATTGGTTACGAATTTTCTTTAGATATGGTTCTAAGCGCCGATGCATATCATCAAATATACGTGTATCGGTACCTTACATAAAACCACGTTTTTCTGATTTAAGAATAAAGATGATAAATTATATTACCTAAGGAACAGGAGATGATAAACAATTCGCATGGAGACAATTTGACTTATACAAATGTGGGTGACGCACAATATATTTTACTCAGGTATTTATAAACATAGAAAAACAAGTTGGTTCTGAGCACGGATGCTAATTATGATACGGTACTTTACAGTACATGTGGAGGAAAATTTGATGTAAGTGAAACAACATGAAAAGAACGAACAGTATGAAATTTGTTGACTAATACTGCACACTGAATTTCAAATTTCCTGGTAAATATATTTAGTCTGTCATGGTAATATATGAACTTCATTTTGGTTCCCAGCGATGATGTTATCGTTGATGACATATATTTCCCTATTACACATGTTCTCGATGCATTATTATTGGGAAAAGGGTCGTGACCTTGTATGTGGATGTGTGGCATATAAATCTATATTATTTCTAATTCTAACAAGAAGGTTTAGTTCCAGGCACGGATGATATAAGAAAAATTATATCAATAAACAGACTTCGCTAGATTGTCACACGCGGTTGGCAACAAGATGTACATTTTATGTGTGTGTATCGATAATATTTAAGAGTTCATAGCCAATAATTCCAATTTAAAGTTGTGGAAGCAAATGTACTGAATATTTGAGATAATTTGTGTATGTTTATTTCAGTTCCAGTGCGAGAGAGAGAGAGAGAGAGAGAGAGAGAGAGGACAGGGTAGACGCAAATGTTACTTTTCCGTAAGTCATGCTTTATTAAACGTCGTTGCAACCAGGTTTTTTTCTTTTCAATAACTTAATAGGTCTCTAATTAGGAATTCTTTTAGGATATCTTTGAATACGGATGTCGTGGTTCTGAGTGCCGATTAATATCTTCAAATATACCTGTACGGGTACCTTACATGGAAACCATGTTTTTCTACGCAATGATTAAAGAATCAAGATGGTAAATTATATTACCAAAGGAATAAGAGATGCTAAGCAATTTAAATGGAGATAATTCGACTTGTACCAATGTGCGGGAAGCACAATATGTTTTACTCAGGCATTTACAAACACATATGTATAAGTTGGTTCTGAGCGTGAGTAGTGAAGGGGGATATTATAGCGACAATGGGAATTAGCATTACAGGACCCCTTGGGAACATATAGCGACAATGGAAATTTAACATGGAGAAAAATCGTGGGAACATATAGCGACAAGGGAAATTTAACATGGAGAAAAATCGTGGGAACATATAGCGACAAGGGAAATTAACATGGAGAAAAATCGTGGGACTGTTGAGCGACAAGGGGATTTGAACATGGAGAAAAATCGTGGGAACATATAGCGACAAAGGAAATTAACATGGGATTTTTTTAAAAAAAAAAAATAAAAAATAAAAAAGGGGTAGGCAATGGAAAGGCTATCTCTTTTCGAGAAATATGGCTGGCCCTGAAAAGGGCCTTTGGGTTTTCTTCTTCTTCTTCTTCTTCTGCTTCTAATTTCTTCTTTTCCTCCACCAAGTTCTTATTTTATCTCCTACACTCTTCTTCCCTTTCTTTTTTTTCTTCTCCTCCTCTTCTTTCTTCTTCTCTTCCTCCTCTTCTTTCTTCCTCTTTTCATTTTCTTCTTCTTTTTCAATTTTTTCGTTCCATTTGCGTATTCTTATTCTTTCTTCTTCATCCTCCTTCTCCTCCTTTATCTCTTTCATGACACCACTAATCTTGTCCTTTGCTTTTCTTAAGTTATTAATTTCCATCTTTACACGATGGGGACTATAGGAATAATGGTCTTCAACGAGTCTTATTAGCATCTGTTCCATTATTCCTAAGTTGTCTAAAACGTCTTGCAAGGTTTGTATTTTGTCCATTTGGTTTGACGCCATCTTCTTTTTATTCTTTGCAGAATGGTTTGAACGACGAATACTGTGGGTTCTTATACTTAAAGCGCGTACGTGAAGGAAAACACCCCCCTAAAAACATAAAATGGATCTTACCTAGATCATGACCAAACAACGCGCGGACGTGAAGGAAAACATCCCCCTACTTTTTCATTTCATATAATATAACCCAAACTATACTCTCCACATTTGCTAAGAAACAATAAAGAAACCCATAATCTACTATTCGCACAAACATACCTTTACTCTTACAAACACAAACACACTAACACATACCCTCACATTTTTTTAAAAAAGAGTTAGTGTTTATATACACACTACTCTACCTACACACATTGGCAAATCGATAGTTATTTCTTTTCTAGAGTATTGGGTAGCCCTGAAAAGGGCTGTTGGTTTTTTTTGAACTCCTGATGCACCTATCCAATGGTTGCACCTTCCTGGCCTGGCGCCACACACGCATCTTCTTCCCCAGTCTTCTTTCACCTTTCTTCTGGGGAGCGCAGAGGGAGGATGATTCGCTTCAACACCCCAATCCTCTGTCTCGGGAATATTGAACGACATCCTCTCTTCTCTTTTCTTTTCCTCTTCTTCCCTCTCTCTTCTCTCCTCCTCTTCTTTCTTTATTCTTTCTTCTTCTATTATAGCCTCCGCAGCCAGTTCATTGACCAGGCGCCTTACATATTCCAGATGTATCTGGAGTTCAAGAAGTTTGCTTATTCTGCTACTATTCATTCTTGTGTTGATCAATCAACAAGGGTAGCTAGACTGTCCAGCGAGTTTCAAGTTATAGTGAAAGCGCGGACGTGAAGGAAAACATCCCCTAAAAACATAAAATTGATCTTACCTAGATCATGACCAAAAACAACAACAACGCGCGGACCTAAAAGAAACACTCACTCACTTTTTATGCTACCCATCACTATTTTAAAATTTTTTCATAAATCACTTCAATAGACTATTTACATACGCAAAGCAATCCAATTTAACCCCAAATACACACCTCAAACACCAAAAAAGACATCATTTTAATCTACTATCCATACCAACTTACTTGATCACTTACAAACACAAACACACAAACACATACCCTCACATTTTTTAAAAAGAGTTAGTGTTTATTTTCACACTACTCTACCTACACACATTGGCAAATTGATCGTTATTTCTTTTCTAGAGTATTGGGTAGCCCTGAAAAGGGCTGTTTTTTGTTTGCTATGGCATTCTTTTTTTTAGTTTCTTAGAATGCGATGTCCTCTGAGGATTGACTTTCTGGCGATAGGTCTGCTTCTTCGGAAAGAGAAGAAGAACTCTTTGGTGTCGATACGACAATCGACAAAGCCTCTGTCAGCTTCAGGTTGTTGCTGCTGCTGTTGCTGTTGTTGCTGCTGTTGCTGCTGTCTCTGAAGTCTGTACTTCTCTGTCCATTCTTCTTTCTCCCTGTTCATTTCTTCTCTGAAGAGCTCTTCTATCAGGTCTTCAGTGATTTTTAACATTCTCACATTCTCTATTTCTTCTGGCTTCGGTATCAGACTGTGTCTGACCCTATGCAAATTCACGTAGGCTTCGTTGAGCTTAGCTAGTTTGGAGCACATCTTCGTAGGAGGATGAGTCAACAATGGATGGTTAGACTGGAAACAACCCCGGTTCTTAAAGTCAAAGCGCGGACGTGAAGGAAAACATCCCACACGGTTTTCGAGCCGCAACGTTCATGAGAGGGATAGTAAGAAATGAAAGAGCATCAATCCAACATTCTTATAGCTAAACAAAAGACAAAGGCATTTTTTTCAAAACAACATTTTTTATTCAAAAATCACTTAACACTAAACAACAACATTTTTAACATTTTTAACAATAATCCAACACTATAACATCAAACAAATTTTTTCAAATCACAAACATTTTTTCTCAATGGACAATCTACTTTAAACAGGGCTGACAACGTTGTGAATGAAATTGTGATTTCCACTGTTGGAAATCATTAGGCCATTGATGGACACTACGTTTCCTAGCTTGAGACAAAAGATAAGCATAATGGTCACAAAACCATCGATCTACTTTCACATCATTTCTAGCAGAAGAACGAGGATCGAAATGAGTCACTAAATGTTCTAAGGAATAGCCTAGGCTGCGATGATGCAGAAAATACACACAATATTGTCCACACACCAAGGAATCTGTGCCTTGTAATTTCACATTATTGAATCGGGTGGTTTGAGCATTTCTTCTCATAAAGTCAATGATATCGTCTTCCAAAGGGGGCAATCCGTACGAATCGAAATATTCCACACATCCTTCTTGAGGAAAGTAGACGGCTACCCAGTGGGTTCCTGGGAGATGACTGTCGTCCGTGTTGATCACGTAAGCTTGATGGTCTTTAGGTTTGCGATGAGGGAGTTCATCTTTAGCACAGACGACAGGATTCCAAGAAGCCGTATACGAACTGTGGTTCAAAAGGTAATAAAGTTCCCAGGTATCCATTTGTGTTGTTTTCTTCTTCACAGGTAATAATAAGTCGTCAATTCGATCCTGACTTTTTGCTTGAAAATGTCTGACGAATAAACGGTTATTCGTTCTGTTTCCTCACTCTGATTTAGGAGAGCTTCGATACGATGGATCTCTTGAGTGGTTAATGGTGGACAAGAATGTTCACGCAAGTCTTTATACCACTGGTGCAACACGTCTTTGTTCGAGATGAGACTCCAAGCTTCGTCCAGATACTCGTCCAATTTTTCTTCTTGACTCAACATCAGGCATTTATCGTGTTGAATTTGACTGGGATGATCGTTTTGACATCCATAACAATTTTTCTTGATCAATTCCGTCATTTTTTCGACCAAGTGTTTGGCAAAACAGGAGACTAAATGGGCTTCTTGTTCTGGCCATCTCGACTTCATCATGATCACTTCTTCTTTTTCCACACATTCCATCTTTAAAGTTTCTCCACTAGGTAAAGAGGGAGAACAGTCTTCCATGGTTTCTAATAATCTAGAATGACTTCTCTCAAACTGTTGATTTCTATGGTATTATCGAATTCTGCATACAGGATGACGTTCACCGTTACATCAGGGTCTCGGTTTGCAAACTGAATTTCCACACGAATCTGGCCTGATTTTATAGGGTGGAAATGTCCCTCGTCGCTGCCTTGGTCAGGAGTGAAATCGAAAGCCCACAAAGCGTAGCCTCCTACATAATCGTCGTACGTAATACCGTGACTGGTGTTGGTTCCTAACTGGCCGGTGGCTTCGTACAGGGACAAGTACGATCTCAAGTAATTCTTCTTCTGAAAGTCAGGCTCAAAGGGTCGGGTACACAAGGTCTTGCCATCGCGACTGACTTCGATTTTGGACACGCCAAAGTGTTGAAAGTAGAAAGGATTTTTAGCCAAAGCTCCGTTGAAGGCTTCATTTTCGACGATACCAACGATCAAACGTTTGGGTAGCTGTCCTTGGAACAGATGATCTTCGATCATGGATCGCTGTCCCTTGGGAATGGTGAAGGTTTTCACTTCCACGCGTCGGATCGGATACTTGGCGGTCGTTCTGCTCAACGTCTGACTGATGTCGTTACCCACTTTAGGTAACACTTCTACGCGTCGTACGTAGAGCCTGGCTTCCTCGATGACAGTTTTGCAAGCAGTATTACCTATCAAATGGAAAGCGGCACTGCTACGATTCAGTCTCAGGCGGACATTCACCCCGTTCAGCAAATATTTCTCTTGCAACCACATGTCCAAATGTAAACGATCCATTAGTTCTAAACTTTGTCCGTTTTTGATTTTGTCTCTTCGTTCTACAAATCCGTCATTGTTTGGTGTTTTGGTTGCATCAGTTTCGAATGTTTCAAACTGGCCTGCTTCGTCAGCTTCCCATACCACACAGGCATTGAGATGAGTGTTCTTGGCGTCTATTCCGTACGTCAAGAGATTTTCCAGGTACGCTCGATAAGGGTAAGTATCCATGCTGCTGCTGACCAGTTTGTTGTTCAAGTACAAGTCCACTCCGCTAAACAAGGAATGCATGAAATTGTTGACGGGAGCTATTACCTCATCGCCATCTAGGGTTGAATTGTCCTCATCGACAACTTTGACTTTCAAGTACAAGTAACTGCTATTCAGATCGATGTAATCTTCGGGCTGTCCTTTGATTTCAAACTCGATGGGAGCTGAGGCTGTCAATGAGGAGACGGGGTGAAATTCCACCCATTGGGATTCTTGCATCGTCATCATGGTGGGGGGCATGGCAAACAGATCCAGTTCCGTCTTGGAACAAGCGCAAGACTCTCGGTGCATCATTTTTTTGTCTCTTTTCTCAATAATCGAAAACGTCTAAGTCTCGAACGGTTCTTCTTTTCTTGGCCTTTCTAGCTTGAAGTCTGGTGAAAGGGTGTTTTCTTCGTCGTCTCTTTCTGCCTTGTCCTTGCTGAATGCCTGACTCGGTAGCGTGCAGGGCATTTATAGGTGTGTCTCGTCGGCCTAAAATGTCTTTGCCCGTTTGTAGCAAGACATTTTTGCCTGCCCTCATGAAGGCTTCTTTAGGGTTTTGTTTGTCGATGATGACATTTTGGAGAAATTCTTTGCCTTGCGTCAGTGCCGCATCTTTCAAGGCGTGCAATCCGCGTGTCACCATCGGTTTCAACACCGGGGCCACCGAACGAAAGGCTGATTTCAGCATATCTCCTAAACCGTGTCCTCGCTGTCGAGCAACCCCTCGGTACACTGGATACATGACTTACGAGTCGTGAGAGAACCGTTTTCGAAAATGGAGTTTCACCGTGACTTTTCCTTTGGTGAATGGAATATTTTGTCCCAGATCTCCCTTTATAGCAATGTTGACCGTGTCCAAATAAGACTTGCTGACAGGCAAATAGTGAGGATGGACAAATTCGCGGTGGACGTGGTAAGTGTTTCCACCTTCCTCGTCAGCGTTCGTGGCAGAATCCACTTTGAAAGGAATGACACGCAGTAACGGTACGGAGGTGTGTCCCACCACGTTGTACTCCACCACATCGGAATACACGAACATCAAATTCAGTCCTTGATTCAGTTCTACTGGGGCACGAAATAACTTGCTAAAAGACTCGTTGTCGTAAACGATGGGTAATTCGTTTTTCTTCATCATGGTCATTCTCATGTCCATGTCTCCGCCCAACATGTCAAACAATTCAGGACAAAATAAAATGGACACGATTTTACTCCCGTCAAATTTCATCAAGAAGCGACGAGCTGCTTTGTGGTATTCCATGGTGACACTTTTTTTGGCATCCTCCAAAGCTTTCAGAAACACGACATTAAACCTGGAGGTTATGGTGCTGACCAAATGTTGACCACTAAAATAATACCCTGGGGGAATGAACAAGTGATAGGTGGTGTACTTTTGATTTTGTAAACGGGTTTTCTTGTCATATTTGCCATGGTTATCCAACCACTGTTGCACTCGCTCGTCATAAACTTGCACATCAAATTTATTTTGATTGGGAAGGACATTGAGGACTTGGGTCGGGTGAATCATTTCTACTATAGCCACTTCCCAATGGGCTTCGTGATCTAAGGGGATGGCTTGAGGTAATTTGGCCGTGTAACAGCACAACGTGTTGTGGGGAAACACCTCCATGGAACTGTCACTGGGTAAGGTTAAGTAAAATTGGTTTTCGTGACTCATAATTCCAGAGTTCTGTGGCTGTCCGAGGGGATATTACTGGACGTCAGAGGCGTGTCTCCTCCCAAAATGGGGTTCTGGTTGTGGTTGGAGTGGTGACTGGCACTGGCACTGGACACAAGATTCCCGTGGTTCCCGTTCGAGGAGAATTTCAGGGAGGGATTGGGAAGCAGGTAACCGATGCAACTGCTCAATAAAATGGTCCACAATTGTTTGTCTCCTTGTTGCAAACTCAAATTGGCGATGGCTGCCCCGATGACACAATACACCACGAAGATTTGGCAGAAAAAGACGATTTGCGTTTTAGGCACACGTTCTCCACACCACACCCACAAGGGTTGTTTTTGTAAATCTTGCACAGAAGAACTAGGTGAAGGAGGAGTGGTCGACGTAGCTGCGTCTAGTGTGTGAAAGGGCATGATGGTCACTTCTTCTTTTTATAGTCGATGACTTGCGAAGCGTCGATCCAAGAATCGAAACTGGGTGGATATCCTTTCCAACGTACTTTGACTTCTTTGAAACGTCGTTTGCCCACTTTACGGGTTCTATGTTCGAGAATGCTTTCGATGTCGTACACGTCGTCTTCTTTTTTGGTGACACGTTGTAACTCGGGCAAATAAAACGTTCCTTTGAGCAGTTCTCCGTTCATGTCTTCCAATTTATAGACGGCAGGATGACGGCCATGCACTCGTCCAGTGACGCGAAACAATTCGGTCGTCCAGTTAGGTAAGTAACCTTTGTCGAAAGTGCGTTTGGTTTTGCCAATGCGCACCCAATCTCCTACGGCCAACTCTCCACTTTTCTTGGGGACAGCCCTCGTCGGGGACGTACCAAACAGGCGCTCAAACACCAACACTTCGTTCTCGGGAGTCACGTCTTGCGGGGCACGTCCTATGCTTCGATGGTAAGATTGGTTGTACGTTTGCACCAGGTGCGGTAAGATGTCGATGTACTTCAGAGTGTGGTGATGCGTAAAATATTTCCACATGCGTTCTTTCAAAGTGCGTTGAAAACGCTCCACGATGCTGGCTTTGGTTTCGGGATTCTCGGTGGTAAAAAAATGAATGTCACGTTTCTTTAATTCTTTTTGGAAAGCTTGGTTCAGAAATTCGGTGCCTTTGTCCGTTTGCCATCGAAGAGGGTGACGACCGCTTTGTTTCAACACCCGTTGCAGGGCTCGCACTAACTCGCTGCTGGATTTGGAAGTCAAGGGCACGACCCAGGCAAATTTGGAAAAGACGTCGATGACACAAAACAAATATTTGTAGCCACGATTGTAGCTGGCCAAATGAGAGACATCGGCTAAATCGGCTTGCCATTGATGATCGATACCTTCCACTCGGGTGCGACTTCTGGCAAACTTGCGTCGAATGGGTTTGTGCAAAGTGTAGGTAGCTTGTTCTTGTAACCATCGTTGCACTTGAGGTAAACGGAGACTTTTCAGTCGAGTTTTGGCAGCACGATACAATTTTTGAACTCCTGCGTAACCTGCAGGATGCGAGGGATCGTAGTAAATGCTGGCTAAGACTTTTTCCATTTTTGTGTTTGTGTGTTAATAAGGCACCCACTCTTGGAAGAGGCTACTCTTTTTCTCTTGGGGTATTTTCTTGGATTGCAAGGCTTTGCGTGTGCGACCGGCAATAGGTGTTGAAGAGGAGGATACGGGGGATATCGGTTCTTGTTTCACTTCTGTCTTCACTTCTGTCTTCACTTTCTTTTTCTCTTGTGATGAAGAAGGGGTGGTCATCATCTTTTTAATCCATCCAATTCTGGAGGTAGGTGGTGTTGTTAACTTGCGTACTTTTTCTGGTGGAGTTTGAAACCCTTCTTCTTCTTCTTCTTTTCCTTTTTGTGTCTTGACCACTGGTACTGGTACTGGTACTGGTACTGGTGATGGTGCTGGACTTTTCATCAAGGTCTTAAAATCTTTCAAAGTGGGTAGAGCTGTTTCGTCTAAAGCTTTCTGGTGAAAGAGTTGCAATCGTTGCAAGAGTTGACCGTACTTTTGCGATTTTTCTGTTTCGGACAAATCTTGGCGATCCATCAAGGACTGCAATTCGTGTTGTAACTGGGACATCTCGCTCAAATTGGGATTGGGAGGTAAATGCGGGGTGCGTTGTTCTTGCCACCGATGGTATTCCATCCATCGTTTGTAAGGCACTAAAGCTAGTTTTCGTCCTTCCATGGGGTTGTCAGGGGTCGATTCTGAGATCTTGGGACTTCCGAAGGCCTTTTTATCTTGCTCCCACCAGTCCTCCCAACATGGTTCCCAAGACTCCTTTCAGTATGGGGCCTAACAAGAGAGGTAAAATGCCTCCACGCTGGACCAACATCTTCTTTTTTTGACGAATGGGAATTTTCTTTTGAACCATTTGGCGAAGAACGTGACGATGTTTGCCTAAGCATTGTTTCTGGTGTTTGGACAAAGGGATCGTGCCTTTCAAAACGTTCAAACAACATTCGCACACGGTATCGATGACCTCTTTGGAGGCCGTTTGAATGAGTTTTTTTCGTAGAGGTGGAGAAGCTTTGGACAGGACAGATAACAGGTCCCCATGTTTGGCTAAACGTGGTGGCAGTCCTTTCCTTTTCTTTCCTTGGGGTTTTTTGGAGGGTGACATCTTTGAGTCTTTAGGAGCACCAAAAAAACACTGATACCCTACTTGGTCACAGGCCTTTTTTATACTGGAACGCGTCGCCACTGATTATCTTTACGGCGTATTAGTTTGAGGACAGGCATGACACGTCGTGCAGGGGTACGTAACGGACTAAATCGAGCCAGTTCTTGCTTGGACAAATCCAGTAAACTTTGTAACATGCCCGATCTTTCATGGACTTTGATTTTGGGAGAAGGTACTTTGTGAGCAGCAGCCACTGCCACTAAATTGGAGGGTCCTGCCACTGGGGAAGTTCTTTTGGGGGTCATCAACGGAGATGTTCTTGGTGTGATCAACGTCTCCAAGTACTCTTCAGTTCCTGGTGTCATCAACGGAGAAGTGGACAAACGTGAGGATGCTGGGGACGTAGTCACCGCCGTGGCAGGTCGTGGTTTGCGAGTGTAAGGTTGCTCCTGGCCGAAGTGCCTCTCTTGCGACTAGTTTTCTTCTGTGGACTTTTCTTTTTCTTGGGGCTTCTTTTCTTTTTCCGGGGTGGTGTCTGGTAAGAGGAGGGTCCCGCCACTGGAGAAGTTCTTCTCTTTGGGGACCTGGTCTTTTTCTTTTTCTTCTTGGGGCTTCGTTGGACTTTTGTCTTGGGGATGACTTTGGGGGCATTAGGATCCCATCTTAAGAGTGAACGAATGATGACCCCTCCTAGAGTACCGCTCCCTCCAGGTTTCAAAATGATTTGTTTTTTGGTTTGAGTGTCGATGCGGGGATCGGCCAGTTGGACCAAAGCGACTTTGTTTCGATCGAAAAAGCGTTTGGTTTGATGAGGAATCTGAATGATTCCTTGGAGTAATTGACGTGCCGTCACCGTGAACCATCGTAAGACTTCTTTGAGACTAGCTTCTAAGACACGAGCTCGTGTTTGTGGATCTTTTTCTCGACTGATCCCATACAAGGCACGAATCAATTTGACGGGAAGATGCGACTGAAGGGACGTCATGTTCACACTGTGTGAGACAGACGAAAAAGGGTCTGAGGTTTTTATAGATTTTTTTGATGGGGAGTGAAATGAAGTCGAGGACGGAGACGTGTACAGGACAGGCCCTCCGTCTTGGCACCAGTGGTGAAACAAGTGGGTACGAAATCGCAAATCCTCGGGAGTCGTAGGTTTCAAATCGACGAGTAAATAGGCGGGTGGAGTTTGAGTGGCATCGTCGTACGCCTGAGTCAGCCAAGGCGTTCCTAACTGTTTGGCTAAGACTTGCACTTGCGATTTATCTCGAGGGCTTTTAAACAAGACCACGTAATGTGCATTGAGACTGATGGTGCGATGGGCTTTACTTTGTTGAAACAAATTTTTGGGTGATGTAAACGACACTGGCATTACGATGATGCCCTTTGCGCGTGAACCACAATTTAATTTCTTCTTCGTCTTCTCCTAACATGTCGTCGAAAATGACCAAATGGGTTTGACGGGAGTCAGAGACGATGCCGTCGTCTTCTTTAGGAATACCTTCCACAAACACGATGGAATCGCCTTGACTTTCTCGCAAGAGGCTGTACGCCGATTGCCACTCTTTGTAACACCACACGATCCGTTGAGGGGGCCGATCGATCAAATGATGTTTATGTTCGATCAAACGTTTGACGAATTCGGTTTTGCCTGAACCGCTAGGTCCAGCAATGAGCATGTTAAAGGGATGGCGAAGATACAAAGCCTCCCAACTGGCACGATCTAAGTGTTCGTCGATGACTTTGACATTAGAGGAAGAGGGAGTAGAGACAGCAGAGGTAGTCATGGTGTGAGAAATGTCACTTGTGACACTAAAACAAACAAGACAAGAGTTTATATACTTTTTCAGAACACGTTTATTGAATGTTTTTTTTCAAACATGAATACGAAAGACAAAAATACATAAAAGCCAAAGGCTTAAGTACAACAATAAAAGGCACATGATAACTATGAACGTGGAATAAACACAAGTGTCTGTACAACAATCACATGTTTTGGGTAATGTTCTAACCAGTTCTATAGTAGGGGGTAAGGTCACACAAGTGTCCTCCCGAAAGGGTCTTTCAGGCCTGTCCACGACAGTCCTGTCCTGGGTGACGGGTTCTTCTGGCACCGTCACTAACACGGGTTGAAAAGTAACTTTTTTCCTTGAACAACTCTCGTGCATACTGGGCCACTTCTTGGGTCCAAGCCTCAAAACCCCATTCTTTCCAGGCACGGACATCTGTCCAGTGGGGATGTAAGTCACAAGCTACACACACATCGTCATACACGTCTTGGGTAGCTAAAAGTTGACGAATCTTTTTTTCCTGTTGAGGTCGAGAAGTATCCAGATGAAATCGCAAGGCTTTGAGCAAAAGGAGTTTTTCGTGACCATTTAAGGCCATTGAGGTGGTAAGTACTGATCGTAAAGAGTCCAAAAAGAATCGGCTGGTAAACGAAATCCCAGAAAACAAGTCACTAAGACACACACCACTTGTCGTCCCAAATTGAATGGATACAGTTCTTGTAATAATTGATGGTAATGATCCACGGTTTGAATATGGTCATTGAGTTCCTTCCACGGAATCTGTTGGATGACATGTGACATAAACCGTGGCATGGCAGCCTGTTTTTATATTCTCTTTTTTTCGGATGCAATAGACGTACTTTCTAGCCAGAGATCTTCGTTCTCCAGTAGGGAATCTAAATCTTGCATACTGTAACCGAAACGTCAGAGATCGTTTAGGTGTTTCCTCTTCCGCTAAGCAGATTCCACGTAAAATATGTTTGTAATCCTTTAACTTGTCTTCCTCAATGCGTTGCACTAGGTGAATCTCGAAGTAACCATAATCATGAACATGTCGATCATTAGCGACCTCAAAGTTTTGAACAATGTCTGACCATTGAAAGAATTTCTGACGAATCAGTTCTCTTATACCATTCAGGTACCAGTGGTTAAAGATCTGGTGACGTATCGGATGCAATTGTTCTTTACGTTTGACTTGTATTTTGACCAGCTCTCGGTAAATGCATTCTCTCAATTCCACAGGCAAGGCACGAATGTTCTCTAGCAAAGTATCCATGAATAGGTCATACTAAATCCTCTTTGGTCTGACACAAGAAATGTACTGTTGGCACAAACATGGTTTTAATTCATTGTCGAATCTAAATCGTTTCACCACTAATCTACACATTACAATTCGTTCAGAAGTTTCCTCTTTCACTAAGTTGACATTGCGTGAAAGATGTTGGTAATTCGTTAACTCTTCCTCTGGAATTCGATGCAGTACGTTTACAATGTAGTAGATAGAATTATCCATACCAAACCATTCCTTTTTATAACCAGGAGGTCGTTGATCAATGTCTGTCCAATGGAACACTTTCAACTCAATCAATCCTTGTATAGCCTTCAGGTACAAGTGGTTCAAACACCGGTGACGTAACGGATGCAATTGTTCTTTACGTTTCACTTGTATTTTGACCAGCTCTCGGTAAATGCATTCCCTCAACTCCACAGGCAAGGCAAGGGTAAGTAATGACAATTCGGTGACCATCGAGCATGTTCTACGTAGGCCGAATCTTGCGGTTCCCAGTGGTGAAGTGACACACCGCAACTGAAGCACTTGACTTTATCTCCTTCGCCCAAGTAGAAAAATCCGGCTCTGGCTAATTCTTCGGGGGTCGGTCCTCCCAGATACTTAGGCCATTTTCCTTTGAACGATTGAAGACGATTTTCAAAGTCGCAGTATTCCGACAAACGCACAGGAAACGAATATTCGTCTTTCACAGGTTCGTTTCGATGAGGGTTGAGTGACATGGGTAGGAGTTTGCTCAGGGCTGGATGACATCCGTAGGGGGGTAGACGTGAAGGTGAACATTCCCCTTTAAAACGAAACCCAGTAAAATGTCCAAGAGGACGAGTGGCATCGCTTTCGCATCCCTCAGGTCTGACACGCACAACATCACTTTCCATGATAGGGGTAGTGAGAACAAAGTTCCCATGATGCTTTACGGCATCGCTCAGGTCACAAGGTACAGCATCGTATCCATCGCAAGGCTCACAATCGCACTCGTCTGCAAACTCCGTTACGCAATTACAATGGTAACCACATGGACAATCGCAGTTTCCTTCCGGACATTTTCCGTCGCAATGCCTGGGTCCTATCCATCCAGTATTAGTCACACTAGAGGAAGATACAACTTTTTTACAATCCCCAAACTGGAACGATGTCTCTTTCAAAGTATTCATCTTGTTCGCTCGGTCTTGGTAGTCCCAATGAACTATCGATCTTGCCTAGGGTTCCTTTTTTATATACAGACCAATACCGACGTGTCCATACGGTAAGGTGAAATGATTGGGAAGTCGCACTCGCTTCTGGTATACAATTTGATAGACTTTTTCCAAGGGCCGACTGACGATGTGGTGAGTGGGTAAACGTACAATCTTGTTCGGTTGATAGGTGGTCACTTTAAAGTTTCCATCCTCTCCCGATTGCAAGGCTTCTTTCAATACCCCAAAGTTGACCACTCGACTGGTACGATAATTCAGAGTCAGTCCTTTCACTTTGCACGTCGTGTGCACTTCTCCTTGTTTGTCACGGTATTCGTAGCCGTAATTTTTGGGACCGCCACTGACGAAACTTAGAATCTTGTCGTCGGGATGCTCGTCTGTCCAGGCTCCTAAACGGTCTCCTTCGATGTTAGGGTGATGTTGAATCGGGTGATGGATGTAAATGCAACTGTCCGTGTCAAAGTACAGGACGCGTTCCCCTAACAGTTCTAAAGCCTCGTACAATTTTAAGCGAGCATGAGCTGTCACGTAAGCCGCAATGATGACATTTCCAAAAGGGTCGTCTTGTACAAAGTCCAGAACTTCTTCGTAATTGACCAAGATCAAATTCTCTCGAACGACGTCCACGTGTTTCATGTATTTGGTTTTGTCGTGAATCATCTGGAAGTAGCGGGAAGGTTCTGTCAATTATTCCGTCTTGGGTAAACACGGTCGTTGTGCCATTTTACCCCACAAGCAATTTAACATCACTTTGGCAAACGATCGCCTGCCTTCGTTTTTCTCGATGTGGTCTAAAGTGATGCCTTCTTGTTCGTAGTATTTCTCTTTGAATTTTATTTGGTCTTGGGGAGTGTGACACCAGGAAGGATAGCCGCTGGCTTCTTGCTTCAGTTTCAAAAAGGCATCCACGTAGTCTGCGAAAATGCCTTTCTGAGTAGGGTCACCCTTGTGGTATTGTTGTGTCTTGGGAAAGTGGCAAATTTCGTACACTTCTAACAGTTGGTATCCCATGTCCAGAGCTTTGAACAATTCTACGCTGACCCAGGTTCCCGTCAAGGCCCGTTCTTCCTGGCTGTGCTGACAAGGTTGATCTTGGTTGCACGTTTCGGCACAAGTACGGCACAAGGGAAACATCAATTTGCCTTGACAATGGTGAGGTAAGACGGGATGGTATAGGTTCGTGGGAGGCAAAACTTTGCACTTGATCAAGCCTTCGTATTGTCGAATGTTGACCAGGTCGATGTGTTCCGTCAGCAATTGCGGGTGCCCTACAGGAAAGCGACAATATTTGCACACGTAGGGATACAGCGAACACACGTCCAAGTATTTGATTTCTTCTCCTTTCTCTTCGTCAGCTTGGTACAGCAAACAGGTGGCATTGGTCCTTCCTCCGTACAAACTATCCCTCGGGTTCAGCGGGTCCATGAACTGGTAACTTTCCACGAGGCGTTTAAAGTCGGGATCGGTTTTCATACGGTGATCGTACTCGTGTTCCCACATTTCCACCACTTGGTATCCTTGCTGTTCTAACTTTAGGCGCCGCTGACAAGTGTCCTGGTACAAGTCTTCCATGGTTCGTTGCAAAAACTGATTTTTAGTGCCACGGTCAGGGTAACAGACGGGACATCCGTGAAATAAGCAACCGTTAAACTCGTACACGATCTTGGGGTTTTCTAAGTCCCAGCCATCGACCGAATACGTTCCGATGGTCTTTTCGCCCCCTCCGTTGCGGGCATGCTGAATCCACTTGTCTTCCTTGTCGCACAAGTAATGTAACCAACGTAGGGCTTTGACCGAGTATTGACGTTTGACAAAGTGGGTCGTTTGAGGACTGATGACAGCCACGGTGTTTTCAGGCATGAATCGTTGTCGATACACTAAGGAACACGCTTTGGCAATGGTGCAAGCTTCTTTCAAAGGATCGACCCCTCCGTGTTCCATGAACAGTTCTCGAAATTTTCCACAGCAACGCCGTAAAATGTCCACGTCGGAACGACAATACTTTAGCATTTCTTCCTGAAAGTCGAAAGGGTCCGAGGCGTGAGCCTGGTACCAAGCGTAGAAATCTTCTCGTTGTTCGGTACGCATGTTGTCGGGGTCGTAATAGTGAGCCTCAGGCAAATGGGGTAGAACGGCGTGTTGATTGGCTTCCGTATTGAAAAAGTGTGGAAAGTACCCTTTAGCCATTTCTGTCATTCCAAACGTTTTAGGCATTCGACTCAAAGGCATGGCCAAATAGCTCATCGAATCTTTAAACTGTACTTGTCCCACTTGCATGAAAATGATTTTGGCTCCGTTCAAAGTCACTTTAGGACGCTCGGTGCCTTGTTCCGTATAGTATCTGAGAAGAAATTGTCCATCGTATCCGGAGAAATTGTGAGCCATCACCGTGGCATGACGATGACAATCTCCGTAAAGTTCGATGTCCTCTTGGCTCCACGTCTTCTCGACGGGGTCTAAGACCCATTGGGCAAAATCGGCTAGCGTGTTCGGTCCCCGAAAGATTTTTTCACGCCCTCCAGGAATCTTGCTACAGTGAGGGCAATGACTGAAGATAGGTTCTTGAATGCACTTCTCGCACGCTCGATGAGCCACGCAGAAATTAGGAATGTGAATGCCGGTCTCTTGCATGCATTCGAAATCGAAAAAGATGAAATTGCCTTTCTTCTTGTGACCATCCTCTTTCTCTGGTGGGGGCTGATATTTTTGCACGTAGCATTGGTGTTCCAAGTCCACGATGTGGTGACAAATGTGACATTTTTTCTTTCCTGAACATACGTGTGCCTTGGTATTATTGGTACGTATGACTTGTTCACACGTAGGGCACAATCTCAGAAGTTGACAAGCACATTTCTTCTGTGAACCTTGCGTTTTCAGATGTTGTTGGTAACAGGTAGGGCTAACAAACTGCGCAGACAAGTTGAACAAGGCACTGGTTCTTCGCTCAGACAGGGTGAAGAGGCCAAACATCCTGAGCATTTCGATCCACAATGCTTGTGTTGCTCTCGATTATTATAACCATGGTCACATTTCTCACAGTAATAACCGTATCCCAGGAATCCGGTGATAGTGGTAATGGTATCGAAATGGTCATCGTGATAATAGACATGAATGTATTTTCCGTCCTTAAAGTCTTGCCCTCGAAACAACAAAGACCCGCGCACTTCTTGAGGGTGCACTTTCAAGGTGTAACGTGGAGCTAGGGCATCTTGCAATTTTTGCATCTCAGGAATGCCACAGGGTGTGTCTTTGGACAGGCCAGCTTGTTGCAACAGGAGTTCTGCTTCGTTTCGTTGTTTGGCTCGATCGGATCGTTGAATAGTTTTCCAGGCTCTTTTCCATTGTACCGTGTCGTTCTTGTTGGCATAGGTTCGTCCCACCACGATGGCACGGGCTAAACACATCTGGTCATGAGGATTGTGAATTTGGACAAGGCTACGCTTAATGCTGCGAAGGTCGTTCACCAATAACATCTTTTTGCGTCCGGTCCCTTGAGGAGGAGAGACGTGGGTCATGTCCAATGTGGCTTTTCCATCGGTGATGTCAAACTGGTCATTAGATTGTTGCACGTGTTGAATCTTGTCCATGACTTTGGAAGCGGTCAATTCTGCAGGGGTGCTAAACTCGATCCAAACAGGGGATTTCAAACCGTCGTGTTGTATGGAAAGTCTCAAGCGATCGTCTTCTTTGGGTTGACATTGTTGCTTGAGTGCAGTGAGCAAAGAATCCCACACCTCAGTGATGAACACTTCTGCTTTCTCTAACGGCACTTCAGCCTTGAAATCTTTAAACTTCACCGTGTATTTGTAAGCCGTGGTTCTAAATTTTCTAGAGGAGCGCTTTTCCGTCTCTCGAATGGAATAGTATTTTTCAGGGTTGACTAAGGGTGGTGAACTTGGTTTAGAGGGTTCTGATTCTGGTTCACTCATGTCCTCTTCAAAATCACTGGCATGAATTTGTGCCAAGATTTCAGCTCTGGTACGAGGCGATAGATCACGTTTCTGCCTCTTACTTTCTTGTTCTTTCTTCTCAAATGAATTAGATCGTTTCATCTTGAAAGCAAAAAGTCAAATGACTCAAGTTCAAACACCATGAGCTACTTTATAGTCATAGCAGACCAGCGTATATAAAAGGGTGTGTGTCTTGTCCTTTCACTATTCATTTCACTCTCAAGCCGAGCACAACGATGGAAGAGACTAACCAGATGGAACGTTTCGTCAGAGCTTTGCGAGGGGTCATTAGAAAATTCTCTTCAGACCAGCCTACGGACTACTCTCCTTCCTTTCGAGATAAAAGTCAAGATACTTGCTATATCTGTCAGAAGAAAGGGCATTGGTCTTCAGAGTGTCCAGACCGTCAAAAAAGAACAAAAACAGGGACTAAAAAAGACAAAAGTCAAGATACCTGTTATTATTGTAAAGAAAAAGGACATTGGTCTCCAGATTGCCCAAAAAAGAAACAAGAGGAGTCAGAAGAAAAGAGGGATTCTTCAGAAGAAGAGAGGGATTCTTCGGAAGAAGAGAGGGATTCTTCAGAGGAAGAAGAGGAGGAAAGAAGACAATTCTATTTACAAGAGGCAAAGAAACAGGAGAAGAAGAAAAGAAGAAGGGAAGAAAATGAGGAAAAGACGGTGAAGAAATTTAAAAAACAGAGAGACTAAACAAGGAGAAAGAAGAAGTCAATGAACTTTTTATTAAAGTGTTGTGTTGTGAATTGTGAATTGGATTGTAAAAAATGGAGAAAAGAATAAATTAATGATATAAGGTAAGTGTCTTTGAGTTTTGATTTTAAAATAAGAACGTACACTCACGCACTCATACACAGACACGTACTATAAGGGTAAAATGGGTGGGGTTTATTTATGAGTTATTGGCAAATTGAAATTGTATTTCTCTTCGAGAAATGTGGGTGGCCCTGAAAAGGGCCTTTTTACTTTATGGCGTAGGGGTGAGTTTAAGCAATCAACTTTAACTGCCTTATGCCTTTGCCACGGCCAAGGCCTACTTCTGGACTGCGTAATGTTGATGATGATGATAATGATTGAGTTGAAATCACTAAGGGTGGTACGGTAGGCTTAATCACAGGGTTGACGTGTTTAGCTCGGGAAGGTCGTATTCTCTTCGGTCGTAATAAAGAAGTCTGATACATTTGTTTCAGACTTCTTAACTCCGCTAAAATGTCCAACAGTACCGTGACCGTTTGATTTTCACCCTCTTGTTTCTTTGCTGCTACTTCTTCTTGCTGTTGTTGCTGTTGTTTTTTTCTTACCTCTTCTTCTTGCTGCTGTTGCTGTAGGAGAAAAGCTTGTTCCGCTTCCTTTTTTCGTTGTATAAATTTCTCCAATTCTTCTTTCTGTCTCTGTCTAAAATTCTCCACTTGCGGTAATGAAGAAGGTAACGAAGGTTCCGGAACAAATTCTTGCGAAGAGAGAAAATCCACAAAATCCCAATTCACCTCTTCTGAAAGTAAGTCCGGGTTCCCTTGGGCGGTCTCCCCTGCTGGTGCACCCCATTGGATCGTTTTCTGAGTTTCCGTCATGTTGAATCACTGTCGCATAGATTGACTGAACGCAAGCGCTAACGAATCTATATAGACTACGTGACGTCACAGACTGCTCTCTTCGGATTGGATGTGGGCTGACTGAATTTTGTAACGCGTGTTCGGATTGGTGAATGAACTCAATCCGTTTCAATCCTACCTCTGCCTATAAATAAGCGCAGTTCACTGCATTGATTCACCTGTTCTCGGAGCCTCAGGATGTGGACCGACGTTCAATCTTCAACCCTTGTGTCAACAATGATGTTCAGGACGGACATGCTCATGTATGTCCGGTCCAAGTGGACTGTTGTTGATAGGACAGATACTAGTCTATGGATGAGGAGAGTTTATATAGAAAGACAAGGATGTCTCAAGAGGGTACTTGTGTATGGACCGGCAGTTAGAAGGAGTTTAAGAAGAAGAAGAAGATGTGACAGATGCCATCTATGTTAATATTAATATTAACATAAACCCAAAGGCCCTTTTCAGGGCCAGCCATATTTCTCGAAAAGAGATAGCCTTTCCATTGCCTACCTCTTTTTTATTTTTTATTTTTTTTTTAAAAAAAATCCCATGTTAATTTCCTTTGTCGCTATATGTTCCCACGATTTTTCTCCATGTTCAAATCCCCTTGTCGCTCAAGAGTCCCACGATTTTTCTCCATGTTAATTTCCCTTGTCGCTATATGTTCCCACGATTTTTCTCCATGTTAAATTTCCCTTGTCGCTATATGTTCCCACGATTTTTCTCCATGTTAAATTTCCATTGTCGCTATATGTTCCCAAGGGGTCCTGTAATGCTAATTCCCATTGTCGCTATAATATCCCCCTTCACTACTAGCGTGGATGCAAAAACTAACACGGTACTTTATAGGACAGGTCCAGAAATCTTTATGTAATTGAAAGAACAAGAAAAGAAAGAAATGTGTGAAATTTGATGATTTATACTGCACACTGAATTTCAAACATCCAACTTAAAATGCTGACTATGGCATGATAATACATATTTGATGTCGTTTTGGCTCCCAGCGGGGATGTTTGTAGTGTAGTGGGGCGAAAGGGGGACAATGGGAGTTAACATTACAGACCCAGAACCCCCCTGGGTCTGTATAGGGACAAGATATATAGGAACATTGGGGAAATGCAGTCAAAAACATAGTGGGCATGTGTAGGGACAAGGGAAAGATAGCGTCTGACGTCACAGTAGGGGAGATTGGTAACAATGTGGCAACTAGGGAGATGACGTCACAGTACTGAACAAAGAGCGGGTGTACAGAGATAACACTGACAAGAGACAAACACTTATGCAACATTAGGAGGAACAAAAAAAATTCTTTTCGAGGCATATGAGTGGCCCTGAAAAGGGTCTTTGGGTTTATGTTAACAGTATTCCGTTAACATAGAGGGCATCGCATAGGTCTTCTGCTTTTCCTCAAAGTTTGCCTGACTTCGGGTCGGTAAATCAGAACCCTCTTCAAACAGCCTTGTCTCTCCACATAAATTCTTCTTCTTTAAACGCTTGTATCCGTCATCCTGACAATGGTCCACGATGATTTGTACGGAATAGCATTGAAGATACGAGAGTAGAGAATTCTACGTTGGTCCACATCTTGTGACGAGAACAGGTGAAGGAATGCAGCGAACAGCGGTTATTTATAGGGGAAGGGAGGATCGAAACGGATTGAGTTCATTCACCAATCCAAACACACGTTACAAAACGGAGTCAGTCGTCCTATCCGAAGAGAGCAGTCTGTGACGTCACATTCCCTATACAGAGGCGCTAGCATCTGTGCTCAGTCAATCCATGCGACACAATTTTCAAACATGACGGAAACTAAGAAGATGATGAATTGGGGTGTACCGGCTGTGGAGACGAAAAGCGATGGAATAGCATCGACTACCCAAGTCAACACAGACCTACTTCCAGAAGAGGTTAATCTTAATTGGTATTTTGTCGATTTTCTTTCGCAAGAATTTGTTCCGCAGCCAGTATCTTCTCCACCTTCTCCTTCTCTACCACACGTGGAGAATTTTAAGCAGAGACAGAAAGAAGAATTGGAGAAATGTTTAGAGCAGCAAAAGGAAGCAGAACAAGCTTTTCTCCTTCAGCAACAACACCAATGTCAAGCCAAAGAAGACGATCGCTTAAGACTTTCCATTCATCACGAAAGTTTGAAATCCCCTGTTTGGATCGAGTTTAGCAGCCCAGCAGAACTGACACCTTTCAAAGTCATGGACAAGATGCAACACGTGCATCAATGCAACAACCAATTTCACATCACCGATGGAAAAGCGACACTGTTCATGACTCACATCTCTCCCCAAGGGGACCAGACAACGCAGAAAGGTGTTATTTTTAGACGACCTTCGCAGCATTAATCGTAGCATCGTCCAAATTAACAACTCTCAAGACCAGATGTGTTTAGCCCGTGCCATCGTGGTGGGACGAACTTATGCCGACAAGAACGACACGGTAGAATGGAAAAGGTCCTGGGAGAACATTCGAAAATCGGACCGAGCCAAACAACGAAGTGAAGCAGAACTCCTGTTACAACAAGCTGGTCTGTCCTAAGACACACCATGTGGTATTCCTGAAATGCAAAAATTGCAAGATGTCCTAGCTCCACGCTACACCTTGAAAGTGCACCGTCAAGAAGTACGCGGGTCTCTGTTGTTTCGAGACAAAGATTTTAAGGATGGAAAATACATTCACGTCTATCATCACGATGAGCATTTCGATGTCATTACCAGTATCACTGCATTCTTGGGATACAGTTATTACTGTGAGAAATGTGACTATGGCTATAACAATCGAGAGCAACACAAGCATTGTGGTTCGAAATGCTCAGGATGTTTGGCCTCTCAACCCTGTCTTGACAAAGGACAAGAACGAGTGCACTGTCCTGCTTGTCGGCGCACTTTTGTCAGCCCTGACTGTTACCAACAACATCTTAAGACACAAGGTTCACAGCAGAAATGTGCTTGTCAACTGCTGAGAGCGTGTCCTACGTGTGGACATGGCATATTTACCAATAATGCCAAGGCACACGTATGTTCAGGAAGGAAACGATGACACATTTGTCACCAAATCGTGGACTTGGAACACTAATGCTACATTCAAAAATACCAACCCACACAGGAATATGATGACCACAAGAAGAAAGGCAATTTCATCTTTTTCGATTTCGAATACATGCAAGAGACCGGCATTCATATTCCTAATTTCTGCGTGGTTCACCGAGCGTGCGAAAAGTGCATCCAAGAACCTATCTTTAGTCATTGCCATCGCTGTAGCAAGATTCCTGGAAGACGTAGAAATCTTTCGGGGTCCGAACACGCTAGCCGATTTCTCCCAGTGGATCTTAGACCCCATCGACGAGACGTGGAGTCAAGAGGACATCGAACGGTACGGAGATTGTCATCGCCATGCCACAGTCATGCCACAGTCACAGTCACGGCAACGATGGTTACAAGAACAAACCACCTACACTTTACACAAACTCATTCGACGAAAGTTTTCCAGAAGTCACACCCAAGTGGAGGGCATCGATCATCAATGGAAGCCGATTTAGCAGATGTCTCTCATTTGGCCACCTACAATAGTGGCTACAAATATTTGTTTTGTGTCATAGACGTCTTTTCCAAATTTGCCTGGGTTGTGCCATTTACTTCTAAATCGAGAAGTGCGATCCCTCCAACTGGTGTTGAAACAAAGTGGTCGTCACCCTCTTCGATAGGAAACTGACAAAGGCACAGAATTTCTGAACCAAGCTTTCTAAAAAGAATTAAAGAAACGTGACATTCATTTTTTCGCCACCGAGAATCCCGAAACCAAAGACAACCTCGTGGAACGTTTTCAACGCACTTTGAAAGAACGCATGTGGAAATATTTTATGCATCACCGCACTCTCAAGTAAGTCGACATCTTACCGCATTTGGTTCAAGCGTACAACCAATCTTACCATCGAAATATCGTACGTGCCCCTCAAGAAGTGACTACCGACAATAAAGTGCTCGTTTCTGATCGCCTGTTTGGTACGTTACTGTGTGTCATTCCTTTCAAAGCGGATTCTGCCACAACCGCTGACGAGGAAGGTGGAAACACCTATCACATTCACAGCGAATTTGTACATTCTCACTATTTGCCCGTCAGCAAGTCTTATTTTGATACTTTCAACATTGTTATAAAAGGAGATTTGGGACAAAATATTCCATTCACCAAAGGGAAAGTCACGGTGAAAAACCATTTTCGAAAACGATACTCTAACGACTTGTAAGTCATGCATCCAGTGCACCGAGGTATCGCTAGACAGCGAGGACATGGATTAGGAGATATGTTGAAATCAGCTTTCATTCGGTAGCCCCCGTATTGAAACCGATGGTGACACTAGGACTGAAAGATGACGCTTAGACACATGATAAAGAATTTCTCAAAAATGCCATCATCTACAAACTAAATCCCAAAGAAACTTTCTTCAGAGCAGGCAAAAATATTTTGCTGAAAACGGGCAGAGACATTTTGGGTCGACGAGAAACGCATATAAATGCCCTGAACGCTACCGAGTCAGGAATTCCTGCTTCCCTGAAGTCACAGCAAGGACAAGGCAGAAAGAGACGACGAAGAAAACAACACCCCTTCAGAAACCTTTACACTCATAAAGCTAGAAAGGTAAAGAAAAGAAGAACCGCCCGAGACTTAAACGTTTTTGATTATTAAAATACAGAGACAAAAATAATGCACTAGAGAGTCTTGTGCCTGTTCAAAGTCGGAACGGGATATGTTTGCCATGCCACCCACCATGATGACGATGCAAGAATCTCAACGGGTCGAATTTTACCCCGTTTCCTCTTTGACGGAACCTGCTCCCATCGAATTTGAAATAAAAGGCCAGCCATCGATCTGAATAGCAGTCACTTGTATTTGAAGTGAAAGTGATCGAAACGACCGACAATAATAATCCAGAGGACGACGATAAAGTAGCCCCCGTCAACAATTTCATGCATTCCTTGTTGAGCGAAGTGGATTTGCATTTGATTAACAAACTGGCCAGCAGCAGACTGGATAGTTATCCTTACCGAGCATACCTGGAAAATCTCTTGACGTACGGAAAAGAAGCAAAGAACACCCATCTAGATGCCTGTGTGGTATGACAAACTGGCACAGCAGGCAAATTCAACGATATAGCATTTCAAAATGAGGGATCTGTCGCCGGTGGAAGCAAAATCACACCAGCGGACTGCAGTTTAGAACTGATGGATCGCTTTGCATTTGGACATTTGGTTGCAAGAGAAGTATTTACTGAACGGTGTGGATGTTCGCCTGAGACTGAATCGTAGCAGTACCGCTTTCCATTTGATAACAGATGATGCTACCAAATACAAAACCAGAATACAAGAAGCTGGACTCTAAGTACACGTGTAGAAGTGTTACCTAAAGTAGGAAACGACATCAGTCACACTTTGAGCAGAACGACTGCCAAGTATCCGATACGACGTGTGGAAGTGAAAACTTTCAACATTCCCACTGGACATCAGTCCATGATCGAAGATAATTTGTTCCAAGGACAGTTACCCAAGCGTTTAATCCTTGGTATCGTCGAGAATTCGGCCTTCAACGGAGCAGCCAATAAAAATCCTTTCAACTTCCATCACTACGGCGTGCCCAAAATCGAAGTCAGTCGCGATGGCAAGACCTTGTGTACCAGACCTTTCGAACCTAACTTTGACAAGAAGAATTACTTGAGATCGTACTTGACCCTATACGAAGCCACGGGACAGCTAATGACCAACACCAGTCACGGCATTACGTACAAGGATTATGCAGAAGGTTACACTTTGTGGGCTTTTGATTTCACTCCTGACCAAGGCAGCGACGAGGGACATTTCCACTCTATAAACTCCGGCCAGATTCGTGTGGAACTTAAGTTTGCAAAAACAACTAGAGCAGAAGGTGAACCTCATGCTGTATGCGGAATTCAATAATACCATATGAATCAACGTTTTGAGAGAAGTCATTCTAGACTATTAGAAGCCATAGAAAACTGTTATCACTCTTTACATAGTGGAGAATCTTTGGACATGGAATGTGAGGAGCCCGTGGAAGTAGGACCCCAACACAAAGACGAAAAGGACATACTGATAACGTCCAGATGGACAGAGCAAGAACTATACCTAGTCTCCTGTTTTGCCAAATACTTGGCCGAAAAAATTACGGAATTGGTCAAGAAAGATTGCTATGGGTGTCAAAACGACCATCCCAGTCAAATTGAACACGATAAATGTCTGATGCTGAGTCAAGAAGAAAAATTGGACGAGTGTCTGGAGAAAGCTTGGGGTCCCATCTCGGAAGAAGCCGTGTTTCATCAGTGGTATAAAGGTTTGCGTGAGCATTCTTGGCCTCCATTAACGCCTCTGGAGATCCGTAGCATAGAATCTCTCTGGGAGCAAGGTACGAAGTCGGAGCTAATAGCTGTTTACTTGTAAGACATTTTCCGAGAAAAAGTCAGGATCGAATTGATCACTTATCCTTACCCGTGAAGAAAAAACAAAATACAAAAAAAATGGATACCTGGGAACTTTTTACCTTTTGAACCACAGTTCGTACACTGCTTCTTGGAATCCTGTCGTGTGTGCAAAAGATGAACTACCTCATCGCAAACCTCAAGACAATCAAACTTATGTGATCAACACGGACGACAGTCATCTCACAGGAACCCACTGGGTAGTCGTCTACTTTCCTCAAGAAGGATGTGTGGGTTATTTCGATTCGTATGGATTGTCTCCTTTGGAAGACGACATCATTGACTTTATGAGAAGAAATGGTCAGACAACACGATTCAATAATGTGAAATTACAGGGCACATATTCATTGGTGTGTGGAAAATATTGTGTGTATTTTCTGCATCAACACAATGGTCCAATGGCTTCCAACAGTGGAAATCTCAGTTTAATTCAACCGTTGTCAACCTTGTCCAAAATAGATAGTTAATTGAAAAAATGTTTGTTAGTTTATTGAATTATTTATTTTAAAAAATTGTTAATTGTTATATGTGAGTCATTTGAATGAAAAATGTTGTGTTTTGAAAATAAATGCTTTTCCATGCTCTTTGACTTCTCTCTATCCCTCAAATCAAACTATTTTAGTGTTCCGACTCGAATCCGTGTATGGATGTTTTCCTTCGCGTCCGCGCTTTTACTTTAAAAGCGGGGCAGACTCCAGTCTGACTATTCATTGTTGACTCATCCTCCTACGAAGATGTGCTCAAGATTAGCCAAGCTGAACGAAGCCTACGTGAATTTGCATCGTATCAGACAATGTCTGATACCAAAGCCTGAAGAGATAGAGAATGTCAGAATGTTAAAATTCACTTAAGACCTAATAGAAGAGCTCTTCACAGAGGAAATAAACAGGGAAAAAGAAGAATGGACAGAGAAGTACAGACTTAAGAAACAGCAGAGAGAACAGAGAGAGCAACAGCAACAGCAGCAGCAGGAACATGACAATGGTTTTATCGGTTGCCGTGTCGACACCAAAGAGTTCTCCTTCCCTTTTCGAAGAAGCAGACACTATCATGTGGGAAAGTCTGTCGCCAGACGATGCCACAATCTTAGATCACACAAAAAACAGACTTTCAGGGCTACCCAATACTCTAGAAAAGAAATAATCATTCTATTGCCAGTGGTATGTTAGTCAGTTAGAAAAAAAAACAAAAAACAACAGAAGTGCGTCTATAAGTACATTATTTATTTATCTTGGTTAGAAAGTGTGACTATAAACCGGCTTCGTTTCCGTCGCTTTTCGAAAATTTTACATGAGTGATTGTTAGTAAAAAAACGAGTGAGTGTTTCTTTTAGGTCCGCGCGTTTTTGGTGATAATATGGTCAATGTAATTTTGGGTGTCAGGCAATGTTTTCCTTCACGTCCGTGCTTAACGTATTATATATGAAACGCTCGGCAGTCTGGCTACCCAATGTCAAAGAGACAACATTGTAGAATGAACACCAGAATAGCCAAACTATTGGAACTTCAGATGTACCTGGAGTACACAAGGCAAATCCTGAATGAGCAGGCTATGGAGGCCATAGCCGAAGAGGCTAGACTAGAAGAGGAGGAAGAAAGAAAAAAGAAAAGAAGAGGAGGAAAAGAAAAGTCATATTCTGTCTCACGTAATTTTGAGACCTAAGTGTGAGGTGAAACCAGAGGCGAGGACGCATCCGCAAACAGTAACATCACCACAGCAGCGTCAACCACAGCCACAGCCTCTTCCGCCAATACAAAGACCAGTGGTACGCCCAAGTGAAAACTTGGAAGAAGAAATAAGACCACAATATCCACTCGTGTGGATTAGAAGAAGAGGGAGGGAAATGTTTACTATCACAGAGACAGAAGATTGGGATGCTGAGGGTAATAGTCAAGCCTGTGCACTCCCATCTGCTACATTCAACTGGGATAACGATTGGAGCAGGAGATGTGTTTATGGGGCAAGACCTGGAAGGTGTCATCACTGACAGGTGAATCTGTAGTTCCAGAAAGACAGCCCATTTCAGGGCTAACCAAAACTCTAGAAAAGAGACTATTCAAGTTGCCAATTTGTATGGGTGTAGAGTAGTGTGAATATAAACACTCACTCCTTTACTAATGTGATTATGTGTGTGTGTGTGTGTGTGTGTGTGTTTGTATGAGCTCACTTACTTTTGTGTGGATAGTAGATTATTGGGTTTTGTAAGCTTACTTACTTAGTTGGATTAAAGTGATGTTCGCTCCAGGGAGCATATATCACTGTTTAATGCACGCACAGCGTGCTATTTAATTACTCCTGGGGGAAGGAAGAAAAGCCACATCCCCCAGGCTTTTATGTGTTCACGGAACCCTTATTAATTAGGCCGTCAGATCGAGGTACTATTTAGTTCCTAGCGATTTGGATGTATGGCCGAGGTGAGTGGGATTGGACCCAGCACGCACTCATTGCTAAGGGTGCATTGTTTTGCTGATTGAGACGAGTGGGATTGGACAAAACGCTCACTCGTGTATTTGGCTATGGGGGCGTGCACTGCTTTTTGATGTCCGGTCGTGGTAGAGGAGGAAGAGGCTTATGGATCGGGAGGTGGTTCGTGGCACAGTTTTGGCGTTTCTAAGTTCCAGGGTATAGTTCTAAAAGTGTCGTCCTGCATAGTTTGGAGGATAACTCTGTGCTGTTTTAGAGTAGGTTAAAGATAGATAGCCAGGTTGACAGCCATGGGTTTTGATGTTGCCACCTTGTGTAGCGGGCCCTGATGGACTTGGGTATTTGGGACCACATTGGTTGGTATTGGTTTTAAGGGTCTTAGTTTTCTAATTAGTGCTGTTTTCGTTGCATCTTTGTGCTGCTGGATCTGATGGTCGTTGGGTTTTAGAAGCGCTCACGTATGTTTGTGTGGATAGTAGAGTGTGTGGTTTTTTAACCTTCCATTCTGTGTGGATTTTATAATATTTTTTTGCTTCTTCGTGTGTGTGGATAGTAGATTTTGGCTTTGATTTTGCTTCTTCGTATGTGTGTGGATAGTGTATTGGTGTTATGAATTTGCTTCTTCTCTTGTATGGATAGTAGATTTTAGGTTAAATTTTGCTTGTCCGTGTGTGTGGATAGTATATTATGGTTGTTTTTTGCTTCTTCGCGTATGTGGATTGTAGGTTTTGGGTTAGTTTTTTGTCTCATTACCTCTGTGTGGATAGTATAGAATATGAGAAGAGAAAAGTACGGGATGTTTTCCTTCAGGTCCGTGCTTGACAGATAAATACTCAAGCGTCCGTCATTTTCGCCATTCTACGGAATAACTAAAAAAGAAGAAGATGGTAGCAGTCACTGCTTTATTCAACAACTTGAAAGACAGTTGGTACTGGATGATATATGGGGAGTATGTAGTGGAAAGACTTGAAAGAGAATGGAAGTTCCCAGGCAGACTGGTGTTTGCTAACAACATGAAAGTAGCCAGGGAGAACATAGAAGAGATGATATATAAGAGGGGATAAAGAAGCTGAGAGGTTTCATCCAGCCTGAATATGTAAGAGTCGGAACGTTGAAGCAGTCTCTTGAAATTGTTTTTAAAGTCAGGTGGTTTTTTAGATGATATATTCAATTTGACAGAGTTGCCATTTGTCAAAAGGTGACGGGACCAACTTAATAAAGCCGATGAAATTATGAAAGAGGTCTTGGAAGAAGAAGTAAAGAACATTAAATATACACGGGCAAAGGAGAGGAAAGAACAAGAGAACAGAAAGAAAAAAGAAGAATTTGAGAGACTTAACAACAACTGGATGAAAGTCCAGGAGAAGTTTAGAGCATTGGGCCATCCAGACTGGATTACTGAGTCGCAAAAGAAGAAGAAAGGAATAATTGGGAAAGTGAGGAGATGGATGAAGAAATGGAGGAAATAGAAGAAGATCCCAAAGGCCCTTTTCAGGGCCAGCCACATGCCTCGAAAAGAAATTACTTTCTTGCCTCCCATTTTTTTTGGTATATAAATGTTGTGTAAGTGTTTGTCTCTTGTCAATCTTATCTCTGTACACCCGCTCTTTGCTCAGTACTGTGACGTCATCTTCCTAGTTGCCACATTGTTACCAATCTCCCCACTGTGACGTCAGACGCTATCTTTCCCTTGTCCCTATATAGGCCCACTATGTTTTTGACTGCATTTTCCCATTGTTTCTATACATCATGTCTCTATACGGGGGGTGTGTGTGTCTGTAATGTATTTTCCCATTGTCCCTATAAGTCTTGTCCCTATACAGGCCCGGGGGGGGGGGTCTGTAATGTTAATTCCCATTGTCCCCCTAACGCCCCACTACACTACTGATGTTATCATCGATGACGTAAATAGCTGTATTCTACATGTTATCGGCGCATCATTGGGACCATGAAGTGATTTTTTATGTGGCAATAAAGATCGTCTTATTTTGTCAGTTGTTCTGATAGCTGTGTGGGAGACGGACCTCTAATATCTGCAATTTTGTTTCAACAGGAAATGTTGGTTCCAGGCACGGATGCTGTAAGGAAACTTGCAGTAATGAACAGACTTCGGTCGATTGTTACACTTTCTTCTGTCTACTGTCCTGATAACCTTTTAACCTAAAATAAGAAATGGTACGTACTTTAATTTAGTGATGGTTAGTGTCAAAATCATGACATACAATATTTATTTTTGGCACCTGCTTGCGCTGTGACAGGCATTGATAAAAACATATCGGTTATGTGAGCCGAAGCATATCTTGTATGTGTATGAATAGGTACCTTACACAGAAGCCACGTTTTTCTGCGAAATGATTAAAGAATAAAAATGGTAAATTATATTACGAACGGAACTGGAGATGCTAAACGATTTATATGGAGGTAAGTTGAAATGTACGAATGTGCTGGATGGACAATATATTTTACTCGGACATTTACAAACACAAATGTATAAGTTTGTTTTGAGCGCGGATGCTAAAAAATTGTATGGTTCTTTATTGCACATGTCCATGGCTCTTTGATTGATGTGAAGCAGCATGAAATGAAATAATTGTATGATATTCGTTGAATAATGATGAACACTGATTTTCAAATTTCTTCGTAAATATATTAACTATGGTGCGATAATATATGAGCTTCATCTGGTTTCCATCTATGATGTTATCTTTGGTGTCGTAATTTTCCCTATTACACATAATGACATTCTTGTCTTCAATAAAGGAGTAGTACTTATTTTAATTTATGGTTCTTACTGTCATACGATATTATATTGATATTTACTTTAGCATTATCATGTAAGAGATAGGCAGTTGTACTAATGACGTAATTCTGTGAGCGGAAACAGCTTCAAATACACAAGGGTAGGTAAATTAAAGTGGAATCTCCTCGATCTTGAGCGAAATGACTTTAGAAAAAAAGATGCAAAATTAGAATGCCTAAGGATCAGGAGATGCGAAAATGAAACACATGGATATAAATTGATATTTATGAATGTGTGGAAAACCTTACATATTTTATTCAATCATTTACAAACACAAATGTATAACACATGGTTCTCAGCACGGATGCTTAAATTCGCACATTACATTCTAGCCCAAGTCCAGGAATCGTTGACTTATTTGGAGCAGAATGAAAAATAAATAAATATGATATTGGCTGATTTATACTGCACCCTCAATTTATAATAATCTAGTAAACTGTGGCATGACGAAAAATGGTCGTGTATTGGTTCCTACCGGTGATATTATCATCGATAACGTAAATATCCGTAGTCAACATATTACGCAGTGATAAGAATGTCGTGGTTCTGAGCTCGGATGCATATCTTGAAATGAAAGATATGTACCGTAATATGGGATTAATCTCTTTGCGCTAAGATTCAATACGTAAAGATGCGAAAATATTATATATAAATATTATGAGACGCCAACGATATACATAGAGATAATCTGACTTACATGAATGTGATGGAATCCCACTTTAATTTTACTAAGCCACACAGATGTGTAAGTAGGTTCTCAGTAAGGGTGCTCGTATAAATCATATGGTAAATCGCAATCAAAGACAGTCGCCAATCCTGCGACAACCACAGAGGAATCTCTCTACTCTGCAACGTAGGCAATGTCGTTGCCTGGCTACTACCGAACAGACTCGCAGTGCAACTTGATCATGGCCTACTGGCAGAAAGTCAGTGTGGCTTCAGAAAGGAGAGAGGCACCATAGACATGATCTTTGCTGCCAGGCAGATGCAAGACCAGTGTCTTGGAAAAAATGTCAAGCTATACACCACCTTCATGGACCTGACTAAGGCATTCGACACTGTCAGCCGGGAAGGCTTTTGGAAGATCATGGCCAAATTTAGATGTCCAGACGTCTTCATTGAAATGGTGAGGCATTTTCATGATGGCATGCTTGCCAGAGTCCAGGACCAGGGTAACTATTCTGAAACCTTTGCATTTACAAATGGTGTGAAACAAGGATGCGTCTTATTCCCCACTCTCTTCAGCCTCATGTTCTCCGCAATATTGATGGATGCCTTCAAGAACAGTGATGTGGGAGCAGTCTCCCATACCGCCTGGATGGGAAGTTGTTCAACCTGAGGAGGCTTCAAACCAAAATCAAAGTCGAAGTTTGAGAACATTAGCGACCTCCTGTTTGCAGATGGCTGTGCTCTCAATTCCAGTACGGAGGCAGGCACGCAACAGAGCATGGAACTTTTTTCCACAGCCTGCACCATCTTCAGACTCGCCATCTCTACCAGCAATACTGAAGTTCTGTATCAGCCAGCTGCTGGAGAAGATTATCTGGAAACATCCATGACTGTCGATGGCCAAAAGCTCAAACATGTAAACAGGTTCACATCCCTTTGCAGTACCCTTTCACAAGCAGTCCACATAGATTACCAAAGCCAGCGTATTATTTGGCAGACTCCACTCAAATGTCTGGGATAGGAGAGGGATCAAGCTCGCCACCAAACTCAAAGTCTACGTAGAGGTTGATATCCCCATCCTCCTCTATACTTGCTAGACCTGGACTGTGTATAGCCATCATGTCAAAAAAATTAAAATAAAAATGAACCACTTCCATATGAGTTCCCTAAGAAAATTACTGAAAATCAGATGGCATGACATGGTACCGAACACAGGGGTCCTCACTCAGGCCGGCATGACAAGCATCCACACCATTCTGTGCAAGGCACAACTCGGATGGGCTGGCCATGTTGTCCGCATGCTGGTATAACGCCTACCTAAGAAGGTCTTCAATGGAGAGCTACAGCAAGGCAAAAGATTTCATGGTGTTCAAAAAAGAGGTACAATGACACCCTCAAGGCCTCGCTGAAGAACTTAGGCATTTACCCTGACAGGTGGGAGAGTGTCGCTTCTGATCGATCAAGTTGTTTACTTGATTCTCAATCAAGGTCAGGAAGTAGGTCAGTTAAAACATAAAAAAGTTATATTTTTAGGTGTTTTTGAATAAACAGTCGGGTCAAACTAATTTCTGGAAAATATAAAATTCCTAGTAAACAAAATTACATTACTTTGACATGTATTCATATTTTTAAAAAGATTTTAAAACTTAGAAACAATTAAATTAAATCAAATATACATAATCCTTCCCTCATAATGAAAAAAAGATTTATGTGATAAAGCTTTCTTTTTGCCACATATTAATTATACATGAGGTTAAAAATAACTCATATACATTATACAAAGTGTACATGAAAAAATACTTTTATATACACGGGAAAGTGCATCGTATTCAAATCGTTTAGTTACTAGTTCACACGCCAAGCACCGCAACATACTTTTCCTCTACAGACAAAATTTCACAGCGTAAAAGATTTTGATAATCCTTTAATTCATCCGTTTGAATTCGATGTAGTATGGCCACCTTGTAAGTAGTAGGATGGGCAGCCACCAAGGTCTTTTTCCAGTTCAACAATGTCTGACCGATGGAACGTTTTAAAATGAATCAGTCCTCTTATACCGTTCAGGTACCAGTGGTTTCAACACTGGTGACGTAACGGATGCAAGTGTTCTTTGCGTTGGACTTGTATTTTGACCAATTCTCGGTAAACGCGTTCTCTAAATTCCAGAGGTAGATTGTGAATGTACTCTTTTAGACTAGACATTCACGGCAATGTCTTTTGTCGGAGGCAAAAAGTATTTTCTGCACATAGATGATCGAACCCCAGTGGCGAATATAAATTGTTTAGTCACTAACTTGCACTCCGTTCAGAAGTTTCCTCTTGAACATTGGTATCCCTCTCAGTTTTCTTCTGGAATTCGTTGCAGTAAGTCTAGCTTGAAGTAAAAAGAATCAGTAACAAACCAATCCTTCTCGTCCACATCCAGTTGAACAATGTCTGACCACTGGAATACTTTCTTCACAATCAGTCCTTTTATAGCATTCATGAACCAGTGGTTTAATCATCGGTGACGTAATGGATGCAATGTTTCTTTCCCTTGAACTTGTTCTTTGACCAATTCTCTGTAACTGCGTTCTCTCAACTCCACGGGCAAACCAAGAATGTCCTCTTGAAAAGTATCCATCAAGAGATTACTAAGGTCGTCCCACAAAAGGTAGGCAGTAACCATCCCGAGACCATCTAGTATGTTCCAGGTAAGCCGAATCTTTTTGCTCCAACTCCTGAAGTCACACACCGCAACTGAAACACTTGACTTTATCCCCTTAACCCAATTAGATAAATCCGGCTCTGACCAATTCTTCAGGGGTATGTTCTCCCAGATCTTTAGGCCAATTTCCTCGAAAGGTTCGGAATCGACTTTCAAAGTCACAGTATTCAGGTAAACAGATAGGTAACGAATATTCGTCTTTCACAGGTTCATTTCAAACAGGGTACGATGAAATCCGCAAGAGTTTGCTCAATATTAGATGACATCCTGGTAGACGCAAGGTTCAGGTTGTGGTTGACATTGAAAACCAGTAAAGAGTCAATGATAACACGAGTGGCATCGCTTTCGCAACCGTCCGTTTTGACACGCACATCATCGCTTTCAGTGGTAGGTGTAGTGGTAGTAGTTGTAGTCATAGCAAAGTTTCCATGATTTGGT
Organism: Sinohyriopsis cumingii; assembly: GCA_028554795.2. Lineage (NCBI taxonomy): Eukaryota > Metazoa > Mollusca > Bivalvia > Unionida > Unionidae > Sinohyriopsis > Sinohyriopsis cumingii. The sequence continues at coordinate 26,130,898 of CM068835.1, read as the reverse complement.
ACTGAATCACTGAAGTCACAGCGTACAGAATCTGTGCAATTGTAAGTAAGGCATCGCACTCCACTTAAGTAACTTGAATTGTGCCTCTCTAAACTTGTTTTGTGCTTCTCTGAAAGTGTTCATCTTTCTCGCTTGGCGTTGGTAGTTACAATGAACGATTGGTCTTGAGCGTTTTCCCTTTTAATATACCGACCAATATCGACGTGACCGTACGGTAAAGTGAAGTGATTGGGAAGTGATTGGGACTCACTCACGTCTGGTAAACGATTTAATAGACATTTGCGAAAGGTGGACTGACGATTTGGTGTGTAGGTAAACGTAAATTCTTGTGCAGTTCATAGGTGGTCATTGCAAGGCTTCTTTCAATGCCCCAAAGTTCACCAATTGACTGGTGCGAAAATTGAGAGTCTTTCCTTTGTCTTTACACTCCGTGTGTACTTATCCTTGTGGATCCCGATATTCATAGCCGTAATGTTTAGGACCACCACTAGCAAAACATAGAATCTTGTCGTTGGGGTGCTCGTCCATCCAGGCTCCTAAACGGTCTCCTTCGATTTTAGGGTAACAGTGACTCAGCCGATTGATGTAGATGCAACTGTCCTGTCAAAATACAGCACACGATCTCCTAACTGGCATAAAATTTCTTACAATTTTAAGCGATCATGGACTATTATGTAAGCCGCAATGATGACATTTCCAATTTAGCCAGCTTCCACAAAGTCCAATTCTTTATGGTAATTTACTAAGATCAAGTCCTCACGAGCGACGTCCACGTTTTTCTTATATTTGGTTTTGTCGTGAATCATCTGGAAGTAGAGGCAAGGTTCTGTCAAATACTTCGTCTTTGGTAAACACGTTGCTTGTGCCCATTTTGCCCCACGAGCAATTTAACATCACTTTGGAAAACGATCGCCTTCCTTCGTTTTTCTCCACGTGGTCTAAAGTGATGCCTTCCTGCTCCCAGTATTTCTCTTTGAATTTCTTTTGGTCTTCGGGAGTGTGGCACCAGGAAGGATAGCCTCTGGCTTCTTGTTTCAGTTTCAAAAAGGCATCCACATAGTCTGCGAAAACGCCTTTCTGAGTTTAGTCACGCGACTGGTATTTTTCTCTCTTGGGAAAGTGGTAAATTTCGTACACGTCTAATAATTGGTAACCCAGGTCCAGAGATTTAAATAATTCCACGCTGACCCACGTTCCTGTCATGGTGCGTTCTGCCTGGGTTTGCTGACAAGATTGGTCTTGGTTGCACGTTTCGGCACAAGTACGGCACAAAGAAAACAACAATGGTGTGGTAAAACGGGATGGTACAAGTCCGTGGGAGGCAAGACTTTACATTCCTTCCTTTTCCACAATACGTTTAAACTCGAGATCAGTTTTCAAATGGTGATCGTTCTCGTATTTCCACATTTCCACCACTTGGTATCCTTACTGTTCTAGCTTCAAGCACCCTTGACAAGTGGCCTGGTACAAGTCTTCCATGGTACGTTGTAATAATTGGTTTTTAGTGTTGTTGTTGTTGTAGGGTTTAACGCGATTTTTTAGCACACGATATGCTATATTAATCATTGAGGAAGAACCAGGGAAAACCCCGGAAAGAACCACCGACCCACGAGAAGCTCTTGGCAAGCTTTCTCAGATACCCACATTGGCTGAATCCGAGACTCGAACCCACGCAGAGAGAGGTGAGATGGCAGTGATCTGTAACGGAGAGCGCTTTAGACCACTCAGCCACTCGGGGCCCATTGGTTTTTAGTGCTATGGTTAGGGTAACATATAGGAAATTCGGGAAATAAGCATCCATTTAACTCGTACACGATCTTGGGGTTTTCTAAGTCCCTACCATCTACGTTCCGATGTTGTTTTCGCCTCCTCCGTTGTGGCTATGTTGGATCCATTTGTCGTCTTTGTCGCACAAGTAATGTAGCCAACATAGGACTTTGACTGAGTATTGACGTTGGACATAGTTTGTCGTTTGAGGACTTATAACAACCTGGGTGTTTTCGGACATGAATCGTTGGTGGTACACTAAGGAGCACGCTTTGGCAATGTTCTTTAAATAGGTCTCGAAATTTTCCACAGCAACACCGTAAAATGTCCATGTCGGAACGACACCATTTTATTATTTCTTCTGGAAAGGCGAAGGGGTCTGAGGCGTGAGAGTGGTACCAAGCGTAGAAACCTTGTTCGTTGTTAGGTGCGCATGTTGTCAGGGTGGTAGTAGTGAGCCTCGAGAGAGGAAATTGGTCTTCATACTGCCCTAAGAAACAAAAGGAGCAAGATGAAGAGAGGGGTTCCGAACAGAAAGAAGAAGTGGTACCTTCCCAAGAGGACGAACACAGAAACGTCCAGAAAAGATTGAAGAAAAGACGGCGAGGAGAAATTGAGGAAGAAGAGGAAAAACCTGTGAAAGTGAAGAATTAAAAAAACAGAAAGAGTGAACAGAGATACAGAAGAAGTATATGAACCTTTTAAAGTGTTGTGCTGTGAATTGGATTGTACAATTTTTACCAGAAAAAGACCAGAAAGAAAACGTAAGCGTCTCTTGGTGTTGATGTTTTAGAATAAAGACCTACACTCACGCGCGCGCGCGCGCACACACACACACACACACACACACACACACACACACACACACATACACACACACACACACACACACACACACACACACACACACACACACACACATCATGGAGCAAAATGAATGGGATCTTGAGTTCTAATTGATTTTGCCAAAATGAATAATGTCTCTTTTCGAGAGAAGTAGATGGGACTGATAACAACCGTTGGGTGTTTGTCTTTTTAAAACACAAACGCAGGAACGGGAAGCAATTAGCTCTAACTGCCTTAAGCCTTTGCCACAGCCAAGGTCTACTTCTGGACTTGCTCATGTCGATGCTTTGGTAGAAATCACTAGGGCTTGTATCTCAGGTGCAGTAATTGGTTTAGGCTGTTTGGCATGGGAAGGTCTTTTCTTTTGGGTCGTAATGAATGATATATTTGTTTCGGACTCCTTAACTCTGCCAAAATGTTGGAGTACCGTCACTGTTTGACTTTCACTGTCCTCCTTCTCTCTTTGATCTTGTTTCTTAACTGCTGCTTCTTCTTCTTCCTGTCGTATCCTTCTTCTTTTCTTTTCTTCTTCTTGCTGTTGCTGTTGAAGGAGAAAATGTTTTTCTGCTTCTTTCTGTTGCTGTAAAAATTTCTCCAATTCTTATTTCTGTCTTTGTTTAAAATCATTGACTTGTGGTAAGGAAGGAGAGGGTGGCAAAGGTGTTGATACTGGAACAAAGTCTTGCGAAGAAGAGAGAAAATCCATTAAATCCCAATTAAAATAGGTCTCTTCTGGAAGTTGATCCATGTTAACTTTGGTATCTGCTGCTATGCCTTCGCATCAAGTCTTTACGGTCGGTGCACCCCAATTCATCTTCTTCTTAGTTTCCGTCATGTCTGAAAACTTTGTCGCATTCATTCACTGCGTAAAGACGCTGACGCATCTATATAGGGAATGTGACTTCAAAGTCAGCTCTCTTCGGATTGGAAGAGAGACACCACACTTTGTCTGAATTTTGTAACGCGTGTTGTGATTGGTGATAAAACTCAATCTGTTTCGATCCGCTCTTCCACTATAAATAACAGCGGTTCACTTCATTCCCTTCTTCTGTTCTCGTCACAAAATATGGACTAGTGTTGACTCATCTACTCTCGTATCGTCCATGCTGTTCCGTACGGACTTACCCATGTATGTTAAATCGTCATAGACAATCATCCGGATCACCGATACGAGCGTTTGTAAAAAGAGGCGCTATGTGGAGAGACAAGGCTGGTCGAAGAGAGTCTTAATTTACGGTGCAGAAGTCAGAGGAAGTTTGAGGAAGAGAAGAATACCTATGCAAACGGAATGGTGTTAACAAAAAACCAACGGCCCTTTTCAGGGCCACACTATTGTCTCGAAAAGATTTGTTCTCTTGCCTAAAATTTGTATAGTTGATTTATATTTTATGCTTGCCTTAAAAAACGTACTCTCTTCCATATTTGTTTTTAGTCGATTTTATAGTTTAGGTGTGATAGATTTATGTTCATGAATCTGTGTATATGTGTTATATATGTCTATGTCTCTACTTTATTTGTCTTTATCTAAAGTAGCGCGAAATCAGGTCAGACCCTTGCCACATTGTTGCCAATGCCCAGTGCCGTGACGTCACCTCACCTATTCCATTCCTGTTTTCACTATACAAAAAAAACAGTTTTCCCATGTCCGTATACAGGCCCAATATTGTCCATGTTAAATTCTCATTGTCTGTAAACGTGCCCAAGGGGGTCCGTACTGGATTTTCCCATTGTCCGTAAAGTGCCCCTTCACTACTGACAATTCTAAGCACGTAAGCTAGGGTAGACATTGAACTAAAATTTTAGTAAATGTCTTAAAACATGACAATGCTCAGATATGCAAACATTATACCCTCAAAAGATCGAGCGCACGATATAAATTAAATATATATAACAACTTCTCTCATAATGAAAAAGAAATATTCATATAATAATGCTTTACTTTTACATATTAGTCAAGCACACGCATGATACTACAAGAACTAAAATTACATAGAAAGACGTCCAATGAATGACACTAATGTAAATACACAAAATAAAGCAAAATAGTACTTTTATACTCGTCAAAGTTCATCTGCAATAAGATTATATTTTTTCAGGATGTGCCTAATGTCGATGTATCTCTGAATCATCAAAATAAATCTCAACCATCTCTAATATTTTTGAAAATTTTGCTAATGCAACTAAGGGGGTTGTGGTCACTGAACACAATAATAGAAATCTAACATTCCTTCTAGATTGTGAAAGTTATTCCTGTGTTGCTTGTTTAGTATTTATTTAGGAAAACTATTGATCCGCAACATATGTATCATCTTTAATCAGTATCCCATAAACCTCTATATCTCTTGCATAAATATAGATTTAAAAAATTGACTGAATCGACAGAGTTGGTGCACCGTTAAGTATGACCTTTATTTTGTCGAAAGATTCTCTACATTTGTCATACCAATACAACTTGGATTTCTTATTCAACAAATTTCTCAGAGGCTCGGCAATTATTTAGAAATTTTAACAAACGTTCCAATAACATAAAGAAAAAAACCCCCCACCAATTATAGTTTGATTACAGGTACTGGGAATTAAGAGGTCGCATTGATCTTAATTTTTACAGGTTGAACTTGAACATATTCCACAGTATGTCCTAAAATCGTGACACAAACAGACCAAAACTCACTTTTATCTCAACTAACTGCCAGATTTGCATCAATGACTCGGTCAAATGACTTCCGAATGGTTTCCAGCATCTTCACTATCAACGGATCCTATTTGTTAACCCTACCTGCACCTTGACAGATAGAACATTTATTTTAACCTTTGTCCTAGCGTCATCTATTTGATTTCATGAGCTGCATCCCTTAGTATATAGAGCAAAAAATAAATAAAATGAAACATCGGTGCATTGTACATCAAACGAAAATGTTGGAAGCAAGTTACTTCAAAAGGATACTTTGTAAGTTTAAGATCGAAAGTATGACTACGTACCAGAGAGAAGTCATTACGGATGTATTTGAATGAAATGTATTTGTACAAACATGGACCGGCAGTGGATAATTGCTTTGTTATGATTCCATTCATATTATGTGCTCCCCTAGTCTCAATCATGTAGGAATAGGGTTTCAAGTTATCTTTCAAGGTATCGTTGCAGATGATGATGCTATCAATCTATGCATCCCAGTTGTCTAGACCAGACATTATCATGTTCATTAAACGCTGGAATATTGACGGAGAATGTTTCATACCAAGTTGTATCACTTTATATTGATAAAATCGACTTGGACTTGAAAATGCTGAAATTTATTGTGCTCTATCCTTAAGTAGAATATGTCACAATGATTTTAAAGGTCAAACTTGGTGACATATTTTCAATTCCAATTTTATCAATTTATGTATCAAAGCAATATGATTGAATTATATTCTTTAAATCTTTATGAAATCTTTCCAAAGCCCATTGACTTTCAGGGTGATAGGCAGAAGATTTAAACGATTGAATGCCTAAATCCAACATGATTTGTTGAAATATTTCAGAGAAAATATTACCCTCTCTCAGCCTCGAAAATTTTTTGAAGGTCAACACGTTTAAAAACTTTATCAAAGCCTTTACTATGGCTTTAGTTTTAATATTTCTCAAAGGAATTGAATCAGAGTCTCTTGTGGGCGCACACATTTTGGTCAACGAGTATTGATTACCTGAATTGATGTTAATTATGGGACTCGTACAGTCTGCCATTATTCTGCTAAATGGTTCATAAAACGAAGGAATAGGCTGCAGATGAGTCTTTGACATCTTTCGATTGGGGTTTTCATACCATTTGACAAGTACAATAAGATCGGCAGTATTTAGAGACATCATTTTTAATTCTCCGCGAATCAAAAATGATTTAAGACCTTGTGATGAGTGTTATTGACTTCTAAATGATAGCAAAAGAAGTTACATAAGCTTGACTGGAATTTCCTGTCTATATTATTTAGAAACAACAATTTGATAGCTCACGGACCACTCCTAACAAGCGGGTACCTCAGGCGGTTTCCATTTTAAATAAGGAACACATTTTCACAAAATAACAAACTATTACGTGTGTGGCTTCAACTTCGCAAATAGTCATCTGAACACACGGGGGATCTTGGGATCTTGATCCGGTTCTACAACGAGTGAGTTTCACTTTCCCCCCTGATTAGCATAGAGAGAATAAGTAGTAATAAGACGGTCATTGTGATTAATACCATACCAGGAGAAAATGTCACCTCATCTAAAGACTGAACAATAAATGTTTCTTCTGATGGCATACTTTCCTGATCATGATCATTCTCAAGAGCTTTTTTTTGCCATAACTCGTAACTACACAAGCAGGATGTAAATAAGGGATTTCATTCTTAACAAGAGTAACTTTTGATCCAAACAAGGCTTCTCTGTTACAAGTGGATTTACTGTGAGCTTATCTCCAGCTAGTTTCTTGCCTAGTAATAAATGAATGGGTACATAAGTCACTGTTCGGACAGTCACGGGTGTTGAGATTAAGTCTGATGCCAAATTGACACAATAGAAAGGATCATCAACAGAGTAGCACCCTTCTTCCTGAAGAAGACTTCCCAGACAAAGGTATAGTATCTGATAAATAAAGAATCCGAGAAGTTCCAGTGTGTCTTAGTATTTTAATCGGGTTAGGATTAACACACTGAACAATAAGTGATATACAACCTTTTCGACGTGAATGGTTCATAGTTTTGCAAAATAGAATCAGACTGGTATTGTTTGACCCAAAAAATATATTGCTTTCACTACAAGACCGTCATCGTGACTACTTTGAAATAAAAACATTAGAAATAGCTCTTTACCTGTTGCCTATTTTTCGAACTGTTAGCAAACATGTATCAATCAAAAATGACGTGCTCTTTCTTAGTACAATAAGTGCACGTACGAAAAGATAACGATTACTGATCAGATGTTTAAAATTTGGTAATTCTCACATGAGACTGGGATGATTTTTGTATGGTACCACAAACACTACTGAGAGGAATTCTTACCGTCAAATGAAACCTTGAGTCAGTGAATACTCATCAATTGTGTGACCATCATTTTCCTACGACTAGACCTTTTGCTCATTAAGATAGGTCTTGACATGACTTGAACTCTTCAATTAATATGATATTCTAATGCTATCGTAATCTTGATCAGCCTTCTTGGCTGAACATCGTCTATCAAATGATCTCTATTTTTCCCTTGCAAATTCACCATGAGTCTGCCAAGTTACCTTTTTACAATTCCTAAACATTTGTCGATATGCCTCAGGTAGCAACTCATAACCCTTCCAGATACATTCCTTAACTATATCATCATCTGCACTTTGTTGTACGGCAGTGAAGTGTCAACTCCATGAGCATTGTCTATAAGTAGACTTTGTAATAATACAGCCCTATGCTCCTTTTGGCATTTCAAGTGTTCAGTAATTTTCTCAAAGTGTGGAAAGTATTTATTGTTAAGGAATTATGTGTCATCTTTTGAATTTATAATATATTTTTTTTTATATTTATGTCGTTTGAGACTATGAAATTATATTGTTGTATTGATTAATTCCATGGTTAGTACTATCGTAAAAGTACATTTTGTACTTCATAGTAGAATTCATTCACAAGGTCTCTAAGGTGAAACAAACAAATGAATGCAGATCAAGATGACACACGAATATTGATTGTGGATCGTGTGAATAAGCGCTGGAAACCAAAGTACTACTGACTTTACATGCGCGCTGGTTTAATGAGATTTAAAGTTCTAAGCAGGACTGTATTTGTATTCACGACTGTTTGAATTATGTTCAAATAGTAAGATTTAAATGTTTCAGGTTGTTGTGAGAGTCAAAATTGTGTATTAAAAACGCCAGGAAGACCATTTAAGAAAGATACAAGGATTAAGTTTAATCTTCTTCATTTATACATAGCGTTTGTAAGAGTCTTGAGGACGAACACGTAATTCATTGATAATAATTGAGAATTGATATAATATTGATAACTGATGATTGTTCGTTGGATATAGCAGAGTGCATAATCTGTGATTTAAACAGTCAGTACTTTGGGATTATGTGATTATTATCCAAGGATTTGAATATATACCTGATTTCTATCCGATTATGTGAAACCTTCCAGGACTTCAATGATAGCCTACATTCATGAGATTATATTTAAGCAGAATACACACACACACACACACACACACACACACACACACACACACACACACACACACACACACACACACACACACAGGTGCTCGACGCGTGCGAGATTGATGTTAAGAAAAAAAAAACAATAATCTGAAGGAAAAAAAAATCATACAGAGTGACAAAAATACCTTAGGTAACCCCTATGACCCTTTCTGACATGGGACCCTCTCTATCATAATATATAGGCGAGAAGCTACGTAACTTCCAAATACTTGATTTCACCCATGACCCTCGATTTCCTTCAGCTCTTTCCATCTTTAAAGGCACACGACCATACTCTATGGCTTGTTTTACTCCTGAGATATTTTTCTATTCAGCAAGCCATCACTGACTTTTCTGCGTTGTACCAAACCGAAGTTACGGGCTCCGAAGCGTGCGATTTTCGCGAATTTTGCAGGCTGACACCACTCCGAGCTCATGCGACAACCGGTGAAAAGAGCTACATATACCATGTTTGCGACTCGACGATACATCCCTTCTTTAATTACAGAACAGTGGTAGATGCAAAAGTAAGTTTTTACTTTCCATTAACTTGATTTAACTTTAGGAATCATGTTTCATGGAAGAATTATACATTGTCTTCTTCAATGCACGTACATCGCATACAAGCGACTCTCATTTTCAAAACATATATACTATGGGACACACACGTCAACGCCGAAATATGATTGTCTCAAAAGGTTATACTTTAATGTATACCCTCATTCATTTAACACATTCAAATGATTCCAAACATGATGCGACCATGTTATTACCTATTTATGCCAGGGTACAAATACTCTACATCTTGAAACGGTTCTCTGATGCATGGATGTTATTTGCGTATAACCTTTTGAGCAAATCATATTTCGCAATTGACGTGTGTGCCCCATAGTATACATATTTGCCATTCGACAGCAGGTCAACTGCTTTCACAGTTTCAGTCAGCGTTATAACATTAGCATGTGGTATTTTATTTTCACTCGTTATATTGCCTCCTCCGTAACAAATGACTGTTGATTGAGGATGCTGCTGAAGAGCTCTGCCCGTCTATATGTTATCTTTTGTTTTGTCAGTGGGAGTTGGATACAGTTGAGTACGCAGAGTCTTCAGTTGTTCTGGACATTCTCGGAATTTATGTGGATTGTATCCATTTGGTTGCCCCGTTCTTCGACGAAATGCCTGTTTCGCATTTTTCTGTTTCAGTTTGGCAACATTAAACTTTTGGTATACATTTTGCTTTTCTTCGGCTGCTAGGCTGAATATGGAAATATAGCTTGTTGATTATGAATGTGGTCAGTCGATCATTGTGTACTTCTCATGGCCTTCGTTACTCAGACATTATGTCTGTCTCTTCTACTGTCGATTATGTAGTCAATAAGATACCAGTGATTAGAGCCTGGGTGCATCCAATACTCATCAACTGTTTCGGTATTATGTAAAATATTTACCAAATAATTAGACTCTTCTTCTATTTTTTCCAGATAGATTTTAAACTCCTCAATTTTATCAGGTTTACAATTTTTTATTTTTTAAGATAAATTTGTTTAATTTTGATTAATGTTGACTCACATATATTGTATTCGGTATATTTTATTACATCATCAATACTATCATTGTAACGTTGGATCTGTTGTTTTTCTTTCTCTTCTTTTTTCTCTTGCACATAATATCTCCTATACTTTTCTTCTTTCTCTTTAGCTAATCGCTACTGCTCTTTATTTTTTTTGTAACACCACAGTTTGTCGTGCAGCTGGAACTCCTAATTGCTCAGTAATGTTTTTCTGCACTTCTTCAAGTAGACCAGGTAGTCCTTTATCAGATAATGTTTGGACATCTTCTGGTTATATCGCAAAAATATCTAGCTGTTTGCCAATTACAGCTTCAGTTACTGGTTTGAATAGTCATGCGGTATCTTATACTGTCTGCTATTGTCCTCTCCGTTCCTGCTCTACCATCTTCTTTAATGCAGCCCTTGTCGCAACACATTTCTTTGGAACCTCTGTTCGTTTCGCATCCATTTCTTTCCGTTTTATTTATTTTGTGAAACTAATTTTAGATTTTGACTGTTAGACTAGTTTTCACAATCCAAAAACTTGTCTATTCCACATTGAAACATACGATTTCGATCTCTTGCTGGCTTATCAAATAAAAAGAAATTAGGATTGTCATTATCAGCAGCAGCTCTCGCGCTATATTTTGTACGTCAATATTGTCGAGTCCAGCGAATAATACAATACAACCTGTATTTCGCCTAATAAATCAATCGACGGTATAGAAACATTGTGCCAGATAGATTGCATTACATTTTCTGTTGCGTGATAGTGAAATATAAGATTTTGTCTTATTAATCTCGCTGTTACTCAGCGGGATGTCATCAAACACAATTCTTTTATGCTCGTTTGAATCTAGCTCGGAAATAGGAATGAGATCTTCAGGTTGTTTTATGATAAATATATCACCAAGTTCATTTTTCAGTTTTTCATTGTATTTGCTAAGCAGCCCATATTTGTTCTGCCATGGAATTATAGTATAGATAAAAACTCGATCGTAGTTGAGGAAGTCGTTAAGTAGCAGATTCATCAGCAGGTTGGTTTTACCTGATCCAATTCGTCCTACTATTAGATAATGACAATCCGGGATGTGGTGGTTATGTTGATGTTTGATTAATCGTTCCTTATCAAAATTGATTATGCTCATTTCTATACTAGGTATTCACATTCATTTCTTCTCAAGGTAATAATAAGAATGAGCTATTACACAAAGTTTGGTACGGTAATTGCCAGCTCAACAGCAGAAACAACTACAACCACTGCAGCTGGCATAGACTTAACTAATTATATCAAAAACTATGGAAATGCAATGGAAGGTAATTTAAGCATGTCAGATCAGCGATAGGTAGACCTTGAAACAAAATATCCACATGATAATATAGATAACTCACAGGCTGTAAGCTTTGCTTAACTTAAGACAGTTGATAATAGCAAGTTTTCATTTACAGGTGGAAAAATGACTGGCAATATCAATATGAGCGGAAAAAATAACGAAACTGCAAACTGAATACCCTCCTGCTAACATAAATAATACACAGGCGATATGTTATGTACAACTTAGCACGGTCGATAGTAACAAGCTGTCAATAATTGGCGGAAAGTTAACTGGAAATGTAGATATGAGCGGAAAATTAATATTTAATACTCAGCTTGATAATACAACATTGACCAGTAACGATTGTATAGCAAATGTAGTTTGTCAAGGACAATTTTGTCATAAAATCCGGTGATACGATGACAGGTACGTTAAACATGGGATCGAATAAAATAACAACGACTTATAATCCAGTCACCCCTTTTGATCTAACAAATCAATTGTATGTTGACGCTGATATAGCAAGTACAATTACTACTGCATATGCAATTTACGTAAACAATCTGGAGGCACAATTGCAGGTGCGATCGATATGGTTACTAATAAGATAACTTTTACGTACGTACCTGTTTCTACATCAGATCTTGTGAATAAATAGTACGTGGATAGTGTTATCCAATCGCCTGTGATTGGTGGTAGTACAAACGAGCTAAAAATAGTGTCGGTCAAATCCAACATCTTCCTCAAGCCAGAAACATTTGTTGGAGTTTTGTTGCAACAGTATCAAGTTATTATCAAGAAAAGAATCCAGTTTATACAATTGCGTTTAACAGCCCTCTTTCTGACGGGTTAGAGTGGATCACAAACGGAGAAACAAGTGGCTCTTGGATTAAAATAGAGTGTCCAGAGGCTCTTGGAATATGGAAATTTCGATTACGAGGTCACAAAATGCTAATGTCAAAGAACTTTATGAATTTCAATTACAAGGATCGAGTACTGATTCGGCATGGACCAGGCTAATTAATATATCTAACATTAATGCTCATATTTCTCGGCAATGTACACTTGGTCCTTCAGTAACCACACACAATCACTCGTATTTCCGGATTTATTTCTCAAGATCTGAAGGTCCATATCCAGGTTTCAGATATATACAATTGACGATTTAATGTAATTGCAACTTATAATTTCTGTTGATCTTCCATCGATCAGAGTAGCAAAAGAGCTTTTCACCGCTATGCTAAACCAGAAGACGGAGATAGAAATAGCTGATGTTGATTCGCTAGACCCAGAGAATGTTGAAAAAGCAAGAGCAATAAATATAATTGCTAGAATGAACAAATCAACTTCTTATCACGCGGTTTAAATAAAAACAGTGATAATTTTGCTAGAGTTTCAGGAGTGACAGGTCCTCAACTCAGACACTTCTTTAAAGAATTTAATAGTATTAACAACTTCGGTACTGTCAGTGGGTGTGGGTAAGGGCGATCAAGGGTTGAACAGTTTCTGATAGATACGTTGCTTGACCTAAACAAACGTAATATTCTTACGATCGACAAATCTAACCTTATAAATACAAAATTTCATGGTGATAAGAAACCAGAGCAAGAGCGATTAAAAAAGGTTTATGACGAGCTTGAAAAACTAGCCGAAACAAGAACATATAAGCTTCTTCAAAATCGTAAGCTCAAAGACACTTTTGCTAAACTATCATTATTAATAACAGGTCCTCAAGTTGGGTAATCAAAACTGAAATCGACGCTGTTGCCTCAACTTTGTTGTTTTCGTATTTTGTTCAGACTAACGGGGGGGGGGGAAGACCTTGGAGGTTAGGGTAATCATGTTGTCGTCCCAATACAAAATAGTGGTTTTGATTAGAAACCCCTTTATATTCTACTACTGCTATTAATGTTTGTTTTTGGTACAAATTTGAATCATTGACGAGAAGGGGAAAGTTGATATTAAAAGCTGTCTATATATTTCGCATACACTTTTAGGAGTATATAGAACAAATATGCCAAAGAGTGCTAGTGTCAGGAAGCATCTCTGTTGAACTCCACACTTGATCTCGAAATAGTCGGTTGCAGAGCCGTAAAACTGCAACAAATATTATCATGAAACGAGCAGATCAGGCTGAGGAGTTTCAGGGTTAGCTGGTCTTCCCAAGTATCTAAAAGAGTCATGCCCTGCTGACTCTGTCGAATGCTTTGATGATGGTCAAGTAGTATAGTGTTTTCTCTGCATTTATCTTGCAGTTGGCGTAGGAAGAAAATCATATCCACTCATAATGTGTTTGTTTTGAAGCCACTTCGAAAGTAATATATGTGCTAGTTGTTGGAGTGTACTTAAGATGAACATTGCAAAGGCTTTCATTGAAATTCTCAGGAGTGAAATGCCGTGGCAGTTGTTGCAATCGCAGTGTTTAGCGTGATGATGATGTCGTCTCTCGTGTGCTTTGGAACGTAGCTTAAGTGCTAGGTGGCATCCATTTTGCGAGACGAAATGAATACAGCCCTAGGAAGTGCTCTACCCATGAGACATATGTGATCCATTTTGCGAGATCAAAGGAGTACAGCCCGAGGATGTGCTCCACCCAATGAGACATATGTTTGCTGCTGTTAGTAATCACCTCGCTATAGTGTGCCGTCAAGGGTCAACGTTCGTGATAGTGGGGCCAAGAGCGTCATTTTTCCCATCATAGGTAGCGATGATGGTACCTGCTTCTGATGAGGTCTGTACTTTCGGGTTTTCTGATTTGCGCCGTGGCTGGTTGTATTCTGCACCGCAATCTTCACCGACTTGAAAGCCTGAAGTGCCTATGGTATTGGGATTTTGTGGTTTCGGTAGTCAGCATTAGTTTTTTCTATCACTGGCACCATTTTGTGTGCGTTGGTTTCGAGCAAGTATTTGTTTGAATCCTGATTTCACCAGATACGGTGAGAGCTGATTGAAGATTACTGAGAAACATTTCAACATTCGCTTTCTTCAGATACAGCCTGTTCCACGACGTCTGAGAACTGCATCCATCTCGCGTTTTCTGTCACACCGACTGTGTTGAAACGTGGAAAGCTTTCATGGTTGGATCCATGTAGATTTTGGAACTTGACTGTTACTTGGCTTCTGACAAGTTAGTTGTTGGTGTCACGGACTGCACTATAATAGATGTGAGCATGACGTACACTGGCTGGGTCGTGTTTCGTGGTAATAGCCATGTTGAGTAGATGCCATTAACTTTATAATAGTTGGATCCATGCCACTTTGTATCAAGATTTGCTCTTGAAGAATGTGTTGGTGAAGCAAATGGTCTTCTGAGTGCACAGTTCGATAAACATATAGTTGTTCTCATTAATCATGCCGATACTTGATGGCCTTGATCTGTAATCTGACTCGACTCTTGCGTCAAAGTTTCAGCGTATGAACAGCTTCTCTCCCTGTGCTATGTGCTCGAGGATGTCATGTATAGCTTCGTGGAAGGGGTCTTTGTCTTGAGAGGATGCGTATAAAACTGGAGCAAAGGTACTGATAACTCTAGTGAAGCCTCCAACGGATGGCATGCGGAGTGAGATGATGCGCATATACCGGAGTCCTGACTTTCTGCATCAATGCGTTTCAGACTGCAAATTCCAAGCCATGTTTACGGTATTCATCAGCGGTCTTTCTCTGAAATTTGGAAGGTGCAACAGGCTTCGTGTTTTGAGGTTGTGTCAATTATTATTAATTCCTGCAGAGCTACAATGTCAATGTTCAGCTTGTGATCTTTGCGAACAATCATTGCTGTCTTGCGGATATCCTCTGTCACTTTGAAGGCCATCAGTAGTTCTAGAACCCATATTCTTGACGTTCCAGCATTCAAGCCGGAAACGTTTGGTTTTCTCTTGGCTGGGTGTTATCTGCTTGTCAAGAAATTCTAAGCCACCATGCACCCGATGAGAGAAGCGGACCGAAGCTAGTCTGTACCTTACTGACTGTTGGCTGCCAAGTCTTGTGGAAGGCGATAACTAACCAGTAGGATACAATGATCCTTCCGATGGTCGGCGACAACCCATTGAGTCGTTGTTCTATGTCAATTAAGTGGAATTTATATTCCGTAAATTACCGCTTTCCGTGCCTGCTGGTGAGAACAAGGATGAAGTATTTTGTTTCTGGGCAAAATGAGTCCAGAGGAAAGGCACGTGCAGATACGTCTGGATCCAGCTTGGTTGTAGGAGTTGCATACAGCCACCTACTGAGACTCCGCTCCAGTTTTTCTGTTAGCTTGAACTCCCTTAACATTTGGCTCCCCCAAGCCTACAAGGCAGTAGGAACTATTTGACCTTAGTTTGGGTTTGGTGGACGGATATCAGGGTTTGTTCACACGCGTCTCTGGGAGTAAAACTCCCCTGAGATATCCCTCAGTTTAGCCTGGGGGACACGGTTTCGATTATTGCCGCGAAATCGTTGCTGACACATACACATACTCTCATCATTAAAAAGATAGGAATATTCACACATATACCTACTAACTAACCAACACACCGTTTGGACGACCATAGCTCATCTACATCTGCTGATCAGCATTTGCACTTACTCACAGAAAGGGTTCGATATAAAAGAAAGCCGATGAACTAGAAGTAAAACTTTTCATAAATAAACTCAATACTCTTACTTCCTCTATTTCTCTATAACGTATCTACTATTTCCTGATAAATGAAACTACCATTATTACAATCCCTACAACTATTGCATAGCAGTGAAAAGAAAAGAGAGAAATGGGCATGAATATGTATACCCTATACACACAATGTGTGGCACATAGGTGGGGGCATTTTGTATGTTGATATCAAGCTGTAAGTTTACATTAAATAGACATTTAGGGAAGGAGACACTGTAGAAATTTAATATTGGAATGTCACTTGAAAGCACTACGGGAATTTAACAGGGTGATGCTACTTGGGACGCAAAGGAAATTTAATTATTACAAATCCATGTTGAAACAATCATGGGGTACAAGGGGAAATGCAACGTCAAGCACTTAACAACTGTCCAACGATATAGTGTAGTAACTAATAGTTATCCACTCTCCAAAATCCCAAACCTACTTACTATCCAACACTCTGCACTATACAATCAGGATGTGCAATACCCCACATCTGCTACCAACGAAAATGATAGGATGTAACAGAAGGGAGCTGAAATAATAATAAAAAGCCATTCCATAATAGGACATAGAGTGGGAGTATTTATAAGCACACTATACTCACAAATGAACAAATCGCACAAGTAGAGGTTGAAATTTGTGTGTGTGTGGGAAAACATGTCATAAGTTGGCAATAATTGAGTAATATCTCAGTTGCTACAGAACTGGGGTGGCTTAGCCAAAGAGGATCAGTGCTAGGGGCACTGCTTTACAGTTGTTCTTTTCAAGCTTCTCCTTATAGATGGTCTATAGACTAATATTCTTTTATTGAATCCTTTACTTTACACATATACTCTTCTCTTCCAGATAGCTGTATAGGTATGAATGTGATTGTCCACGTTACTATGACATACACGGGGGTCACTTTCACTATAAATATATACAGTGGCATCTTACTAAACATCCGCCCATTGGCAAAAGATTAATTTCGGTAAATACTCGTATTATGTACACAAATAAGTAAAGATGCATGCTCAACGTATAATCGTGATGTATTCCAAGTAACAACGTACGTGGTTTTGCTATGGTAAGATTCACCATATGTAAGCAAGACCATTTCCGGTACAGCTTTGAGTGAATTCTTTGTTTTCTGTCATCTATCGTGAACACTTCTTTGTTACAATAATTGCTCTCTCTCTCTCTCTCTCCTTATGTTCAAAGCATTACTCGGTAAAAATCCGTTTGACAGATATCAATTACCGAAGAACACTGATAGACCTCTAGTTCTGCAATGTAAGACGTAGACCCTGATATTTATGACGGACGTGTCAACGTGCTACTGTCAGTATAGACGAAAAGCGGTGTTGGGTGGCTTGAGATCTCGGCACATAAGATACTACCTATTCCGGTATTAATTTAATTTAGAAATCATGATTGTCAAGGTCGGCCCATTCCCGAGTTGACACACAACAAAGTCGACCCTTTACAGATTCGGTTCATATAAATTTAATTTTAATTATAATTTACTGTGACAGTGGGCCCACGCTATCTAACTATGTCGGTTTCGGCAAAAGTTTATAGTTTCTGATCACCCTTATCTTTGATCTTGTTTTAACAGGACGAATCCGGGGATTAGATTTTAGCGAAGCTCCTGAAAGCAGTTTCGTGAATAAGATGTTGATTTATAATGTAATTGAACTATGAATGAATCTGACACCAAACTATTGCTCATCAAGTCCGACGATGGATTGAACAGAATGATGCACACTGACTTAAACAGCTGATATAAGGAGTTGATATCGTTACTAAATGGAACTAATAAGAACATGGAATTTCATCGAGTAATCAAACACGAATTAACTTATAAACAGTATAATTGATATATGGATCTATCACTATCGATGATCATTATTTAGAATTTAAATTGCTTGAGTCGGACAATACACAGGTTTCTTTTTTGTTGAAATGAAATTCTGGCACATTCAAGTGGAATCGTTTGCATGAGCCGGTGGCATAGGTTTCGGTTTCTTAAATTATGAATGCATAGGTTTTGTCGACATTAGCTTGCATCTCTTGTAGATCAGTCATCTTGTAAGTTTAATTTTTTGGGGTTATGATGAAGAACTAATAATGTAGTCGTGCTTCAGATGAAGGAATAACATAAAAGACATGATACTGGAGGATATGTGGAATCAAATAAAACAAAAATTAGATCAAAATGTTATGCATTCAAAAACGACTCTAATAGCAAAATGGAAGAAATTGAATGGAGCATTTACCATTGTTGGATAAAATAAAAAACGATAAAGGAAATCAATGAAAATGATAACAAATGAGATGAAAGAAATGTTTTCGAAAGGGTCTAGAATGTTTCAGATGGAACAAATCAGACACAAAAAATCAGTCATATAATTATGAAATACATCAGATGTAAATATAACCTATTGCCGCTTCTTTCATAGTGCCTCCGCAACCGCGGTTTATTGTTAATCCCGCCAATGTCCATATATGCTTCGATAATTTGTATTATAGGATTCAGTGATAACATACAGTAGGATCTACTAGGTTTTTGGCACTGACTTTAATAGTTCGGATAAAGGAATTTAAAAAAAGGAACATACATACATGTGCATCTAGTATTTCGCAAAACAGTGAGCAATAATTACACCACTCTTGTACGTATGACACTGTACATACTTTACATTTCACGAATAGTGCATTTCAAAAAAGTAATGCCATACTTATTCAACACTTCACTGATTCACAAGGGTGGAGTAGACAATTCTTGCGACTTTTGCGTTCTGGTGAGTATAGGGCATCAACCATTTAATTTATACGGGAAGAGGAGGGCTGGAATATTTTGTCAAATCGAGATATTTGTTTTTCATTTACCTTACGATCTTTATTTTTTCAACTAATATAACAACCAACTTATAACATGTACTTTCAGACAGCACATCTAACGTAGATCTTCTGAGGTATAGGCAATCGGTGAACCAGAATCCCCTGGCCATTGCTGGAGAAAAGGAATCTTACATATGGCGGAATCATTTCGCTATTATGGTACCATACTGGTGTTAATTAGGTCAGGTTTTCATTCTTCCAGATAGAAAGTCATTAGTCTCAACTAGTCTTTGACTCTGTCTGTCTGTCTGTCTGTCTTAGGCTCTGTCTGTCTGTTTCTCTGTCTCTCTCACTCTGCTGGTGGAACATTCTGTCACTTATCTTGACTGTCGTGACGTACAGCCAATATCACTCACTTGGACTGGTAACATAACGTGTGTGGTCTAAAGTCAAAGTCTGAGAACGAGTACAACGCACATAAATCAATTTTTTCTTCGTACTTAAACCGACGGTTGAATGATGGCTACTGATTCATAGTCTTTTTGGTTTTTTGTTCGGCTAATAAAGATGTTTAAATGGTTCAAGTTTAATTTAAAGAATTATTTTATGTATTTGTTGTCATTTCTTTTATTAGTTGTTTATAACTACCATGTCGGCCAATTCTGCGTGTTGGTTAATTCTGCGCAACAATAAGACATTCCTGTAAGCATTGAATCACGTGTTGTTTTTGGTCGAATATCCTATTTGTATGAAGATAGAACGATCGCCCTTTCATTAAGGAAGTGATATTCATAAAGTGTACAAAATATCCCACATTTGTACCTAATTGCATATGAAAATGTGATTTCTAAATGTCAACACGAAGACCCACTCCATGAACTTCTTGAACTTGTAACCCAGAAAATTCTATTTACTATGTGTATGCTTAGAATCATGAAATAAATTTATTATATAAAGAATATAAATGTTTATCTTAAAACAATGCTGCATATTAATCCAAGTTTCCGATTTTGCAAGAGGCTGTCCCACACGTACAAAATCTTCTGTTATCCAAAATGTGAACTTGCCGCTAGAACGGGATTCTCAAGAAATTTCCCGGCGTATAGTT
Organism: Sinohyriopsis cumingii; assembly: GCA_028554795.2. Classification (NCBI taxonomy): domain Eukaryota; kingdom Metazoa; phylum Mollusca; class Bivalvia; order Unionida; family Unionidae; genus Sinohyriopsis; species Sinohyriopsis cumingii. Next base: position 26,110,659 of record CM068835.1, on the reverse strand, counting down.
TGCTTTTAAGTTCATTAGTTATTTTTTTCCACATAAACGAGACGTTGTAAACACATTAAATCCTATTCTTTTTTTGTTTCTCTTCAACATAATAACTTATTTTTTATATAAAATGTTGAACTTTACTATTTTTTTTACACGATCATGTTAGTTTGCTAAATATTTCTTGCAATTTATTGTCATTTTTTTACGTTGAATTTTGTAAAACCAGCTATAAATCTGACTTAATTAATCGACCGAAATGCTGACAAGAAACAGTCCAAAGCAGTATCTTTTATTTCCATAGCCCGATTAATAAACATTACATCTTTTCAACGCACTGCGCAGAATAGGCCGACAATTCGCAAGTGACGAAAACACGGGTGGTATCCGGTGTGTCCAAAATTAATATTATTTTGAACAGATTATTCTTTCTACAATTGCTTCTTTTGAAAAGGTAACCATTGCAGCATTTTATTTTCGTCAATCGGTCGAATTCGGTATGCGTTTTGCTTCAATATTGGTGACGGAAACCTTATGTGCGCAGAAATGCCCAATGCATTGTACATGAAGACTTAAGATCAGTTTCGTTTCGTTATAGGCATCTTGATATGAAAGAAATGTTTCATGATCCATGAGGCGACATCCTGTTTCGTTTTCTCAGTAACCAGTATTTGTTTTACATATCCTTCTATATTCGAGTTTCCGTACTTAGCCTGATTCACGAAACTGACTCAAAGAGGAAATGGAACTGAAACTCTCAATGTGATAGACTGATGATTCGCACAGGTAATGTACTAAAACGAGAAACGTGTCTCCACAAAATTTATCTTTCTCAAAGCATAAGGCAAGGACGAAACAAAACCTTAAAACTGAAATAAACGGGAAATTCGTTGAATAAATCTGAGTTATTCAAAAGCAGCGCGTTCGATTCGCTCATATATGGTTAAGATTTAGAGATAAGAGAGTACAACAAAGTTCGATTACACTACGATACAATTTCACAACCAAACAAAATGAAATAACCACAAACTACCTATATACGCTGATCTTTTGCATTTCACTCAGTATATGTGAGATTGCTTACATTTTTTATACTATCGTTGATATGAATTTGCCAGCATCATGGCATTATCTTTATCTCTCTCTAAAAGTCGACTTAGTAATCAATCTTTATTTCATGAATGGTATGTACACTGTGCTCCTTAGGTTGATATGTTGCCTGCTTCCATCATCTGAGTATGCTGAATTACTTACGGGTAGTAACTCTCCAAAATGTGTCACAATCGTGCTTAATCTAGAAATATATCGAAATGTTAAATTGCAAATTCACTGTAAATTTGTTTGGAGTTATAAAAATGTAAATATTTACAATTTATTGATGTATTTTAGTTTAATTAATAGTCATTATTTGTATAAAATGAAAAAAGAATTGGCAACTAAACGCTTGGATCGAAAACCATATAAATCTTCATATTATTATTATGATCAAAATCGGTGTTGTCGGAGTATTTTAGCAGTAAGCAAGTTAAACGTCGATCATGACCCTCACACGCTAATCTCGAAGTTATTTTCAACCGCTTGAAGAAAGAGCTTGAGAAATAATTCAATTAAATTTAAAACAAAAAAGGGTAAATCTCTCTAAAACCATTAAAATATGGCAGTGACTGAATCTGCTGGTGTGAAACGATGTGCCGTATACTCGCACATTGTGGTTTGCTGTTCTGCAATGCATACTACAATACGGTTTCTGTTCCGCGATTTTGTTTTTCACGGTCTTGCTTTAATTCAAAAAATAGGTTAACGTGCGGTAGGCACTTGGGAGGGAAGGGGGAAATCCTATATTAAATGGGTCCATAGGTTCATCATAGGAATGAGTTCGTAGGGACAATATTATTTATAGGGTCAAAAGTATTTATAGGGACAAACGTATGTATGGGTACAAAAAAGGGTTATAGGGACAAGGGTAAATGCATTGGTAACTTTGCAATTGTCATAGGCAGTTTTCATATTGAAAATTTGTGGGGACGTACGGAAAATGTAATGTTAACATTTTTAGACACAATTCAACACACCGTTCTGAGTACTCTTCAGCGACTTCTTTTTGACTACATCCAAACACACACATTACAATCCAACAACTTTTTGATTACTATCCAACCACACCAATCCGGTATCCATTTTTCGATTACTATCCAAACTTTATAAGGGTCTACTAGAGTTTAATATGGTAATAGCTATCCACCATCCAACACCCCATACACGTAATCCAAAAAGCCTTTTGTAGTCTCATAAATCCCCACACTAGCATCAGACTAAACTGCATTGTATTTAAACATAAAATCGCACAAACGGCTGCTCCGTTAGCAAAATACAGCACAAATATTTGGCAGCAAAAAGACGATTTGAGTATTAAGCACACGTTCTTCACACAACATTAACAGGGATTGTTTTCTTATATTTCTTGAAGAGAGGTACTCTGAGAAGAACAGGTTGTTACTGTGTTTGATTGTATGATGATTACTTCTTTTTATAGTCGATGACTTGCGCAGCGGCAATCATTTTGCCGAAGAAAGTGTCGACATAATCGTTTTGACCCACGTTATTATTTCTACTCGTCTGGGAGTAGGGTAAAGTGTCAGAATGTAAGGTACCATTGAAGTGGGTATAGGAGCAGAGGGTATTTGAAACACTTCTCGGATGTCCTCTTCTTCGTCTTACATACACGTGGCCGCGTCTGTATTGGTGACTTTGGATTCATTTCATGATCTTCTTGAAATATTGCCGGGTTAGTTGATATGTTTCGTCTACCTCTTTCTGGTGAAAGAATTGAAGATGTTGCAATGTTTATAGCCGTACAGTTGCGATTATTTTATTTCTGATAAATCGATTTGATCCATCAACGACTGAAATTCTTGTTGTAACTGCGACATCTCGGTGAGATTTTGATTCAGATGTATATGAGGTGTCCGTTCTTTGTACTAATGATGGAGTTCCATACATCATTTGTAGGGAACTAAAGTAAGCTTTCGTCCTGTCATGATGCCTTTGAAGAAAAGGTGTCAATTGCATCTTTGTCTTCATACTTATCTCATGAAGCTTCATAAAAGTGGCCCAGCAGTAGATCCTACAAAAGGAGCAACCACTTTTAGCAAGGGTCATATCAGCATAGATACAAATTCTCCGCTTTGAACCAGCATCTTTTTCTTTTGGCGGATGGGTATTTCCTTTTTAACCATTGGCCGAAGAACGTTCCGATGTTTTCCGAAGCACTATTTCTGTCGCTTGGACGGAAGGTAGCGCTTTTTCAATACATTCAAACAATATTCATACACATTATGGATAATTTCTTTTGGCGCTTTTCGAATGTTTCTCCCTTTCCTTTTCCTTTGTTTTTGGTGTTCTGTGTACATAAATTTTTGATTGACATCTTTTTCTTTAGGAGCAAAATACTGAATTGAATCGAATCTCAGCCACCATACTGGAATTAGTCTCCACATATTGTCGGTACGTCGTATCAGCTTCATGACTGGCATCACTCGACGTTGTGGGGTTTTCAAAGAACCAAATATTTTCAATTCTTGTTTGGATGAATCTAATCAATTTTGTAACACGCCCGTTCTGTTTTCTGCTCTGGTCTTGGGTGGAGGTACCTTATTTAGCGGCTGCAGCTAAAGAAGATGTCGCTACCACTGGAGAAAAAGTTCCTTTAGAAGTGGGTTTCCATTTTTTCATTAAATTAATAAACACTTATGTTAAATCAGTTTAAGCAGGCATCACGGTCAACTACGAAATCGAAGGGGTAGAAGACGACACCACCACAGAGTGGTATGGTTTTCTGGGGTACATTCGCGTCTGAACAGATGCGCCAATCTTTCCAGTGGGAGATTTTGTTCTTGAGACATTTCTTGTTCTTGGAGTTCTCTTTTTCTTGTGGTTTGAACTTGCTGTGGCACCACAGCTCTTTTTCTTTGGACATCGTTTCGGGAGAGACTTTTTCTTGGTTGTTGCTTGGGGATTAGTATTCCATTTTAAAAGGGAGCAAATGATGACACCGCCCAGAGTAAATCAGCAAATCATCGTAAGACTCCTTTGAGATTGGCTTGAGGTGAGCACGGGTTTTACCATTTTTGAGACTGATGCCGTACAGTGCATGAATCGATTTGGCTGAAGATGAAAATGGAAGAAGTCATGTTGACGACTGTTGGACAGATAAGACGTGTAGGATGTTTTTATACTTTTTTTTCGGAGAGCCAACAAGAATGACGGGACCTCCTTCTTGGCAATAGTCGTGGAACAGATGGGTAAGAACACTCAGGTAATAGTAGGTTTTAAATCGACGAATAAATAAGCACGAGGTGTTTCAGTGGTATCGTCGCACGCATAATTCAGCCAAGGAGTTCCGAACTGTTTGGCGAACACGTACTTGAAATGTATCTCTTGGACTATTAAACATAACTACGCATTGGATATTGAGACACATGGTACTATGTGCTTTACTTTGTTAATACTTTTTTCTGTAATGTGAACGATACTGGCGTTACGTTGATGCCCTTTGTGTTTAACTAAAGTTTAATTTATTCTTTGTCTTCTTCTAGCATGTCATCGAAGATGACATATGTGTTTGACTCGAGTCAGACACGATCAATTTTCGTGAGAGATGCGTTCTACATATGAAATGGATTCTCCTTGACTTTCTAGACGTAGGGTGTAAGCCGATGCCTTTTTTTGTAATACCACACGGTACGTTGGAGTGGCGATCAAACAAATGGGCTTTGTATTCGATCACGCATTTGAGAAAATCGGTTTTGCAAGAACCACTTGGTTCAGCAATAAACATGCAAAGGGATGGAGAAGATCCAATCCTTTGCAACTTTGACGATCTAACGATTCGTCACTCAAATCGAGAACAGACGTGGAGGAGGAAGAGGTAGTCATAGCTGCGGTGTTAAGATTTTATACTTTGGAGATACGTTTTATGTGTGTCCAAAGAACTTTTCATATCAAGAATTTAAATAAAAATACCTCGCGATAAATGAAATACATATCAGACAATACTAATAATTCAATTTGCTAAAGCTGCATATAAACAGGTCAGTAGACAATATTTTTAAATGAAGTGTGTCCCAGGAAATATAGGTACACATTATAATGTCTTAGTCTCTACACCATTCATTCTCTCTAATTGTGCTGCACAAATGGCATTTCATTCGTTTCGATGTATACAACTGTACTGTCTGATCTTTTTATAGGGTTTCCTCTGTGCTGGGTTCTTCTACCACTGCTTTTACCATTGGCGTCAATGTCATGTTCACTTCTGGTTCTAAGTTAACTTATTTTCTTAGGTCATTTCCAAGGATACAGATCTTTGGCATAATGAGACGTTTCTTGCGTCCAAGCATCGAACAGGAAACAATTGCAGTCATGTACATCTTTCCAGCGTTGGTGTACGTCACAAGCTACACTTCTTGGTAAGCATGAAAATTCGATAAAGCGCAACGAATCTTTTCCTCACACATACTTAGAGAAATATTGATGAGAAATCGCAGCAATTGGAACCGAATGAGCGTCTCTTGAACATTTAAAGTTAATGTGATCATGATGATGCCTTTGCAGGTACTGTTCATAAACAGTCTGCAATGAGTATTATGGTAAATTAAATTGGAGAAAAGTAGTTATACCACACACAAGACGTGTCATCCCAAATGCAATGAATCGAATCTCGTCTTAGAATTTGGTAATTCTCTAAGGACTGAATACTATCATTGATTGAATTGCACGGAATCTGTTGCACCTATACATACAAAGGTCGTGACATAGTAACAAGCTTTGATATCTGCGACAGACAGATTCTGAATGTACTTTGCCATTCACATAAATGCCTTTCCTTTTTCTTTTTTGTTGCAGGGAAAAGTTTATCCCTAGACACTTGCTGGAAATCCTTGGAAGGAAATATTTATTTCTCTAAATGAATGTGACTAAGAGTTGCTTACTGTGGAGCAACATATTCATTTTGGAGAGAATTGTTGTGGCTGTTTAACTATAAACCTTGCATTCCCGAAGGAAAAGAAAGGATCCAATGCTTAGGCTGGTTCCCTGCTTCGCATGCTGCCTGTATTGCACTCCGCTGATCTAGTTCCTCGCTACAGCATAGTGCAGCGCAGGGTTTTACGAAGCTAGGAACGAGATTATTAAATGTTCAACTTGCAAGCTAACATTCGTCAGTTAAGAGTGTCACATAATAAGACAAGAAAAAACTTGGTTTTGCCCTAGAACGATTTGACCATTTTTCGTTGTACATGCATACGACCTTGCCTAGGGTGAATAATTGTTTTTCCAGGTAAGCGACTGTTCTTGCATGTAACTCGTCGAAAATTACTCACGACGGGAGACATTAAAAGCACGATATGTACGGGTATTTTACCCTGACTATTACTCAATCACCTATGGATTTAAGGTAGATTCCGTTTTTAACCGACACTGATTGTTTTGGATCTTGTCAAGGAGTGAACGTTCTCCATTGTGTTATCCAGCCATAGGGGTAAGTGTAATATTCATATTGTATTTGATATGTGAAGCTTATTCAGGTTTTAATGTCATACCGTGTAATGATGCATTTATTACTACGCAGATTTGAAACGGTGTGAACTTTGAATTACAAGTTGCTATTAGAGTTTAATTTATTAGCATATATCTAAAGATTTTTTCAGAACCCATTATAATGACCAGTTTGGTTTTACTGTAGCTGTTCAGGGCTGTTTAGAGCTGACTGAAGATGTGTAGGGCTGACGGTAGCTGTTTAGGGCTGCGTACTGTCTATATGTATGTGTATACGTGTGTCTGTCCACGTGGTGGAGCTACGAATGCAGACGTAGCCAATACAAATACAAGGGTGCTGTATGCTGTCTGTACGTATGTATATACGTATGTCTGTACATGTGGTGGATCATTGAAGGGTTTGAGCGGCCGATAAAAGTGTGGGCCAACCCAAGGACTCGGTGAAACTGTGTGGTTCATCAGTTTATGAATTATACGACTGTACAAGTGTCAAGAAGCATATGTTTGTTCCAACTGATGTTTCAGTTGAGTACATTTTCAATTGCATGGGATTATTTTGAATCTTATTTGTAATATAGGAGATTAAGCGAAATCTCACTTACACTGCATACTATAGGAGATTATGTGACTCACTTACAGCGCATACTATTATTTGAAACATATTTGAATTCCTTGAGATTGTTTGAATCTTCATAGTATTCCATACGTGAGATTATGAGAATCTCTCTTACATTGCATACTATTATCTGAAACGTATTTGCACCCCACGAGGTTATTGGAATCTCACATTCTATACATAAGATTACATGAATCATATTTTCGTTTTCAATTTGTGAATGTTTGTGTAGAGTGATTGTATCAATCGTATGTTGAGAGAGTGAGAGGATCATTGTATTCATACATTTTTATTAATTCATTTTATAAATTTCCATCGTTTGCGTTATTCATTTAATCAAAAACCCACTCGGTTTCAATTCTGTTACAAAGAGCAACATAACATGAATCATTATATGTTGAATGAATACACTTAAGTCGTTTGTTGAGACCTTGTATTAGAGGATCTAATTGTCTAGACGGAAAATACAGTCACGTTTATCATCACTAAGATCATTTCGATGCTAGTACAACCATCACATGATTTCATGGATACATACGAATAATGGAACCAGACTATTCAGTGTTCTACTCGCAGGCGTACACTCGTCAGTCTATCCTTTTACGACCTCAAGCAATTTAAACAACAGAAATGTGCTTGTGCATTACTAACATCTTCCTGGAAGAAATAAAGAAAAGTTACACGTTTGTTCAGGTAAGAGATGTCCTTTTTGTGAGAAAATCTTCGAGTTCAGTTAGCCTTTTGCATATAGAACTATGACAATGAACTCGAAGAAGTACTGAATGACGACCAAAACAAGAATAATATGAAACCTGTGATTTTATCTTTTTTTATACCTTGTATGTTCTATAGAGAACGAAATTCACTTTCCTTATTTTTATGTGACTCGTGGCGCTTGAAAGGGTGCATCCATGAATCATTATTTCATCACTGTCAGAATTGAACAGTGATTCTAGGAGGATGTGAAAAGATACTTAGTGGCTCTTGTAGTCTTCCTGATTTACCAAGAGGGTTTTAGACCCCACCGAAGGCATTGGAGAACGCTACAATTATGGCTGATCATTTTTCAGATATGACGGGCGATTTCGTTTGAAATATTATTCAGAACAAGAATCCAGTTATCATATTTACCATGAACAGAGCCGAAATAATGTACATGAAAGTAAGAAACTTACATTGTAAAGATTTCATAAGTTATTTGTCAATGCCTTTGAGTATAATGCCTAAAACGTTTAGATTGACAGAGATGCCCAAAGTCTATTTTCCACACTTTTTCAGTACCATAGCCAATCAACGTGTCGTGCTTGCTCATTTGCCTGAAGTTCACTGTCATCCGACGATATGCAAAATGAGCATTGTGAAGCTTTCTATGCTTGGTACCAATCTCACTCGTCAGGATCTTTTGGATTTCAAGACGAAACGTTAAATTATTTTTGGATCACGAAGGCATCGAAACTTGAAGGAATATCTTTCCATTACCAAAACGTGCAGATTAGTCTTTCTAAAAAAGTTCATGCTTAAGAAATAATTACCCACCATACCACATCAGTCATATATATCTGTTTGCAGTCAGTATTCAGCCAAAGCTAAGCGCTGGGTACGTAACTTGTGTGAAACGCAAGACAAGTAGGCACAGCATACTAGAAACGGTGGCGAAAAGAAAACTGGATCCTTTTCCATGCGTGGTTCGGATTTAGAAATCCCAAAGATTATCTACGAATTTCAGTGATGTATATTTTAATGAGTGTCCTGCGCGTTTTTCTGACCGAGGCCTGAACAATCATTTTTCAGAATTCACAATAGAATAGTTATACGACCAAACATATCAATGACTCCCGAGTTTGGAATGTCGAGGACACAAAGTGTTTGAAATATGAGAACACGACTACGATAGACGTTTGAAAACATACACAATATTTAGACGCATTGTCAAAGATCACATTGTGCGCACATGGAGTCTTTAAATCCACGCAATAGTTTCTTAGGTGGATGAACTAATACTACACGCTTGTTGTCTAAGTGGACGAATCTCAAGTATAGCAAATCAAATACATCGATGTATGTTCATTGCATTCTTTCGTGTGTAAATATGATGGACTCCTCGCCGTTTAGGCTGAAAGGTTAACAGAACACATTGATGCGGAACACATTCGCCAATGTGAAACCGACGTACTTGAACCATCCCGTCTTACTCATCGTTGACAGGGTAAACGTGTGTTTCTTTCATGCTGTACGTGTGCCGAAACGTAGGCAAAAGCAGCCTTGTCGCAATGAAGATCAAGAACGTACTTTGACAGGAATAATGGTGAGTGTCGAATTGTTTTATGCTTTTGATCGCTGATTTCGCTTATTAACAGTACAAGACATTTGGCAATCTCCTATCACATAACAATATCAACAGGACGACAATGCGATTCTAGTCATTGTTTGAGGCTACGATATCGAACGTCTGAAACGGAAGCAAGAATCCATCCGCGATCCGTCTTGGCATTGCAGTTCAGAAGACAAAGATGAATTTAAAGAACGATACCAGGCATCACATTGGCAGCCGTCAAACAGAACGAAGGATTACAATCTTTTGCTAAAGTCATGCTGAAATGCTTGTCAGGAAAATTGGCTCAACATCCAGTATTTCTAAGACCAAATAGTTGGTAGATCCAAGTTAATACTTTTGATTCATCGACGTTCAAAAACGTCGGTTTCATCGACGTTAAAAAACGTTTGATTCATTGACATTCAAAAACTTTTGATTCATCGACGTTCAAAAATTTTTGATTCATCGACGTTCAAAAACTTATTAAAAACGTGGAAATCAATCGTGAATTAGGAAGAAGTTGCAGAGTTTGCACCAACCGACGAGTTTGGTAATGTCATCATTGCTGCTTACGTTACAGGCAATGCCCATTAAAATTATATCTCTCTTGCAACCTTTAGGAAATCGAGTCGTTTTCTGTGACACCGATAGTTGCATGTTCATTGATGGCCCTGTATTTTAGATCAACATTTAGGAGCTTGGACCTACAAAATTTCTGAATACGCTATATTTCGTTGTGCCAGTGGTGTACCTAAAATGAACTCAACCAGTATAGAGACAAAAAAGACAACTTCGTACCAAATGTAAAGTAAAAAACAAACAAACTGAAATTGCACTGTCGTTCCAGTCAAGTTGTCTACACATTGTCGTCTTAAAAGAAAGATTTAAAGTCAGATAAATATAACTTTTGCATTTGATCCTCACAAAACTGTACGTTGTAAAATACTAAACTGTCATTCAACCCTTGGAAAAAATGCATCAGATACCGTTCTTTAGTATAAAAGTAACCCCCATCCCCTCGAAAAAAGACATCAAAGAAAACAACAACAACAACACAAAAGCAACACAACACTAATGACAGAAAACCAACGCAAAACAAACAAACGGTATTGACTTCCACAGAGGAATGGTGAATTCAACACATATAATGTGATGGACCCACCGACGCCATGTTCAGTGAAGTCGAGTGTGAAGATGTGCCCTGCGACGAGAGTGGTGCCTTACCCTCTGACGTAAGCGAAGCAGTACGACCTTGCCACTCTACTATCGAGACGATGATGTGTACGTGACTAGAGATGAATGTCATCAATGTGCCCATAAACCAGCCCGGATACCACCCCAAGTTCAGCGAGAGTCACAGAGAAAAAGAATACAAGTTTCCTTTTGCCTGGCTAGTGTAATTTTGAAGGTCGATTCCAGAAAATGTCCAAAATATCTGTAAGGGCATAGTCCCAAAATATCTAGCAAGAACAGGATTTTGTTGCTTTAAGGACGATTGAACCAATTCGAGAGTTTAAGTGTGGTATACAACTTCACGAATGAGATTATAAAGATACAACATTTCCCTTGAACAGTTCAGATAGTCTCGGTGCTGTTGCAGACTTCTTTTAGTCAGTGCAAGATATGATCATCGTGTTCGATACTTTAGAAGTGGAGAGAAATCAGAGTTTACCATTGGAGCTGCGATAATGCATTTACAGAGATTTTGTCAAGGTTCAAGTGAAACGCAACGAAGAGTTACATCCTCTACCACTTGACGATACGGTTCCTTTGAAAGTTGGACAACATTTCGTGTTTGTGATAGTGATTATATTTCTTGGAATTTGTGTAACAGCATATTCTTTGTGACACTTATGAACAGTACATGCAAAAACATGACAGCCAAAACTTTATCTGTGCAGATATACTCACTGTGTTAAAAATATTGCAAATAATGATGAATACAATTTAATGTTCCCGTGTACAAAGAAGACATTCATCGTATTAATCAATTCTTCATACTTACCAAGAAGTGTTTATAGCAGGTCGGATATACTAACAGATTTATGACTCAAACGATGTACGTGACGGAAAAAGAACAAAAAGAATTGATTTCGACGCTTGAAATCATGAGGTAGTTGACACTGCTAAAGATATCCATTTGAAATCATGAGGTAGTCGACTATGCTAAAGATATCCATTTGAAATCATGAGGTAGTCGACTCTGCTAAAGATATCCACTTGAAATCATGAGGTAGTCGACTCTGCTAAAGATATCCACTTGAAATCATGAGGTAGTCGACTCTGCTAAAGATATCCACTTGAAATCATGAGGTAGTCGACTCTGCTAAAGATATCCACTTGAAATCATGAGGTAGTCGACTCTGCTAAAGATAACCACTTGAAATCATGAGGTAGTCGACTCTGCTAAAGATATCCACTTGAAATCATGAGGTATTTGACTCTGCCAAAGATATCCATTGTGACTGATTAAAGAAAGAAATGAACAGATGATCTTGTCGTTTTTGAGACGCGAATACTTTTGTGAAAAATTCAAACGTGTATAAAATATATATAACAATATTTTGTCGTTTGTGGAATCTCAATGTTCCAAACAGAACTTAAAAGTAATGACTGCATTCTATGATATTTCGTCTTTAGAAGAAAGTCTTTGCGAAGGCAACATTATCGTGTCTAGCTTTAGTCAAATGCATCTCTTCGTTTTCCATGACATGTTATGAGAAGAAGAAAAATAAATTAAACTTTTGATTTACATGAAAATGACATTATTGTAATGCTAGTATTATTTACATTACTCAACGTATATTTCAACGAAGTAACGCGCATGTCACTATCTTTGCCAATGCTCATTATGTTGTGTTGTGTAAAAGTCCAAAAGAAAAATCTCAAGCTGAAGTGTTGAACAAACAGTTATGAACAGCTTGGCTACATTAGGGTCATGGCCATGCCACTAGATCGTCAAATGCCTCTTTGTTCGCCGATTTTATACATACTAATCCTAATTAGTTGAGATTTCGTACGGGTTTGTTTCATGATTGGTGTCAAGAAAGAGGACCATTTATTTGTATACCGCCTTTCTCGTTTTGGTCTGTCCAAAAGCTATAAAAACATATCTTCTCTTCTTTTCTTCTTACAGTGCGCAACAAAACCCCCTTTTAATATCATTCTGTTCACTTAGTTCGTGCACTGTTTACTGTAAAACGCGAAAAAATGCAAAACTGTATTCAGGTTTTGTAGAAGCTAGTTTCAAAGAAGTATTTCGCTTGTCAACTTTGACAGCAACTCTCAAGGCATAATCCACACTCTACAGTAAACAAAACGTTTTTGTTGTAAAATAAGTAGCTTTGAAAGAAATAGCTTATCCAAAAATCAAGACCCCAAAGCAAAAGTGAAATCAGCTGAATGTTATGTTTAGGGGTTCATTATTCGCTCGCTTCTATGATGGGACATTAATGAAAAAGCTAAGAGCCCAACGACAGACATGAAAGAAGAGAGGTGCAGGAAGTTCACGCATCTAAGAAGAAGGAATAACTCATTCAAGAAAGATACTTACTGCCGCCAGTCAAGAAAAGTTCAAATCTTTCTTCATTATTGTTTCTGTCTGGAAAACCAGATATAAGACCAATGTTTCCCAATCTGATGAAAAAAATGGAAACCCATTTCTACAGAAACTTCTACTCTGTCGACATCTTTTTTGACCGATCTAGCTGCTACTGCATGTCTTAGGAAAAAAGGGACAAGACAGAACAGGCGCGTTGCAAAGTTTATTAGATATTCCCCAAAAGAACTTCTAAGGTATAGTACGTTGAAAGCACAAACAGTACATACTATCAACTTGATACAACATCCCGTCAATCATCTTGATCTTCATTGTGAAATGCTGCATACTATTCATTTCGGTTTAACTCCTGAACAAATATGTCACAAAGTTCACATCATCATCATCATCATCATCATCAATAGACAAAGCGACCTTCTTCCCAAAAAGAAAAGTCCCCTTAAATATTTAAATGCATTGTCAGTACTTACCACATCAGATGCGCTGATTCAAAACAAACAAAAAGGCATCAAACAAATAATTGGTACCATCTATGAATGTTGTTTGAACAATTGAAATTTACGCTGCCTTTCACCAAGATATTTTCACCAGGATATTGAAAACACCTTCTTCGCGAAATGGTGAAAAAGAAAATGTCAATAATCGAAAAGAAAAAAATGCTCGTTCCACGAGAATGATTTCTATCCATGCTGATAGGACCGTTTTTAAAAATGGCTAATTGTTTTTTTTTAAGGGTCGACTGCTGGACCTCTTTTGAGAAGAGCAATGAGATGAATCAAGAAAAGCTTTAGTTTTCTACAAGTGGTGGGTGGAATTCCATAGTTGACACGAAGAACGAATGCCACATTTGCCTAAGAATCTTAATCATGCTAATATGTCACACTTACAATAAGAATTACAATCTTTGATGGATCTAACAGAATTGTCAAAAACAAAACAATCGTGAAAATACGGACAATTATAGCATAAGCTTTATATATTTCACCAGAAACCTTCAGACAAAATAGCTGAACCTACTCTGAGAAATTTAAAGACTGCCATGAAAAGTGACGAACTACAAAAAAAAAAAAAACAACAAAAAAACAAAAACAAAACAACAACAAACAAAAACAAAAACAAACAACAGAACAAAACAAAACAAATATCCCCGCAAAACCCCCACAAAAAGCCAGCAACAGAAACAGTCACAAAGATGGAAGAAGACAAATAAGAGAAGCGCTTCAAACTCCGTCTACTCATTTTCACCCTCATCAGCAGAAGAGAAAAAAGAGGGGACAGAAGTGAGAAAAAATCAAGAATTATTAAGCGGCACCAATAAAACGAAATTTTTTATTTAACATTTACTACAAACAAACTCATGCCGATGTCGAAACAGGAATTTACAAATTGTATTGGGTATCTAAAACCAAGCTCAAATGTTTATGCCTGCAGATGTACGACAGTAGTTACAAGAACAATCGACATACATGTCACGAAAGACATTCGTTTTTCAACCACTGAAAATTCTGAAACGAAATCAGTGACTTGGAACGTTTCCTACAAATTTTGAAAGAACGTATGTGGAGATCTTTTATGTGTCAACATATATTAACACGTTACCACCTATAGTAAAAGCTTACAATCAATCATACCATCCTAACATTGGATGTGCTCAAGAAGAAATGATACATCAGAACTGAAGTGATTATGTTTGATTAATTGTTGGTAACGTTAAAGAACAAAAGAAAGAAAAAATCGTTAAACACAGAAAATATTACACTTTTGACAATTTTTTTTTTTAAACCGAAGTGGACGATAAAACTGTTACATGTCAAAAGACAAGTTCGTGTTAAAAGGTACAATTTACTTGACCGAGCTACAACGAGTTACCAGGAACGAAGACGAAAATATTGCCGACTGAACAAAACGTAAATGGAGGAAATGTCAACTCCAAGAAGTCAAAGTTTGTTGGAAAGGATATCCACCCTATTTCGATTCTTTCAATGAACCATCACAAGCCATCAAAAATGAAGAGCAGAAATGATGATCATGTTGTTAAACACTGCTACATTTTCTTCTCTGAGTTCACCCCTCCAAGAACTACAAAACCAACTAATGTGGGTGTGGTGTGGAGAACGTGTACATAAATGTCAAATAATCCTTTTCTGCGATATCTTTGTGGTGTATTGTGCCACTTGAGCATCAATGAGAAGTCTGACTTTGTAACAAGATGATAAGCAACTGTGAACTTATTTACTCAGCAGTTACATTGACTATCTTCTTCGCAGTAATTGGTTTGAAATGTATCGACAGTAAGAACACATGTAGAATCGACAAGGTCAGTCGACAATCTTCTTCCAATCACAGCATCTATCTTCTCGAACCTTCGACAGATCTTAAGTCGACATCGAGTGATTTCTCGGAGAGCAGAACCAACGAATTACGAATAATCAATTTCATTTAACATTACTTAGGGACAGTTTTATGGATGTGTGTCACAATGTTGTTTCGCAGCCCAATTATCATCATAGTTCATCCAGTTAGATCACTGGGAAGTAGCTTTGGAGGAAGTCTTTGATATCATTCAGGTCATGAAAGTGGTTAGGGATTAAACCATTTTGGTCATCGAAATATTCTACGAAGACGTTCAAGAACACCACTCATTTACGAATCGAAAAGAGCATCATCAGCGGGATTTTATTGTAATGCTCAACATCTCGTCTATACGATTTCAGCTATAGTCAACGGTTGCTTGGTAAAGCACTGAATAAACCACGCCGAAGTTTATTGATCAAGTATCTTGCAAGTGCTCATTGCCTCGATACGAACTTTTTCTACGCCAAGCAATGTCAATTAAATTTTCTCAAGCTTTTTTTGATATTCTTGGTGGAGATACAAACAAAGCACCGCAGTCAAAAGACAACTACAACAGCTAGCGATTTTAGAGATCCTAGTCAGTTCTTACCTTAAAAATCTTTTACAAAAGAGATTAATAAATGCTGCACAAAGTGAAATGACTGACAATGGTTTCAACCTCAACAATACAACTGTCATGTTTACCCCGACCCAGAGTAGCCCAGTTGAAACATGTATAGTCAAGGTAATTCTGACAGGCCATTATTTGATGTCAAACATTGCCGAAGGCTACCACTAATCCGTTACGTAAGATTGCGGTAGCTAGACGGGGAAAGCCGGACATCGGAGTTGCGAAGTCACGATAGCCAATTATCACCAGGTGTCGAAATGTTTTCCAAGATCAAAAGAAGTTGCCTGAAAGAAGTGGGAGTGTCTTAACTTCTTTCCCTGCAAACAGACAGACAGGTTGAACTGGCCGCTAAGACGATTGAACAGGGGCACAGCGCCACCCAATCAGAATCGAGATAGGGGGGAGACCTTGATTTGGGTAGAATGATATCCCCGCGTTTTCCGGCAAAAGTTAGTTCGCTGAGAGAAATTACCCAGAGAAGAGGTTAGCGTAACTCCGAATAGCCATTCGTTATTGGCGGGAAAATCTTAGAAGGGGAAATTCTAAGTACAGAAAGCTTCAAAAGGTCAGTAGATATTTGTTCGGTCTTTGTGGAATGCGACTGCATTTTAATTGTAGGTCGTATGTATACTTTATTATTACTAGAATCGTAGTACGAAGAATTACTTTGTTTTGTTAATATGTTTGCATATTTTGAAGAAATGAGTTGATATTTGTAAAGAATTATATAGCTTGCAGCCGTCGTAAGAGTTAATATTGTACTTTGCTATGTGGGTATTTTATAGTAGACTAACACATATGTTCATATGATTATAGATTTTGCCATTGTTGAATATTTGTAATGTACAGACATGCGTCTGATTGTTGTCAGATTGTAGTACGATGAGATTAAATATATATGTGTATATACTGACGTGACGCAATGTATTGATGTCTGTATAACAATTCGCCGATACTGTGTTATTACGCCATTGTTTACCCTGCAAGAAGTGTGTGGGAATTTCGATGTGTATGCATGCGTGGCCGAAACAGTGACAGCTATCTGATGATTAATTGTCGATATAGTGTGAGGTGAGATTCGATAAAACATATGTTAACGCCTTGTGGTTTTTCACAGGAAGCTTTGAGGGACAGACCAGTTACAGTTTGGTCCCGTAGTCTCAGATAGAGAGACGGAGGAAAAGAGAAGAAAGGAGAGAACTCAGGACAAGTTGAAGTCTAGGAGCGAATTGGAGGAGGAGATAGTAGAGACGGAGGAAAGAAGAAGAAAGGAGAGAGAAGTCAGGAGAAGTTGAAGTCTGGGAGCGAAATTGGAGGAGGAGATAGTAGAGAGGGAAACAGAGACAAAGGAGGAGTTAGAGGAACGGAAAGAAGGACGAATCAGCGGGAAGAAATAGATGAGTAGATGCAAGGACAGGGGGAAAATCGAACTCACACTGTAAATCACGGGATGAATTAGGCTGTCACTTGGTCGAGGGAAAGACGAGTGATTGGAAGTTATCGTTTTAAATTATCACATTTATTAAATTGTTATTGATTGAATTTCATCTTCGTGTTCTCTATAATTTAACCGTCGGCATTGCTGACTGGGGGCTCAGAGCTGTAAATCTACATCGTCACTAATTTAACTTTCTAACCTAACGAGCCAGGGTGGAACTTTCATCATAATTTAATTAAATTATATTGGAAGAACCCCACCCCAATACGTCAAAACGTCACAACAACACAAAATTTAGCAGATCCTGTAGAAAAATACGATGCGTCTAAACATAAGTTTTGTACAAAAACGAGTTGATAATCAAAAGAGAAAGGCTCTGAATGATGACCATTTGAAAGATGCCACGACGTGGAGAGAACATGTTAGCAAGAAATTAACTGCTATTGAACAGTGACACTGAAAGTGCTAACAAAATCTCAAAGCTATTAAAGCTACTAATTGACGGCTAGAGAAACAAAATATAGATGCGTATAATGTGCTCATGCAGAGATTCAATACTTAATTCACTGCGATGCAAAACCTGGAAGAAGTAGGAGAAAGATTATACGATTGACCTAACACCAGACAATATTTGCAATCAGTGAAAGAATGAATTATCATATAGATAGATGATGTGGGAAGTGACATGGAGACAGCAAAACTCTGGTAATTCCCAATCTCAGCTTGAACAATAGGGAAATATTTGGACACTAAAATCTCCTAAAACGATCTAGAAGATGAAACGATATGCATAATTTAATACCTAAAAGATAACACTAATTCATTGTTAGAGTTCCAGAAAGAGAATAATTTATCAAAGATAAGAAGAAGGTAAAGGATGATACAAGCAAAATATGAATGAAAGAAAAGATTATATCTATGTGAACAAGTTCGAATTAGCTACTCAGTTCTGAGTGATGACATTAAATATGTGAAAATCAGTAACAAAGTTTGACTTAAGACCTTGCTGGAATTTCGAAACAATTGCACTGTTATCGTTATTTTCTGCATAGCTTATATTATCTTGTGGGTCAATACTGATTTAGCAGCTGAATCCATAGGCAAACTTCATTTGTGAGACCCTCTGGTGGAATAAAACTTGAATTGTAAAGAATTCCACGATGATCATGAGAAGGATGCCTGCTTGCTCATCCACGGTGAATCAAGGATCGATTGTTATCTAATATCAGTACTTTGAAAATAAAATCTTCACCCCTCACATTCCCTGTCCCATTACCTTCAATTACTCTCAGAATGTTCGGCACTACAGGGGTTTATTGTGACAGTACAAATTTAATTTTAACTTGAATTTACAAATTCGTGTTTAATTTCATATGGATATAAATGTATCCAGATAAAGAGAGAATTATACTGAATAATATTCTACTTCCATGGCTATTAAATTGATTTAATGTCACTTGTCTTACATGATTGTAAACAAGTTCAAGCAACAAAGGAAGAAAGACAACGAAATGAATTATTATATAGTATCTCTACGTCAC
Source organism: Sinohyriopsis cumingii (assembly GCA_028554795.2). Taxonomy (NCBI): domain Eukaryota; kingdom Metazoa; phylum Mollusca; class Bivalvia; order Unionida; family Unionidae; genus Sinohyriopsis; species Sinohyriopsis cumingii. The sequence continues at coordinate 26,091,689 of CM068835.1, read as the reverse complement.
TTCATGGTATTTTAATATCACATACAAAGCAAGATGGTTAGTAGGATAAATATTCTATTATAATTTGATTAACCGAGTGTTTCTAGAAAATACATTACATGTTCTATCGAGGTGGTGGTGGAGATGAAGCAAGCTGAGATTGACACATTACAAAATGATAACTGTATTAGGGATAAGCATTTATTTTACATTTGAGTAATGACTATAAACTACATCCAAACACAATAAACAAAATGTCATATATGCTTAGGCAGAAATCAATATGTTTTACCAAGGTTTTGACATTTCCGTGTATTTCCGAGTGTTGTGTAGTAACTATATAAATAAGTAGCAGTTTCTCACGGCGAAGACTTGATTAAATAAAAAATAAAATTAATTAATTTATTACGGAGATATTTAATCAATATATAAATTATTTCTTTGAGTAAAGTTTAGTTTTGCCCATGGGCACAGAAAATGCACAAGTTATTCTTGTATAGGCAAGTGACTCCGAATTTCACAAGCTGTTGCTGCAGGCAACTGACACCGAATGTTACAAGTTATTCGTGTAGTCAACTCATTCCGAAGTTCACAAGTTTGTTTTTAGGCAACTGATTTCGAAGTTCAGAAGTTATTCTTGTAGGCAGCTGACTTGGAAGGTCACACACAGAGGACTTGCGTAAGTACATTTATGGGTGGTGTGAGGAGGTTGAGTCTACTTTTTTTAACCTTACTCTGTTATGACAGTGAACATAGCCCGGAAGAGCCAATTGAATTGCCCCCAAAGTGGTCACATGGGTTTCACTGGCCAATCATTTGTCAGGGCTTGCAACTGCGGACAGTTACTTGAATGGTAATTAGCGTGACTTTCAACTGACCTGCAGAGGAGCAGAGACGCAATCCTGGATTCAAAAAATATTTGGTGTGGAATTTTAAGTTTTAACTCCCACCCCCGCCCCTACACAATCTCCCACCCCTTTTTTTCTTTCTTCATACGGATGTGAATCCTGCGCATATATATGTATGTGTATTTATCGGAGTGTAGGCATTCAGTTTTTATAATGTTGCATATATAGGTGTGTTTGTATATATATATATATATATATATATATATATATATATATATATATATATATATATATATATATATATATATATATATATATATATATATATATATATATATATATATATATATATATGTGTGTGTGTGTGTGTGTGTGTGTGTGTGTGTAGAGAGAGAGAGATACGGTGAATTTTATGCATCACACTACATGAATAATAACGAATTTTTTTTTACTGTCCAGTAATATAATCTTTTGGCTCAATAGTCAATCGTTCTTTCGCATTGTGTGTTTCATTATTAATATTTCATGTGGTTTTGCCAGTAGCTTCTCGTGGGTCGGTGGTTCTTTCTGGTTTTTTCACGGGTTCTTCCTCCACCATTAATACTGGCCGCCATGTATAGCCTATCGTGTGCTGAAAAATGGGTTAAACCCTACAACAACAACAACAATCATGTGGTTTTTATTTATATTGTGTGGCGGTCTGAGCCCCAAAATTCAAGCATTTGAGCTTCGTTATGTATGTAAACAATCATAGCAGTAACTTTCATGTTTATTTCTATAGATAACCTATACTGAAGTCACTAAAAGTGGCCTGCAGCAACAATCATGGAGTATGTTATTATTCCTTCCCCGGGGCCGAACGCTAAACACGCTCGCCTTGCAGTATCATTCCTGATTCCGTTATCTGTGTCCAATCTTGCTTTTCCTCGGGCTATAAACAAAAGTAGTGAAGGGGGGCACCCTACGGACAATGGGAATTAGCATTACAGACCCCCTTGGGCAAATCTACGGACAATGGAAATTTAACATGGAGAAAAATCGTGGGCAAATCTACGGACAAGGGGAATTAACATGGGAATAAATCGTGGGCCACTTTACGGACAAGGGGAATTTAACATGGTGATAAATCGTGGGTCACTCTACGGACAAGGGGAATTTAACATGGGCTTTTTTTTTAAATTTTTTTTTAAAAAATGGGGTAGGCAATTCAAAGACTATCTCTTTTCGAGAAATATGGCTGGCCCTGAAAAGGGCCTTTGGTTTATGTTAATATGCCCTTAACATAAAGGGCATTTGCGACATCTTCTTTTCCTCAAACTTCGTCTTACAGCAGGGCCATACATCAGAGTCCTCTTGAGGCAACCTTGTCTCTCTATATAGACTCTTCTTATCCACAGGCTGCTGTTGGTCCTGTGGACAACGGTCCACTTGGATCGGACATACATGAGCATGTCCGTCCTGAACATCATTGTTGACACAAGGGTTGAAGATTCAACGTCTGTCCACATGTTGAGGCTCCGAGAATAGGTGAATCAATGCAGTGAACGGCGCTTATTTATAGGGACAGGAAGGATTGAAACGGATTGAGTTCATTCACCAATCCTAACACGCGTTACAGAATTCAGTCAGCCCACATCCAATCCGAAGAGAGCAGTCTGTGACGTCACGTAGTCTATATAGATTCGCTAGCGCTTGTGTGCAGTCAATCTATGCGACAGTGATTCAACATGACGGAAACTCAGAAAACGATCCATTGGGGTGCACCAGCAGGGGAGACTGCCCAAGGGAACTCGGACTTACTTTCAGAAGAGGTGAATTGGGATTTTGTGGATTTTCTCTCCTCGCAAGAATTTGTTCCGGAACCTTCGTTACCTTCTTCATTACCGCAAGTGGAAAATTTTAGACAGAGACAGAAAGAAGAATTGGAGAAATTTATACAACGACAAAAGGAAGCGGAACAGGCTTTTCTCCTACAGCAACAGCAACAAGAAGAAGAGGTAAGAAAAAAACAACAACAGCAACAGCAAGAAGAAGTAGCAGCAAAGAAACAAGAGGGTGAAAATCAAACGGTCACGGTACTGTTGGACATTTTAGCAGAGTTAAGAAGTCTGAAACAAATGTATCAGACTTCTTTATCACGACCGAAGAGAATACGACCTTCCCGAGCTAAACACGTCAACCCTGTGACTAAGCCTACCGTACCACCCTTAGTGATTTCAACCCAATCATCATCAACATTACGCAGTCCAGAAGTAGGCCTTGGCCGTGGCAAAGGCATAAGGCAGTTAAAGTTGATTGCTTAAACTCACCCTTTCACCATGAAGAAAAAAGGCCCTTTTCAGGGCCACCCACATTTTTCGAAAAGAAATACAATTTCAATTTGCCAATAACTCAAAAAAAAACTCACCCATTTTACCCTTATAGTACGTGTCTGTGTATGAGTGCGTGAGTGTAGCTTCTTATTTTAAAATCGAAACTCAAAGACACTTACCTTATATAATTCATTTATTCTTTTCTCCATTTTTTACAATCCAATTCACAATTCACAACTCAACACTTTAATTAAAAGTTCATTGATTTCTTCTTTTCTTCTTGTTTAGTCTGTCTGTTTTTTGAATTTCTTCACTGTCACGCTCTTTTCCTCTTCTTCCTCCTCGCTTTCTTCCCTTCTTCTTTTTTTCTCCTGTTTCTTTTTCTTCACCTGTCTTCTTTCTTCCTCAGAAGAATCCCTCTCTTCCTCCGAAGAATCCCTCTCTTCTTCTGAAGAATTCCTCTTTTCTTCTGACTCCTCTTGTTTCTTTTTTGGGCAATCTGGAGACCAATGTCCTTTTTCTTTACAATAATAACAGGTATCTTGACTTTTGTCTTTTTTAGTCCCTGTTTTTGTTCTTTTTTGACGGTCTGGACACTCTGAAGACCAATGCCCTTTCTTCTGACAGATATAGCAAGTATCTTGACTTTTATCTCTAAAGGAAGGAGAGTAGTCCGTAGGCTGGTCTGAAGAGAATTTTCTAATGACCCCTCGCAAAGCTCTGACGAAACGTTCCATCTGGTTAGTCTCTTCCATCGTTGTGCTCGGCTTGAGAGTGAAATGAATAGTGAAAGGACAAGACACACACCCTTTTATATACGCTGGTCTGCTATGACTATAAAGTAGTTTATGGTGTTTGAACTTGAGTCATTTGACTTTTTGCTTTCAAGATGAAACGATCCCATTCATTCGAGAAGAAAGAAGAAGAAAGTAAGAGGCAGAAACGTGATCTATCACCTCGTACCAGGGCTGAAATATTGGCACAAATTCATGCCAGTGATTTTGAAGAGGACATGAGTGAACCAGAATCCGAAACCTCTAAACCAAGTTCACCACCCTTAGTTAACCCTGAAAAGTACTATTCCATTCGAGAGACGGAAAAGCGCTCCTCTAGAAAATTTAGAACCACGGCTTACAAATACACGGTGAAGTTTAAAGATTTCAAGGCTGAAGTGCCGTTAGAGAAAGCAGAAGTGTTCATCACCGAGGTGTGGGATTCTTTGCTCACCTCACTCAAGCGACAATGTCAACCCAAAGAAGACGATCGCTTGAGACTTTCCATACAACACGACGGTTTGAAATCCCCTGTTTGGATCGAGTTTAGCACCCCTGCAGAATTGACTGCTTCCAAAGTCATGGACAAGATTCAACACGTACAACAATCTAATGATCAGTTTGACATCACCGATGGTAAAGCCACACTGGACATGACCCACGTCTCTCCTCCTCAAGGGACAGGACGCAAAAAGATGTTATTGGTGGACGACCTTCGCACCACCAAAACAAGTCTCGTCCGAATTGACAACCCTCATGACCAGATGTGCTTAGCCCGTGCCATCGTGGTGGGACGAACCTATGCCAACAAGAACGACACGGTAGAATGGAAAAGAACCTGGGACACTATTCAACGTTCCGACCGAGCCAAACAACGAAATGAAGCAGAACTCCTGTTACAACAAGCCGGACTGCCCAAAGACACACCCTGCGGCATTCCTGAGATGCAAAAATTGCAAGATGTCCTAGCTCCACGATACACCTTGAAAGTGCACCCTCAAGAAGTGCGCAGACCTCTATTGTTTCGAGGGCAAGACTTTAAGGACGGAAAATACATTCATGTCTATTATCACGATGACCATTTCGATACGATTACCACTATCACTGGATTCCTGGGATACAGTTATTACTGTGAGAAATGTGACCATGGTTATAACAATCGAGAGCAACACAAGCATTGTGGATCGAAATGCACAGGATGTTTGGCCTCTTCACCCTGTCTGAGCGAAGAACCAGTGCCTTGTTCAACTTGTCTGCGCACGTTTGTCAGCCCTACCTGTTACCAACAACATTTGATGACGCAAGGTTCACAGAAGAAATGCGCTTGTCAACTGCTGAGATTGTGCTCTACGTGTGAACAAGTCATACGTACCAATAATACCAAGGCACACGTATGTTCAGGAAAGAAAAAATGTCACATTTGTCACCACATCGTGGACTTGGAACACCAATGTTACGTGCAAAAATACCAACCCCCACCAGAGAAAGAGGACGGTCACAAGAAGAAAGGCAATTTCATCTTTTTCGATTTCGAATGCATGCAAGAGACCGGCATTCACATTCCTAATTTCTGCGTGGCTCATCGAGCGTGCGAGAAGTGCATTCAAGAACCTATCTTCAGTCATTGCCCTCACTGCAGCAAGATTCCCGGAGGGCGTGAAAAAATCTTTCGGGGGTCGAACACGTTAGCCGATTTTGCCCAATGGGTCTTAGACCCCGTCGACAAGACGTGGAGCCAAGAGGACATCGAACGTTACGGAGATTGTCATCGTCATGCCACGGTGATGGCTCACAATTTCTCCGGATACGATGGACAGTTTCTTTTGAGGCACTATACGGAACAAGGCACCGAGCGTCCTAAAGTGACTTTGAACGGAGCCAAAATCATTTTCATGCAAGTGGGACAAGTACAGTTTAAAGATTCGATGAGCTATTTGGCCATGCCTTTGAGTCGAATGCCTAAAACGTTTGGAATGACAGAAATGGCTAAAGGGTACTTTCCACACTTTTTCAATACGGAAGCCAATCAACACGCCGTTCTACCCCATTTGCCTGAGGCTCACTATTACGACCCCGACAACATGCGTACCGAACAACGAGAAGCTTTCTACGCTTGGTACCAGATTCACGCCTCAGACCCTTTCGACTTTCAGGAAGAAATGCTAAAGTATTGTCGTTCCGACGTGGACATTTTACGGCGTTGCTGTGGAAAATTTCGAGAACTGTTCATGGAACACGGAGGGGTGGATCCTTTGAAAGAAGCTTGCACCATTGCCAAAGCGTGTTCCCTAGTGTATCGACAACGATTCATGCCTGAAAACACAGTGGCTGTCATCAGCCCTCAAACGACCCACTTTGTCAAGCGTCAATACTCGGTCAAAGCCCTACGTTGGTTGCATTACTTGTGCGACAAGGAAGACAAGTGGATTCAGCATGCCCGCAACGGAGGGGGTGAAAAGACCATCGGAACGTATTCGGTCGATGGCTGGGACTTAGAAAACCCCAAGATCGTGTACGAGTTTAACGGTTGCTTATTTCACGGATGTCCTGTTTGTTACCCTGACCGTGGTACTAAAAATCAGTTTTTGCAACGAACCATGGAAGACTTGTACCAGGACACTTGTCAGCGACGCCTAAAGTTAGAACAGCAAGGATACCAAGTGGTGGAAATGTGGGAACACGAGTACGATCACCGTTTGAAAACCGATCCCGAGTTTAAACGCCTCGTGGAAAGTTACCAGTTCATGGACCCGCTGAACCCGAGGGATAGTTTGTACGGAGGAAGGACCAATGCCACCTGTTTGCTGTACCAAGCCGACGAAGAGAAAGGAGAAGAAATCAAATACTTGGACGTGTGTTCACTGTATCCCTACGTGTGCAAATATTGTCGCTTTCCTGTAGGGCACCCGCAATTGCTGACGGAACACATCGACCTGAAAAACATTCGACAATACGAAGGCTTGATCAAGTGCAAAGTTTTGCCTCCCACGAACCTCTACCATCCCGTCTTACCTCACCATTGTCAAGGCAAGCTGATGTTTCCCTTGTGCCGTACTTGTGCCGAAACGTGCAACCAAGACCAACCTTGTCAGCACAGCCAGGAAGAACGGGCCTTGACGGGAACGTGGGTCAGTGTAGAATTGTTCAAAGCTCTGGACATGGGATACCAACTGTTAGAAGTGTACGAAATTTGCCACTTTCCCAAGACACAACAATACCGCAAGGGTGACCCTACTCAGAAAGGCATTTTCGCAGACTACGTGGATGCCTTTTTGAAACTGAAGCAAGAAGCCAGCGGCTATCCTTCCTGGTGTCACACTCCCGAAGACCAAATACAATTCAAAGAGAAATACTACGAACAAGAAGGCATCACTTTAGACCACATCGAGAAAAACGAAGGCAGGCGATCGTTTGCCAAAGTGATGTTAAATTGCTTGTGGGGTAAAATGGCACAACGACCGTGTTTACCCAAGACGGAATATTTGACAGAACCTTCCCGCTACTTCCAGATGATTCACGACAAAACCAAATACATGAAACACGTGGACGTCGTTCGAGAGAATTTGATCTTGGTCAATTACGAAGAAGATCTGGACTTTGTACAAGACGACCCTTTTGGAAATGTCATCATTGCGGCTTACGTGACAGCCCATGCTCGCTTAAAATTGTACGAGGCTTTAGAACTGTTAGGGGAACGCGTCCTGTACTTTGACACGGACAGTTGCATTTACATCCATCACCCGATTCAACACCACCCTAACATCGAAGGAGACCGTTTAGGAGCCTGGACAGACGAGCATCCCGACGACAAGATTTTAAGTTTCGTCAGTGGCGGTCCCAAAAATTACGGCTACGAATACCGTGACAAACAAGGAGAAGTGCACACGACGTGCAAAGTGAAAGGACTGACTCTGAATTATCGTACCAGTCGAGTGGTCAACTTTGGGGTATTGAAAGAAGCCTTGCAATCGGGAGAGGATGGAAACTTTAAAGTGACCACCTATCAACCGAACAAGATTGTACGTTTACCCACTCACCACATCGTCAGTCGACCCTTGGAAAAAATCTATCAAATTGTATACCAGAAGCGAGTTCGACTTCCCAATCATTTCACCTTACCGTACGGTCACGTCGGTATTGGTCTGTATATAAAAAGGAACCCTAGGCAAGATCGATAGTTCATTGTGACTACCAAGACCGAGCGAACAAGATGAATACTTTCAGAGAAACACAGAACAAGTTGTTTAGAAGGGCACAATTCAAGTGTGAGGCTTCGGAAGTGGAATGCGATTGTGAGCCTTGCGATGGGTACGATGCTGTACCTTGTGACCTGAGCGATGCCGTAAAGCATCATGGGAACTTTAGTGCCCCTACCCCTATCATGGAAAGTGATGCTGTGCGTGTCAAACCTGTGGGATGCGAAAGTGATGCCGCTCGTCCTCTTGGACATTTTACTGGGTTTCGTTTTAAAGGGGAATGTTCACCTTCACGTCTACCCCCCTACGGATGTCATCCAGCCCTGAGCAAACTCCTACCCATGTCACTCAACCCTCATCGAAACGAACCTGTGAAAGACGAATATTCGTTCCCTGTGCGTTTGTCGGAATACTGCGACTTTGAAAATCGTCTTCAATCGTTCAAAGGAAAATGGCCTAAGTATCTGGGAGGACCGACCCCCGAAGAATTAGCCAGAGCCGGATTTTTCTACTTGGGCGAAGGAGATAAAGTCAAGTGCTTCAGTTGCGGTGTGTCACTTCACCACTGGGAACCGCAAGATTCGGCCTACGTAGAACATGCTCGATGGTCACCGAATTGTCATTACTTACCCTTAGTGGGACCGAGACATTGAAGTAACTTCTTACCATAATAATCTGTTCATGGATACTTCACAAGAGAACATTTGTGCTTTGCCTGTGGAGTTGAGAGAACGCATTTATCGAGAACTGGTCAAAATACAAGTGAAACGTAAAGAACAATTGCATCCGTTACGTCACCGGTGTTTGAACCACTGGTACCTGAAAGCTATACAAGGATTGATTCAATTGAAAGTGTTCCATCGGACAGACATTGATCAACGATCCTCTAGTTTTCAAAAGGATTGGTTTGGTATGGACGATTGTAGTTACATCATTGTAAACGTACTGCATCGAATTCCAGAGGAAGAGTTAACGAATTACCAACATCTTGAACACAATGTCAACTTAGTGAAAGAGGAAACTTCTGAACGAATTGTAATGTGTAGATTAGTGACTCAACGATTTAAATTCGACACTGAAGTGAAACCATGCTTGTGCAAAGAGTACATTTCTTGTGTCAGACCAAAGAGGATTTAGTATGACCTATTCATGGATACTTTACAAGAGAACATTCGTGCTTTGCCTGTGGAGTTGAGAGAACGCATTTACCGAGAGCTGGTGAAAATACAAGTGAAACGTAAAGAACAATTGCATCCGTTACGTCACCAGATCTTTAACCACTGGTACCTGAAGGGTATAAGAGAACTGATTCGTCAGAAATTGTTTCAGTGGTCAGACCTTGTTCAATACTTCCAGGCCCCCGATGATTCACGTGTTGATCATTTTGGTTACTTCGAGATTCACCTAGAGCAACCCATTGAGGAAGACGAGGTAAAGGATTACCAACATATTTTACGTGGAATCTACTTAGCGGAAGAGGAAACTTCTAATCGAACTCTGACTTTTCGGTTACAGTATGCAAGATTTACATTACCCACTGGAAAACGAACATCACTGGCTAGAAAGTACGTGTATTCTTTTCGAAACAAAGAGACTATAAAAACAGGCAGCTATGCCACGACTTATGTCGTATGTAATCCAACAGATTCCGTGGAAGGAACTCAATGACCATATTCAAACCGTGGATCATTACCATCGATTATTGCAAGAACTGTATCCATTCAATTTGGGACGACAAGTGGTGTGTGTCTTAGTGACTTGTTTTCTGGGATTTCGTTTACCAGCCGATTCTTTGTGGACTCTTTACGATCAGTACTTACCACCTCCATGGCCTTAAATGGTCACGAAAAACTCCTTTTGCTCAAAGCCTTGCGGTTTCATCTGGATACTTCTCGACCTCAACAGGAAAAAAAGATTCGTCAACTTTTAGCTACCCAAGACGTGTATGACAATGTGTGTGTAGCTTGTGACTTACACCCTCATTGGACAGATGTTCGTGACTGGAAAAAGGGGGGTTTTGAGGTTTGGACCCAAGAAGTGGCCCAGTATGCACAAGAGTTGTTCAAGGAAAAAAGTTACTTTTCAACCTGTGTTAGTGACGGTGCCAGAAGAACCCGTCACCGAGAACAACCACTCGCTTCAGGACAGGACTGTCATGGACATTCCTGAAAGGTCATTCCGGGAGGACACTTGTGTGACAATACCTCATGTAGAGACTGTAAGAACATTACACACTGTCCCTAGGACATCTTGGTTAACCAAAACATGTTGTACAGACACTTGTTTATATTCCACTTTGATCGCTTTGCTGTGTTTTATATTCCTGTACATCACTATTTGGGTTGTATGTATTTTTGTCTTTCGTGTTCATATTTGAAACATTCAATAAACGTGTTCTGAAAAAAGTATATAAACTCTTGTCTTGTTTGTTTTTCGTGTCACAAGTGACATTTCTCACACCATGGCTACCTCTGCTGTCTCTGCTCCCTCTTCCTCTACTGTCAAAGTCATCGACGAACACTTAGATCGTGCCAGTTGGGAGGCTTTGTATCTTCGCCATCCCTTTAACATGCTCATTGCTGGACCTAGCGGTTCAGGCAAAACCGAATTCGTCAAACGTTTGATCGAGCATAAACATCATTTGATCGATCGGCCCCCTCAACGGATCGTGTGGTATTACAAAGAGTGGCAATCGGCGTACAGCCTTTTGCGAGAAAGTCAAGGCGATTCCATCGTGTTTGTGGAAGGCATTCCTAAAGAAGACGACGGCATCGTCTCTGACTCCCGTCTAACCCATTTGGTCATTTTCGACGACATGTTAGGAGAAGACGAAGAAGAAATTAAATTGTGGTTCACGCGCAAAGGGCATCACCGTAATGCCAGTGTCGTTTACATCACCCAAAATTTGTTTCAACAAAGTAAAGCCCATCGCACCATCAGTCTCAATGCGCATTACGTGGTCTTGTTTAAAAGCCCTCGAGATAAATCGCAAGTGCAAGTCTTAGCCAAACAGTTAGGAACGCCTTGGCTGACTCAGGCGTACGACGATGCCACTCAAACGCCACACGCCTATTTACTCGTCGATTTGAAACCTACGACTCCCGAGGATTTGCGATTTCGTACCCACTTGTTTCACCACTGGTGCCAAGACGGAGGGCCTGTCCTGTACACGTCTCCGTCCTCGAATTAATTTCACTCCACAAAAAAAATCTATAAAAACCTCAGACCCTTTTCGTCTGTCTCACACACATTTTGAACATGACGTCCCTTCAGTCGCATCTTCCCGTCAAATTGATTCGTGCCTTGTATGGCATCAGTCGAGAAAAAGATCCACAAACACGAGCTCGTGTCTTAGAAGCTAGCCTCAAAGAAGTCTTACGATGGTTCACGGTGACGGCACGTCAATTACTCCAAGGAATCATTCAGATTCCTCATCAAACCCAACGCTTTTTCGATCGAAACAAAGTCGCTTTGGTCCAACTGGCCGATCCCCGCATCGACACTCAAACCAAAAAACAAATCATTTTGAAACCTGGAGGGAGCGGTACTCTAGGAGGGGTCATCATTCGCTCACTCTTAAGATGGGATCCTAATGCCCCCAAAGTTATCCCTAAGACAAAAGTTCAACGAAGCCCCAAGAAGAAAAAGACCAGGTCCCCAAAGAGAAGAACTTCTCCAGTGGCGGGACCCTCCTCTTACCAGACACCACCCCGAAAAAAGAAAAAAAGCCCCCAGAAAAAGAAACAGAGAAAAAGTCCTCAGAAAAAGAAAAGTCCACAGAAGAAAACTAGTCGCAAGAGAGGCACTGCGGCCAGGACGCAGCCTTACACTCGGAAACCACGACCTGCCACAGCGTCTCCGACAGCCTCACGTTTGTCCACTTCTCCGTTGATGTCACCAGGAACTGAAGAGTACTTGGAGACGTTGATCACACCAAGAACTTCTCCGTTGATGACCCCCAAAAGAACTTCCCCAGTGGCAGGACCTTCCAATTTAGCGGCAGTGGCTGCTGCTCACAAAGTACCTTCTCCCAAAATCAAAGTCCATGAAAGATCGGGCATGTTACAAAGTTTACTGGATTTGTCCAAGCAAGAACTGGCTCGATTTAGTCCGTTACGTACCCCTGCACGACGTGTCATGCCTGTCCTCAAACTGATACGACGTAAAGACAATCAATGGCGACGCGTTCCAGTATAAAAAAGGCCTGTGACCGAGTAGGATATCAGTGTTTTTTGGTGCTCCTGAAGACTCAAAGATGTCACCCTCCAGAAAACCCCAAGGAAAGAAAAGGAAAGGACTGCCACCACGTTTAGCCAAACATGGGGACATGTTATCTGTCCTGTCCAAAGCTTCTCCACCCCTACGAAAAAAACTCATTCAAACGGCCTCCAAAGAGGTCATCGATACCGTGTGCGAATGTTGTTTGAACGTCTTGAAAGGCACGATTCCTTTGTCCAAACACCAGAAACAATGCTTAGGCAAACATCGTCACGTTCTTCGGAAAATGGTTCAAAAGAAAATTCCCATTCGTCAAAAAAAGAAGATGTTGGTCCAACGTGGAGGCATTTTACCTCTCTTGTTAGGCCCCATACTGAAAGGAGTCTTGGGAACCATGTTGGGAGGACTGGTGGGAGCAAGATAAAAAGGCCCTCGGAAGTCCCAAGATCTCAGAATCGACCCCTGACAACCCCATGGAAGGACGAAAACTAGCTTTAGTGCCTTACAAACGATGGATGGAATACCATCGGTGGCAAGAACAACGCACCCCGAATTTACCTCCCAATCCCAATTTGAGCGAGATGTCCCAGTTACAACACGAATTGCAATCCTTGATGGATCGCCAAGATTTGTCCGAAACAGAAAAATCGCAAAAGTACGGTCAACTCTTGCAAAGACTGCAACTCTTTCACCAGAAAGCTTTAGACGAAACAGCTTTACCCACTCTGAAAGATTTTAAGACCTTGATGAAAAGTCCAGCACCATCATCATCATTACCACCACTACTGTCATCCCCAACCGTCACCAGAGATGCTACCCCACGAAGACCTGAGGAAGAAGAGACGCGCGAAGTGTTTCAAACACCGTCAGCAGCTCCCATTTCGAGTAAGATTGCAGCATCCTTATTGACCCCGTCCCCCACACCCCAACGAGAAGAAATGAAAGCTTGGGTTAAAAAGATGATGTCCACACCTCCTTCGACAGAAGTGAATAGGAAAGAAGGGAAACCAGAAGTGAAAAAAGAAAAGAAGACCAAAGCCATTCCATTGCCACCTCCACCACCACTACCTTCGACTTCTACTCCCGTAGCCCATCGGATACGTAAATCCGTTTCCAAACCACTCCTTCGACCCACCCAAAGTAGCATCACCGAAGAGTGGGTGACTTATTAACACACCAACACAAAATAAAAAATGGAAAAAGTCTTAGCCAGCATTTACTACGATCCCTCCCATCCTGCAGGTTACGCAGGAGTTCAAAAATTGTATCGTGCTGCCAAAACGCGACTGAAAAGTCTCCGTTTACCTCAAGTGCAACGATGGTTACAAGAACAAGCTACCTACACTTTACACAAACCCATTCGACGCAAGTTTGCCAGAAGTCGCACCCGAGTGGAAGGCATCGATCATCAATGGCAAGCCGATTTAGCCGATGTCTCTCATTTGGCCAGCTACAATCGTGGCTACAAATATTTGTTTTGTGTCATCGACGTCTTTTCCAAATTTGCCTGGGTCGTGCCCTTGACTTCCAAATCGAGCAACGAGTTAGTGCGAGCCCTGCAACGGGTGTTGAAACAAAGCGGTCGTCACCCTCTTCGATGGCAAACGGACAAAGGCACCGAATTTCTGAACCAAGCTTTCCAAAAAGAATTAAAGAAACGTGACATTCATTTTTTTACCACCGAGAATCCCGAAACCAAAGCCAGCATCGTGGAACGTTTTCAACGCACTTTGAAAGAACGCATGTGGAAATATTTTACGCATCACCACACTCTGAAGTACATCGACATCTTACCGCACCTGGTGCAAGCGTACAACCAATCTTACCATCGAAGCATCGGACGTGCCCCGCAAGACGTGACTCCCGACAACGAAGTGTTGGTGTTTGAGCGCCTGTTTGGTACGTCCCCGACGAGGGCTGTCCCCAAGAAAAGTGGAGAGTTGGTCGTAGGAGATTGGGTACGCATTGGCAAAACCAAACGCACTTTCGACAAAGGTTACTTACCTAACTGGACGACCGAATTGTTTCGCGTCACTGGACGAGTGCATGGCCGTCATCCTACCGTCTATAAATTGGAAGACATGAACGGAGAAGTACTCAAAGGAACGTTTTATTTGCCCGAGTTACAACGTGTCACCAAGAAAGAAGACGACGTGTACGACATCGAAAGCATTCTCGAACGCAGAACCCGTAAAGTGGGCAAACGACGTGTCAAAGAAGTCAAAGTACGTTGGAAAGGATATCCACCCAGTTTCGATTCTTGGATCGACGCTTCGCAAGTCATCGACTATAAAAAGAAGAAGTGACCATCATGCCCTTTCACACATCAGACGCAGCTACGTCGACCACTCCTTCTTCACCTAGTTCTTCTGTGCAAGATTTACAAAAACAACCCTTGTGGGTGTGGTGCGGAGAACGTGTGCCTAAAACGCAAATCGTCTTTTTCTGCCAAATCTTCGTGGTGTATTGTGTCATCGGGGCAGCCATCGCCAATTTGAGTTTGCAACAAGGAGACAAACAATTGTGGACCATTTTATTGAGCAGTTGCATCGGTTACCTGCTTCCCAATCCTTCCCTGAAATTCTCCTCGAACGGGAACCCCGGGAACCTTGTGTCCAGTGCCAGTGTCAGTCACCACTCCAACAACCACAACCAGAACCCCATTTTGGGCGGAGACACGCCTCTGACGTCCAGTAATATTCCCTCGGACAGCCACAGAACTCTAGAATTATGAGTCACCAAAACCAATTTTACTTAACCTTACCCAGTGACAGTTCCATGGAGGTGTTTCCCCACAACACGTTGTGCTGTTACACGGCCAAATTACCTCAAGCCATCCCCTTAGATCACGAAGCCCATTGGGAAGTGGCTTTAGTAGAAATGATTCACCCCACCCAAGTCCTCAATGTCCTTCCCAATCAAAATAAATTTGATGTGGAAGTTCATGACGAGCAAGTGCAACAGTGGATGGATACCCATAGCAAATATGACAAGAGAACCCGTAGCCCACAAAATCCAAAGTGGACCACCTATCACTTGTTCATTCCCCCAGGCTATTATTTTAGTGGTCAACATTTGGTCAGCACCATAGCCACCAGGTTTAATGGCGTGTTTCTGAAAGCTTTGGAAAGTGTCAAAAAAGTGTCACCCTGGAGTACCACAAAACAGCTCGTCGCTTCCTGATAAAATTTCCTGAGGGGCCCAAAATCATGTCTTTCTTATTTTGTCCTGAATTGTTTGACATGTTGGGCGGTGACATGGAGCTGAGGAAGAAAGTAGAACAAAAAACACAACCCGAATTACCAGTCATTTACGACAACGATTCTTTTGCCAAGTATTTTCGTACCCCGGTAGAACTGAACCAAGGACTGAATTTGATGTTTGTGTACTCTGATGTGGTGGAATACAACGTGGTGGGACACACCTCCGTGCCGTTACTGCGTGTCATTCCTTTCAAAGTGGATTCTGCCGCAAACGCTGACGAGGAAGGTGGAAACACTTACCACGTCCACCGCGAATTTGTCCATCCTCACTATTTGCCTGTCAGCAAGTCTTATTTGGACACGGTCAACATTACTATAAAAGGAGATTTGGGACAAAATATTCCATTCACCAAAGGAAAAGTCACGGTGAAACTCCATTTTCGAAAACGGTTTTCTCACGACTCGTAAGTAAGTCATGTATCCAGTGTACCGAGGGGTTGCTCGACAGCGAGGACACGGTTTAGGAGACATGTTAAAATCGGCCTTTCGTTCGGTGGTTCCGGTGTTGAAACCGATGGTGACACGCGGATTGCACGCCTTGAAAGATGCGGCACTGACACAAGGCAAAGAATTTCTCCAAAATGTCATCATCGACAAACAAAACCCTAAAGAAGCCTTCATGAGGGCTGGCAAAAATGTCTTGTTGCAAACGGGCAAAGACATTTTGGGTCGACGAGACACACCTATAAATGCCCTGCACGCTACCGAATCAGGCATTCAGCAAGGACAAGGCAGAAGGAGACGACGAAGAAAACACCCTTTCACCAGACTTCAAGCAAGAAAGGCCAAGAAAAGAAGAACCGTTCGAGACTTAGACGTTTTCGATTATTGAGACACAGCAACAAAAAATGATGCACCGAGAGTCTTGCGCTTGTTCCAAGACGGAACTGGATCTGTTTGCCATGCCCCCCACGATGATGACGATGCAAGAATCCCAATGGGTGGAATTTCACCCCGTCTCCTCATTGATAGCCTCAGCTCCCATCGAGTTTGAAATCAAGGGACAGCCCGAAGATTACATCGATCTGAATAGCAGTTACTTGTACCTGAAAGTCAAAGTTGTCGATGAGGATAATACGACCCTAGATGGCGATGAGGTAATAGCTCCCGTCAACAATTTCATGCATTCCTTGTTCAGTGGAGTGGACTTGTACTTGAATAACAAACTAGTCAGTAGCAGCATGGATACTTACCCTTATCGAGCGTACCTGGAAAATCTCTTGACGTACGGAATAGACGCCAAGAACACTCATCTCAATGCCTGTGTGCTATGGGAAGCTGACGAAGCAGGCGAGTTTGAAACATTCGAAACTGATGCAACAGCCAAAAAAAACAATGATGGATTTATAGAACGAAGAAACAGAATCAAAGATGGACAGAGTTTAGAACTGATGGATCGTTTGCATTTGGACATGTGGTTGCAAGAGAAATATTTGCTAAACGGGGTGAATGTTCGCCTGAGACTGAATCGTAGCAGTGCCGCTTTCCATTTGATAGGTAGTACCACTTGCAAAACTGACATCGAGGTAGCCAGGCTCTACGTACGACGCGTGGAAGTGTTACCTAATGTGGGTAACGACATCAGTCAAACATTGAGCAGAACGACCGCCAAGTATCCCATACGACGCGTGGAAGTGAAAACGTTCACCATTCCCGTTGGACATCATTCCATGATCGAAGATCATCTGTTCCAAGGACAGCTACCCAAGCGTTTAATCATTGGTATCGTCGAGAATGCAGCCTTCAACGGAACTTTGGGTAAAAATCCTTTCAACTTTCAACACTTCAAGGTGAAGAAAATCGAAGTCAGTCGCGATGGCAAAACCTTGTGTACCCGACCTTTCGAACCTGACTTTGCCCAGAAGAATTACTTGAGATCGTACTTGTCCCTGTACGAAGCCACGGGACAGTTAGGAACCAACACCAGTCACGGCATTACGTACGAAGATTATGCAGGAGGTTATGCTTTGTGGGCTTTCGATTTCACTCCAGACCAAGGCAGCGACGAGGGACATTTCCACCCTATAAAATCTGGCCAGATTCGTGTGGAACTTCAGTTTGCAGATAAAGTGCCAGAGACAGTGAACGTCATCCTGTATGCCGAATTCGATAATACCATAGAAATCAACAGTTTGAGAGAAGTCATTCTAGATTACTAGAAACCATGGAAGACTGTTATCCCTCTTTACCTAGTGGAGAAACTTTGGAGATGGAATGTGAGGAGACCCTGGAAAAAGAAGAAGTGATCATGATGAAGTCAAGATGGCCAGAACAAGAAGCCCATTTAGTCTCCTGTTTTGCCAAACACTTGGTCGACAAAATGACGGAATTGATCAAGAAAAATTGTTATGGATGCCAAAACGATCATCCCAGTCAAATTCAACACGATAAATGCCTAATGTTAAGTCAAGAAGAAAAATTGGACGAGTATCTGGACGAAGCTTGGAGTCTCATCTCGGACAAAGACGTGTTGCACCAGTGGTATAAAGACTTGCGTGAACATTCTTGTCCACCATTAACCACTCAAGAGATCCATCGTATCGAAGCTCTCCTAAATCAGAGTGAGGAAACAGAACGAATAACCGTTTATTCGTCAGACATTTTCAAGCAAAAAGTCAGGATCGAATTGACGACTTATTATTACCTGTGAAGAAGAAAAAAACAACACACAAATCAATGGATACCTGGGAACTTTATTACCTTTTGAACCACAGTTCGTATACAGCTTCTTGGAATCCTGTCGTCTGTGCTAAAGATGAACTCCCTCATCGCAAACCTAAAGACCATCAAGCTTACGTGATCAACACGGACGACAGTCATCTCCCAGGAACCCACTGGGTAGCCGTCTACTTTCCTCAAGAAGGATGTGTGGAATATTTCGATTCGTACGGATTGCCCCCTTTGGAAGACGATATCATTGACTTTATGAGAAGAAATGCTCAAACCACCCGATTCAATAACGTGAAATTACAAGGCACAGATTCCTTGGTGTGTGGACAATATTGTGTGTATTTTCTGCATCATCGCAGCCTGGGCTATTCCTTAGAACATTTAGTGACTCATTTCGATCCTCGTTCTTCTGCTAGAAATGATGTGAAAGTAGATCGATGGTTTTGTGACCATTATGCTTATCTTTTGTCTCAAGCTAGGAAACGTAGTGTCCATCAATGGCCTAATGATTTCCAACAGTGGAAATCACGATTTCATTCACAACGTTGTCAGCCTTGTTTAAAGTAGATTGTACATAGAGAAAAAATGTTTGTGATTTGAAAAAAATTGTTAGATGTTATAGTGTTGGATTATTGTTAAAAATGTTAGAGTTGTTGTTTAGTGTTAAGTGATTTATGAATAAAAAATGTTGCGTTTTGAAAAAAATGCCTTTGTGGTTAGTTTAACTATAAGAATGTTGGATTGATGCTCTTTCATTTCTTACTATCCCTCTCATGACACTCACTAAAGGTTGCGGCTCGAAAACCGTGTGGGGGATGTTTTCCTTCACGTCCGCGCTTTGACTTTAAGAACCGGGTTATTTCCAGTCTAACCATCCATTGTCGACTCATCCTCCTAAGAAGATGTGCTCCAAACTAGCTAAGCTCAACGAAGCCTACGTGAATTTGCATAGGGTCAGACACAGTCTGATACCGAAGCCAGAAGAAATAGAGAATGTGAGAATGCTAAAAGTCACTGAAGACCTAATAGAAGAGCTCTTCAGAGAAGAAGTGAACAGGGAGAAAGAAGAATGGACAGAGAAGTACAGACTTCAGAGACAGCAGCAACAGCAGCAACAACAGCAGCAACAACAGCAACAACCTGAAGCTGACAGAGGCTTTGTCGATTGTCGTATCGACACCAAAGAGTTCTTCTTCTCTTTCCGAAGAAGCAGACCTATCGCCAGAAAGTCTATCCTCAGAGGACATCGCATTCTTAGAAACTAAAAAAGAATGCCATAGCAAAACAAAAAACAGCCCTTTTCAGGGCTACCCAATACTGTAGAAAAGAAATAACCATCAATTTGCCAATGTGTGTAGGTAGAGTAGTGTGAAAATAAACACTAACTCTTTTTCAAAAATTGTGAGGGTATATGTTTGTGTATAGGATTGTGTGTTTGTGTGTTTGTAAGTGATAAAGTAGGTTGGTGTGGATAGTAGATTAAAATGATGTCTTTTTGGTGTTTGAGGTGTATATTTGGGGTTAGATTGGATTGCTTTGCTTATGTGATAGTCTATTGAAGTGATTTATAAAAAATTTTACAATAGTGATGGGTAGCATAAAAAAGTGAGTGAGTGTTTCTTTTAGGTCCACGCGTTGTTGTTTTTTGGTCATGATCTAGGTAAGATCCATTTTATGTTATTAGGGGATGTTTTCCATCACGTCCGCGCTTTCACTATAAATTGAAACTCGCTGGGCAGTCCAGCTACCCTTGTTGATTGATCAACACCAAAAATGAACACGAGACTGGAGAAACTGTTGGAACTTCATGTGCATCTGGAATATGCCAGGCGCATATTAAATGAACTGGCCGCGGAAGCCATTGTCGAGGAGGGAAGGATAAGAGAGGAGGAAAGAAGAAACAAAGAAGAAGAGGAGAGAAGATATAAAGAAGAAGAGGAAAGAAGATACAAAGAGGAGGAGAGAAGATACAAAGAAGAGGAGGAGGAAAAGGAGAGAAGAAAAAATTTCAGAATCCCAGAGAGCGAAAATTGGGATTCTGAAGCGACATATCCTGCCTCTGCTCTCTCCCCCCAAAAGGTAAAAAGTAACTGGGGGATAAGATGCGTATGTGGCGCCAGGCCTGGAAGGTGCCACCATTAACCAGGTGCCCATGAAGTTCCAAACAAAACAGCCCTTTTCAGGGCTACCCAATACTCTAGAAAAGAAATAACGATCAATTTGCCAATGTATGTAGGTAGAGTAGTGTGAATATAAACACTAACTCTTTTTTATAAAAATGTGAGGGTATGTGTTTGTGTGATTGTGTGTTTGTGTTTGTAAGTGATAAAGTAGGTTGGTGTGGATAGTAGATTATGGGTTTCTTAGAGTATGTGAAGAGTATAGTTGGGGTTATATTATATGAAATGAAAAAGTAGGGGGATGTTTTCCTTCACGTACGCGCGTTGATGGGTCATGATCTAGGTAAGATTAATTTTATGTTTTTAGGGGATGTTTTCCATCACGTCCGCGCTTTCACTATAATAACCCACAGTATTCGTCGTTCAAACCATTCTGCAAAGAATAAAAAGAAGATGGCGTCAAACCAAATGGACAAAATACAAACCTTGCAAGACGTTTTAGACAACTTAGGAATAATGGAACAGATGCTATTAAGACTGGTTGAAGACCATTATTCCTATAGTCCCCATCGTGTGAAGATGGAAATTAATAACTTAAGGAAAGCAAAGGACAAGATTAGTGGTGTAATGAAAGAGATCAAGGAGGAGAAGGAGGATGAAGAGGAAAGAATAAGAATACGCAATTGGAACGAAAAAATTGAAAAAGAAGAAGAAAATGAAAAGAGGAAGAAAGAAGAGGAGGAAGAGAAGAAGAAAGAAGAGGAGGAGGAGAAGAAAAAAAAGAAAGAGAAGAAGAGTGTAGGAGATAAAATAAGAACTTGGTGGAGGAAAAGAAGAAATTAGAAGAAAACCCAAAGGCCCTTTTCAGGGCCAGCCATATTTCTCGAAAAGAGATAGTCTTTGAATTGCCTACCCCATTTTTTAAAAAAATTTTTTAAAAAAAATCCCATGTTAAATTCCCCTTGTCCGTAGAGTGACCCACGATTTATCACCATGTTAAATTCCCTTTGTCCGTAAAGTGGCCCACGATTTATTCCCATGTTAATTCCCCTGGTCCGTAGATTTGCCCACGATTTTTCTCCATGTTAAATTTCCATTGTCCGTAGATTTGCCCAAGGGGGTCTGTAATGCTAATTCCCATTGTCCGTAGGGTGCCCCCCTTCACTACTAACAAACACCTAACCATACATGAACTTCTCGTGTTACTGAAACATTACATTTGACGTAAGCGGGTTCAGTCATATGATGTGCTCGTCTGCTCAAGTTGCGGTTGTCACTCCCACGCTTTTATTGAAGTATTAGTCACTGCCATCGAGTTCAATGACGATAAATCTGTTGGTAGAAACAGGTTTAAAATTGTCATCTGTTGTGTAAATAAAGGTGTGTATCTGTTTGAAGCATGCGCAGGGAGATGTGGGAGTGTTCAGATCTGTGTACTCGCGAGTAGATAAGGAAGTAACCGAGAACGTACTAACGAAACTGTTATGAGTAGGCAAATGGAATTTAAACCCGTGTTTAAAATTATGTTGTTTGTGGGTATTTAACCATGTTGTGATGATAATGGATGATACTACATTGGGATGGTACAACAAACAACTATTATTGGTTTGGTGAAAGGGAAACAACTCTGTTATTATCAAAGGTAATCATAGCTACAAGTTTCAATATTCACATTTGCATTCTGTCTGTTGTATCACTATGTGTGATTTGCCTTTAACACACACGCACACTCGTATGTGTGGTGCTTCAGAGAGAGAGAGAGAGAGAGAGAGAGAGTTCTTGTGTCTGCTCTGGCAGTTTATGATGAAATAAATCTGACATGTGAAAAAGAATGTCCATGTGATGTTTATCGTGAGTGTTTGTGGGGTTGGTTGAGAGTGGCTTCTGTTTGTATGTGGGCTGCAATTGGCTTCTAAAATGTCTATTATATAATGCGAAACTGTTTGACAGCTGACTGCTATACAACTCCAGGTTTTTAATTATAAATGAATCCAGATATTTTACCAATGTGATCACGTATTACTTAAAGTAGAATCACTAATGCTTATGTTGGCTTGAATCCATTTTATTTAACTAATTAGTGTGTAGTGTGTAGTTATCTAGTTCAGTATTCTTAGCACAGGGTTCCAATGCAAATCCACTCAGAATGAATGCCAGGTGTAGTTATAGAAAATTGTTTTGTCACGACAGTGACAACGAAAAAATACAGATTGGCGGCTATTTTTCAAAAATACATTTCTGCTTATTCACAAGATGGATATAAACGGGTACGGAAAATTTTGACTGTAAAATCATCATTTGGACGGTTGGAGAATTTTATTTTGAATCGTAAGAGATAAAAAAAAGCCCCATTATTTGGCAATATTCGCCGGAAAGATGGAGACTTATACAGGCAAAATAAATTTCATGAAGTGGACTTTTGTGAAATCGGCAGAGCAATGCCTTTATTACCTAAGGTCAATGGAGAGTAACTATTCATTTTACTAGTTTAGGTTGTCTAGCTTTGTATAAAGTTTATGGTAAGAAATTAATAGGGAAAATATGCAGTTATTAGAAACATTCTATGAAAACAGTTGGTGTGCTCTCTCTCTCCCCACAGGACCGTATTATCCAATAGGCACATTAGGCACCGTGCCTAGGGCCTGTGAAACCATGGTACTGAAAAGGGTTTACACAAACAGTTTGTGTGCTCCCCCCCCCCCCCAGGACCGTATTCTGCAATAGACACAGTAGGCACCGTATATAGGGTCTATGAAAACATGTTACTGAAAAGTGTTTACACAATCAGTTTGTGTGCTTTTCTCCAGGGCCGTATTATCCAATAAGCGTGTAGGCACCGTGCCTAGGGCCTATGAAACCATGTTGCTGAAAGTGTATACATAAAGAATCAGTCATCTCAATGTCAATCAGTTTAAAGAAGTGCCTAGGCTCTACTTGATCCTTAATCCGGCCCTGTCTTCCCCCACCCTCACCCCCTTCCACCCCATTGTCATTACTTGTTGTGTCGTTTCGGATGGCACATTTTACACCTTAGCGACATACATTAAACAACAAGTCTCTGATATACTTTACACGTGTCATAATAGGGTTTGCACTTTCCTCTTAGCATGTTTTAATGAGGTCAAAGGTGAAGGTCATTTACGTCAAGGTAATATAATGGCAGAACTTATTTTCGGTCAGAACGGATGGAAAAAAATATAGACACTTCATTATCTGGACATGACATTTTACATGAAAGTAGGTCATACTGTCCAATCCTAGCATTCACATAACTCTAGGGAGACACTTGACTTCGGGGTAGATTTTCAGCACAGAACTATTAAGTTGTGCAAATTGCAAAATCGAGTGAATATTATTTATTGCAAAAAGAATCATAATGGGGACAAGGATCCATAATGGCAGAGACTATTTTGGCCAAACTATGTAAGAAAATACCCTCGCAGAACTGTGTCACAAATGCTCAGGGTAAACTTGCATGCGTATATTCATCATTATATGGTCATGACATTTTTACCTAAAACTGTGTCTATCATGTCAATTCGTAACATTTACAAAACCATTCAGCTGCATTGAAATCCGTAGTAGGTTTTCGGTGCATGATTATCTAAATTCAGGAAAATCACTTAATCAAGTAGGGGACTATTATATTTCACAAGAAGAATAATTATCAGAAAAACATGGAAAATTTCATGCATTTCATTAAAAAATAGGAAGAATTAGCCAAAAGAAGTAAAAGTCCGATAGTCAAAGCTAAACGGTATCTTTAGAGCCCAATATGCCACTCCACAGTTTTGTACTTTGCATAGGGTCTGATTTTCTAAATAAAAGTGAATCACAATATTTCACCTATAGGGTCATCTTCGAATCAAGGAATGCTGTTATTGAAAATCATCAGTATATAACAATTGATTTTGGTATCTAGCTCAGTATGATTAGATACAGGGTTTGAATGTAAAACTATGATTAGCACTTGGATCAAACGAAAAACTATTTTGCACACCATTTGGTTGCAGACTATGATTAACACACGGCTCGAATGCAATACTATACTTAACACAGGTATTGGCTGCAGACTATGATTAGCACACGGATAGAATGCAAAATTATACGCTTGAGATGAATGCCATATTTTTAAAAGAAAAATGGGTATTGATTGTTTGAGACGACCTTGAACAGGCATAGCTGTTCAGAATTTAGTAAATTTTGCAAAGAGAAAATTCAGGTATTTAAATATGCATGGTAAACACTGAATTTCGGCTATTTCTGATGCATTTTTCCTAGCTTGCAGAACAGAATAGAACAAAACTTGTATCAATAAAAGTAAATCTCAGGCCACAAGTATGTGTCATATGAAAATTTCACAATAGCTGCACTCTTATATAGTGACGTCACTAACCTATGGAGATACAGATCACATCCACCGGTTCACATACACGATTAGAACAAGAATAAACGTTCGGAGGAAATATGAGAATATTTGGGTACATAAACATAACATTTTAGGACATAATACAGTGATTCTCGTGGCGTTTACAAGTTATTGAAGAGAAACAATAGTATATCATTATGAAGTCTAAAAAAATCCAGTTATTAAATAGTACAAAGTTTATGATGTGCTCATTATTAGAATGGCAAATTAGGCATGAGCTTGGAGCATTTCGCGATTATTAGTGGCAAATAAAATTTGTTATTTTACAATAGGGGTTTTCCGGTAATAATATAGTTTTAGAAACGTACTGTTTTCTTTGTGAAATCTGAGACAAATGAAAAAACAATGGCTCTAGTCCCTAATGTAACTTTTATCACAATGATGATATCTTCTCTCCTCAAACAGGGTATTGTACCAACGACCTGTCTCAACTGGGAGTCTGTGATTGGAGTCCTAAATTTTATCAGTTAATAGTATTCCTTAAGCTATTTATGCATTTTGTTGAATCATCATTAACACTGGTCTCGTGAAAAAAAGAATTTGATAGAGTGGTCTGGAAAGTTTAGTTTATTTACCATTGATAGAGACCCCAAATCATATCGTTCGAGATCTGATACTTATATCAACAGGTTTCCTTCCTGGTTCTGAATAAAGGTAGTAAACGGGATTACTTTTTATATGCTTAGAACGTTTCTTAAAAAATTGATATGGAAATTTTGCAATAATTGTATTATTGTGCGTTTTCAAATTCCCAAACTTCACACCCGTTAATTAAAATTGGCAATTTAACATGATCGAAAAGACGCAATTGCAGGTCCAGGGGAAAATTGAAATGTATAATTTTTCGGTAAAGTAGATGCGGCACATTTCTAACATAGCCAGGATTGTATTTAATTGACTAAACAAGACTTCTGATTTTTTGAAAAAAATAACACCTAAGTATTTAAATTCAGCACCAATGTCTATTAGACTCTTACCAATTGTAAATCTATATTTATCCTCTTTTCGTGTACCAAAAATTACTTGTTGCCTATAGTACTTCAGATAATACACTTATATATTAGCAAAGGACTAAAGATATGGAACTGTATTGAAAGAAAAGCAATCACTTGTACGTTAGAAAAATATAATGAAAGAAAAATGATCAGCGCAACATGAAGAAGGAACCGTGATGTACTTCCTGTAGCGGCGGCTAGTACTTCCAAATAATGAACGTATTCATTAGAGATTTATGATTATTCTTAAAATAGTTTCAGATAAATGAAGCTAACAATGTATTCCCCAAACACGAACCCTCTTGCCAACCGTCCCTTTCTTGGAAGATTCCACGCAGGCTAGTATATAAGGGAATTTGAAAAGTTTTTGTTATAACTTTTTCGTTTCTTTGAATCTGGCAGTAAATTTAACGCCTATAGATGGACAAAAAAGTTCTACAAAATTATCTGCAGCTGCACGTTCAGTAAGCCAGACACCTGCAGAGACATATAACCCATGGAAGATGACCTTCGTTTGGGAAGGCCATTTTCTGCGATTGGTGACCGTTATCAAAGATTCATCCAGGGGCAGACAATTTAAAAGCCGCAACGCGGTTGGAAGTGTGGTATTCAAGTACGTGAACAGCATACCTAAACCTGACTACAAAATTGTATTAAATACTTGGAGAATCAGACTGAGAATGTATGTAGACGTATATGTGGAGTTAGTGTATTCCCCAGGGGTGTAAAACTGAGGGTAAAAAAAGCCCCTTGGTGTCAGAACTGGGGGTCAAATAAAAACTGTGGGGGTCAAATATATACTGACAAATTTTCATCCAACTGGTACTTTTTCAGCTTGAAATAGGATATTGCAACTTACACAACATACTCTCTCTCTCTCTAAATCAAAATCTAAATCTAAACATACAAATAAACCAAACACGCACAATTAACAAACAAATGCATTGTCCATTCAAAGAATACTTTTATTAGTTCATTTTTCTTTTAAAGTCGTACTTTTAACAGTCTCCTTATAATCTTTTTGAAGCAATATTATAGACCAACATATTACAAACAAGCCAATACAAAAAACCTAATAAATCTTTTTAACCGAATGGCAGTCAATTTTACTGCCTGTCATACAATGTGTACTATCATCGGTTTTATTGTACTTCGTCCTAGAACAAATTTATCCAAATATCAAGGAGGCTAATGATTTATCTTGTTTCTAATAAGTTACACTTGAACTTTAAGGTCTTTCTTTTATTGCAGCAAAGTTAAAAACCAACAAAATCTGCAATGACCCCCTGACTGTGTAATCCAAATAAATGCATTTGTCTTGGCAAGTTTACTGATTTCTTTGTTGTGAAAGAATGTCTTGGGTTATAATGTGTTCTCCAGATATCTTGTGGCGAACGAGAGCAGATTTGTTAAAATTCTTAAACCCTGTCACGAAAGGATTATTCACTTCTGCAGACTTCGCAATCACGCTATCAGAAGTCACACCGGTAATCCTAATGGATGTACCGTTCCAGTCAACGGAATTATTTTCTTCATTTTTTATTAGAGTTAGATCCACAGTTACTCTTTAGTGTTCTGCTTCTTTCACTTACTTCGCTAATGATTTTTAGTGCACGACGTTTTAATCTGGAGATCACTTTCTAGTGCAACAAGCATTGAGGTTAAACATCAAGATGAGATCTTACTGAGCTCAATGGAAATCGTGTGAGAGCTCGCGAGATTAGGGGAAGCTACTCCGTCATAACATTGCCTATGCTAGTCTGGTTCCTTATTTCGTATGTTCCCTGCGTTCCACTCCGCTATACGAATAGAGGAGCCCATCATAGGGAGTAAACAAAGTGGGGAACCAGTCAATGCCTATTCTTGAAGTATACACGATGACACCCTTCGTCCAACGCATTTGATAGTACATAAATCCTGATTGCATAATGCGAATCCCTTGCGTCAAACACAACGCACGGCAACAAAATGTGTGCGTCAATTTTCTCCAGCGTGCGTAAAGGGAAATACTGATGTTGAGTACATTGAGGATATAAACTAATGCACTGTTTACAAACTAAGATTGAGAATGTATGTAGAGAGACATGTGGAGTACATTGAGTTGAGGATATAAACTAATGCACTGTTTGCTAACTAAGATTCAGAATATTTTAAATACCCCTCGTATATTTTAGCTGAGAGGTTTATGTTTAGATTAAAAAATATGTAGGGCATGTAGTGTCAAGCGTACGAGTTAAATGATTACAAGTTGAAAAGTCTCCCAAGCTTCAAAAGTATGTCACGTTAAGTTATTTTTAAATCTGCAATGTATTGGTCTTTTATGATGGATCAACGTTGAAAGTTTCATGAGTTTACGGCTGACGGTATAGAGAATGTGTATAATGAATTTTGTTGATAAAGGAAATCAAGCATTAAACCTAGATCAAAGTGAGCTTAGTTTTGAAAGTACCGCAACAGGTCCATCAGTATATAACAGTTGAAAGTTGGAGAAATAGTAGTAGAGATATAGGCCGCAAATTGTATCGATTTATTTATTTTGGAGATGAAGTGAAGAAGTCACTCAACCATAAAAGCATGTTATTGTCATCTACTTGCGTACCGCTGTGTAACAGTTTAACGAAGAGTTTGATGGGCGTAGATCTTCTTTTTTAAGATCTGTGAAGCGAAGTGCCTTTTCACAACAAATATAATCGATACGTTACAGGGTTCTACGTTTGACATGTTCTTGTTGCAGTCTTTTAGATACATCAACATAAATGAAATGTAGTGAGAATTGATATAACGGGGTCGAAATATGGTTGGTATGTTATCTGAAATCCAAACATTACTCAAGATTAAAAAATAGGTCACTTTGACCTACATTTAGTATGGGATTTATCCACATTTTGATGAGTATAGGTAAAAGGATTCAAGACAAGGATGGTGTAGCAAACAATCCTCTAACAAATATTAAAGTCACAAAGGTGTGAAAAATAGTCAATGCGACCTTATTTTGATATGATAGTGTTACTGTTGTTGAAAGCAACCAAAACCAATTTTAATGTAGGGGAAACAAAACATCTGAAATTATAAAAGCCCCTCATGTAAAAATGTCACAGTTATCTTCTTTTGGCGTGGGTGAAATGCTCTTACAAAATATTTTGATAAGTTAGGTGAAATTTTATCCATTATATAGATTTTGTAATGATTTTGTATTGAGTGCACAACGAAGTGAACATATATGGAAAATGATAATCCCCTTGAAAGTCTGTTGGCGCAGGCATATAAAACGTATGGAAGAAATAGCAATAGCAGTAAAAACACTAACACGGAAAAGCGATCCTTATGTCTAATCCAAGCACGGCAGAAGACATATTCTATAGTTTCCCATCATAAGGCGAATTGTTGTTTGCTTCATTTTAAATGTTACCCAGTTTAGTACTTGCAGTTCCCTATTGGATCCATTGTTAAAGAATCCCACGTCTTGAGACAATGGATTTGTCCATCACTGCTTTCAGCAAGGACAACGACAAACTCTTAGTCGCGTACTAAAAGGCAAACTCTGTGTTTAAAGGTTGACCCGTCAAGGCTAGAACCTCATTGGTAAAGTTGCAGATATGGAAGCGGACAGTAAGTTAAGACTGGACTCCAGAAGTGTGTGGGAAAATCTGAAAGACAAACTTGGAGATGAGCTAGATGAAAACAGTACTCAAGAGGTAGGGTAACAGTGATGACAATCTTTTTTATGTTCATGGAAAATTAGAAGTGTACCATTTGTATTTTCCTTCCATTAATTGAGAACGCAAGAATTTATATTTGGTTAGCCATATATTTATGAGCTTCCTGCATCCTGATATTTTAATGTTTTTCTATTTAATTACCCGCAGCCATATTTGATGACAGACCGGCATGTGTTAAAATATGAAACGATTTTATGCCAAGATGCTCTCTCTTACATATTTATTCCAATATTGTGGAGCATTTATAATTTTAAAAAGATGTAATTTCAAAGGTTTTTGTCTACTTTTTTGTAAAAGCGTCCATATTTGAAGGTGGTACGGCATCTTTTATATAAACTTGAAAGGCATTTATACTAGAACTCTTTCTTTCAAATACGGTCCCATTATGGTCAACGTGATTTGAGAAATAGAACTTTTTATGGTCATGAGTCTGCCTTGCTTCATGTGATAGTCAACCATTACTATTTTTAAATTTCTCAAAAACTATTGGTCCAATTTTGACAGATCCTTAATCAAATGTAGATGCCGTTATTAAAAATATGAACACATTCATTTAAAAGACTTCTTCTACAACACCGTTTAATGGAATTAATTAGCATAAACATAAAGCTTACTGGCAAAAAACCCATTCAAATTTATACAGATGATGCCGGTTCGCTATCAGATATATCCACCGCTACTAAAAGTAGATAGCCTATCGTGTGCTGAAAAATGGCGTTAAACCCCACAACAACAACAACAACTAAAAATAGAAGAAACTCGTCAAACAACTTCAAAACTGATGAATATAATTTGAGCAATTTTTCTAGAAAGCGTCTCGGCATAAGGACTTTTAAACATAAATACCATTGATCCTGGTTCGACATTAAACATGAACAAAGTTATTATACATAGAATTTTAAAATGAAACCATTTTAACAAATTTTGGTACAGCCATACTTACCAAGAGAGATTATATCTTCTTTGAAATGACGCCGATCCCCTACCAAATGTGACAACTGCTGCTATAAATGAAAAAATGAAACGGTATCTTCTTAAAAAAGAATGATTAAAAGAATTTTTTTTTTACAGAAAGCATTCTGGCGTAAATGGATTTCAAATTTTCGCAAGTAACGTCAACTCATCATCAAATATGGATATTTATTCTAGAAATAGAAAACAAAATATTTAAACGACTTCTTCGCAGATACCGATAAGCAGGAATTACCTAGATTTTGCAGAAAAGGGCATTCCGTTGATACAAATAATTTATATGTGTCATCAAATATGACAGGAGCTACTAAAATAGGAAATTTTGTAATGACCTCTTATAAATAACCGCTCAAAAGATTCTATTCAATTTTGTAGAAATCTTTGAGTCATTAATGAATTTTAAGATTTTATATATTATACCAATCTGCCATCAAATATTGATGACGTTACGAAAATAGAAAACAAAACTTTTAATAACTTCTAAAAATACCTTTACAGACTTTGATGATTTAAAAGAAAGCGTCTGAGGTTGAATGTCTTTCAGATTGATACACTTGATCCTGTTCAGCCATCAAATATGGATTTGACTAAAAGTATATTAAAAAAACCCAACAAAAATCTCAAATATATGCACAGATTTTTCTAGAAACAAAACTAATCGCTTAACAGTATTTGACCAACGTGGCTTTAAGAATCCTGGCATAGGGTCCCGATACTGAACACGTTATGCTGATGTGCTATCAAATATGGATGAAGCTAGACAAAATAAAGATACTCTGAAACAGTTACTTTATAACATGTGCAATCAAAATCACATAAGCTTCCTAATGAAGCATATTTCTTCATGCAATTTGGCTACTGGGCAAATGTCATCCATTTCAGGCCAGCTTGTGTATATTGTTTTAGTAGTAGTGGTCAGGTTTGTTGGTTGACCAGCTTCATTTATATCAAGTTGATCGGTCATTCAACTAAGATGCTTTTAATCAAATTCGGTTGAATCCTGTTTAATGGTTTCTGAAAAAATAATTTAATTGTTTTTCTACTTTTAGTAACAGTGGTATGTTTGATGTCGGATTGTCATAGTTCGAACAAACATGAAAGGCATTCATCACAAGATGTTTTCATTTAAATTTGGTGAAATAATATTATCTTTTTGATAAAACCTTCAGTAGTAATCGAAATAGAAATACCAGAATGCAATTTTTAGATCAATATATGCTGACTATTCGAATTTATATAACATTGATTTTATATAACATTGATTTTAGCCACTTTTGACCAAAAATGATTTTAAATATTGCCAGTTTGTAATTAAGAACGCCTACTTCTATAACTACTATTTGGTTTTTGAAAATGTGTATCATTTAAATAACAAATATTTAAGAATTAATGTTATGAAACAAAAGAACAATAACTCACTGGCATGGCCCAATATCCATATCCCGGCAACTTGGTTTAACGCCCCAGTAAATCCCAATATTTTAAATATATTGAAAGAAATTACAATCTTCTACAGAGAAACAGTTTTTTTAATAAATACAACCTATTACACGTTCATTAAAAATATACACTTTAAGATATGGCAATAGATACAGAGCACAGTATAACAACAAAATCTGGCAGAAATAATTAAACGGGGCAGTAGGTATGCCGACGACTGTATGTGGAATATAAAATTAGTATTTATTAGATAAAAGCATATCCAGAGATTTTAAAATCGATGTACAGGTTTTATGTTTACATTCAGACACGAAGACCGTTATCTGAAGGATCAGGACCATTATCTGTTGATAAAGGTTTATATTTAACCCACACTCATAGAGAAATAACTATGTATTATTTATATACAAAACGAAAGTTACTATTCAGATAGTCAATGAACTTGATTTTGGACAAGATCAAGTACCCCCCCCCCCCATTTTACATCATATAACATATAATCATGGAGAATAACTAACAAATATAAATTAAAAATACATAACAAATAAAATATTTTAGAGGAAAATATATAAGCCTTTTGAAAATTCCCGAAAACGTCTATTCTCGATCATACGAGGTAAATGCATCAACGTGTTATAAAGTAAATGATAACTTTTTAGGCAGTGAATGTCTGCATTTTAACTGTTTCACTTTATGTTACTTGAATAGTAACATACATTACTGTGGAGGGAGAACCTGACAAAAATATATTTCATCAGTTCTATTAGTAACAAAAAATTGTACCGGTAACTTTCATTACAGAGAATATGTATTTTTGTCGGTTATTGCAGTATTTCAAGTGACCTAAAACATTATACCTGTATTCTATTAGCAATAAAAATTAAAACACAACTGCACTAACATAAGATGGTTTCTGTAACCTAGAAATGTATATGAATAGAGTTAAGGAAGGAATTACATTGATAGAGAGTACAAGCAATTACAAATAATTACCAGGAATAGATTAAACATAAGCAATAAAGGTTCAGATTTGTTGCTTGCAAAATAATGTAAGAGAATGCGGAGAACGAATTTTGTCTCTCTCTAAGACAAAAGCATCTTGTTTTTGAAAAGACAAGAGTTTAACGGATGATTTAATCACAACGACATTGAAGTTAATAGGACAAGTATAACAAAAACTGTTTCAAAATCTGTAAAGTAGAAACAATGCATTCATTTTACACTTGACATAAACAAATGTCGTAAGTTTTACAGAGCTGCATTTATTTTACATTTGAGTGAAATCGTAGAATGTTCTAAGTTTCTAGTCCACTAAAGCAGCTGATTTATACCGATATAGTCTTCTTTAAATCAGATGCCGATGATTATTAGGACTAAGAACCATATTTAAAATTAGGATAAACAGCGTATGAACTGTAGCAAGAAGAATGACATTTTCCATAGATATGAAATCATTAATTAGTTTTAAAATGTCAAACATCGATTCAAGTATTTAAATGCTAAAGTTGTAGCAATTTACGGGGCTTTTAATTTGCTTGTAGACAAATTATCAGTTGTTAAATACAAATTTACGTATTTATTCCTCTCACTTAAAGAATCAAGGAAATAAAAACAGGCAATCATGAATTCCAAATAAGAATTTCAAAAAGTATTTATTTAATCTCAACACACTGTTACTGAAAACGTTTCCCCCAGGTATTGATTTTTTATATGAACATCATCAAGGAAAACATGATAGCCTATACTACAGTGTTCTGCTAGTAAAATAAAAATTCGGGAATCAGAGAAGGTTAATCAGTCTCACAGTTTTGACTCTTGGTTTTAAATTTAGGAATGAGTGGAAAACTTTCACCTTTTTCTAATAAAATGTAACCTGAAAATATGAAGCTGGTATAAATTAGCGAACACTGAAAATGCCTTGTTTTACAGGCCTTAACATTACTAAAAGACAATCTGTTTGTCCCGAGGGGCTTTATCTTGGACATCCGACATCCGAAACAGTTGCTGGAACACCTAGAAAACAGCTACTCTGAGAAAGAATGTATTGAGATCCTACGTCACGTGTTCCACATCATGCAGTTCCATGTGGATTCTGGTAGACAGAACTTCACCGAAGTCATCGGCGAGTACGAAAGGCAACTCCCTGAAGATCGCATGACTTTGATTGGCCGGGACGAACAAATTCAGGACATGATGAAAAGCTTGGTGGAGAACAAATACAAAGGCAAATTTGTTACGGATAGAGCTCATATACACGTAGCAATAGAAAACATTTACTCCTAATTACATATTTAGAATCGAGCTAATCTTTTTCTCGGTAACGTTTTGGAAACTTTACTTTGTCCTGCCTATATGAATTTTCTTTCACCTGTTCCATTGATTGTAACAGTCTATCTAGAACAAAAGCCTTTCAAATTAAACGTTATTTTCATATGCTTCTGGTCAAATATACAAAATATGACGCCATTCTTATGTTTTATGCTCAATCACCTATATTTAAATATTTGTTTGCGTGTTAAAGAACTATTGTTCAATGCGTATCACCGATCATTCGATAGTATAAAGCACACATAATGAAATGAGATTAATGGTAGAACTTATAAGCAATATTTAATGAAATTAAGCTATAATCATCACTTTTCGAATGAAGAACAAAATGGAGAAAGCTAAACAGGGTACATCATAATGAAAAAGAAGTACATTTTGATCAAGGTTACATAAAAAATGTATGATAATTTAAATCAAGACAAAGGTATATACATATACAGTGTCATATTATTTAGCTATTTTTAAAAAAAGTTTGATAACTCTGTATGATTTGGCTATTACTAAATAGTTACCAGTTGTCTTTGATCACTTTGAGTAGGAGCTGGATCATTTCACTTTAGCTTGCAAGAAGTAGTGAAGTGATCTTTGATTAAAACTTAAACTACAGAATGGCATTTCTGTGCAACTCGAGGGAGATAAATTTTAACTGTAGTAGTCGGGAATCGAACTTAGTTCGTTTCTCTCCAAGTCGCGAATAAATACTACTAGGCATAAAGGTCTAGGTCAGCCAAGCCTGTTAGTAAGTGGTTTTAAATCAGCATAACTATGAAATGTCCTTTCATGAGAAGCCTGTCGTAAATGCATACAAAACGTATCAAAGGATGTATGTCTGCTATAACATATGAGTTATTCCTTTTGAAAAGGCCAGAGAAAGTGTATTGTGTTATAATCAAATTATGTTTTCTTGATATACCGGACACTAATATTGTGTGTGCTTATCGACTGTTGTAGGTATTTGGCTATACGGACAGGGTGGGATGGGAAAGACTACGCTTGCAGAGGAAATCTGTTATCGTTTGAAACACGATCACAACTACGGATTGATAAAAATCGACATGAAGTATGACAGCCACCATTATTTTCCACCCTATTGTTTTTTTTTAAGACCTTTTTTTGATGTTGTCATCTTAGTGAAAGTTACATCATAACAAGAATTGAGGAGATTTCAGGACAGTTGCATGCATGTATGTATGTATGTATGTATGTATGTATGATGCATGTATGTATGTATGTATGTATGTATGTATGTATGTATGTATGTATGTGTGTATGTATGTATGTATGTATGTATGTATGTATGTATGTATGTATGTATGTATGTATGTATGTACACTAAAATGGTAAATACATAACAGTTTTCCAACATTTCGAAGTAATCAGGCTCTTAGTCATTGGAAGAACACCTTACATTAAAAAACCACAAATTAGATTATCTCAAGGAAAGTGAGTAAAGAATTGATACAAAGAAAACTCATTTAGAACGGTATATGAAAGACGTAGTCCCTAAGGAAGTTCAGCTTTTATAATATAGAAAATGTATATTAACCAAAGTTATGCTGAAAGCAAATAGAGCTTGAAATATTCAGCATTTAGGAGAGAGAGCACCAACACTTTGTGATGCTTATGTCATGTATAAGCTATACGAATATTTTGGTGTATCTGATACAGTTTTACTCACTTCAGGGGTAAGGAAAGCTTAGTTGATTTGAGCCAGGCAATCCTCGTAGCACAGAATCAACTATGGGGAGATATTGGGGACAGGCTGAATGCAGAGGAGTCATCAGCGAGATCGACTAAATCATCCATCTTAAAGCTACAGGTCCTCCAGAGTCTGTGCAACTTTAGCCATGGTATGATATATCTAGAAAGTATGTCGGTAGTCTTGTTTTGTACATAATAGCCATAAACAAATTAAAAATAGAACCCCCCTCTCCCCCAAAATTACGACCTTAGAAGCATTAACGTTAGAACTATCATCCCAGCGCTCGAATACACAGAATACATATAAATCCAAATATGATGCAAACTTATTAGTCAATAGTGCCACTGATCAGATGAACTTAATACTCAAAACCTATCAGTATTTGCCCTCTGTATCGTTCATCTTGTGCTGCATTGCCTTAAGTCTTACACTGGACAACAAATTTTTACAAAAGTCATGTTACTGAAATAAAATTAGTCAATTCTTATCAATTTTTATGTGCTGAACACGAATATGACAGTCAAATTGCAAAATTGGCTCTAGTTTTTTTGTAATCTGCAAGAAATTAATGTTTACATAACGAAATGCATTCCAATAGTAAAAGGTCAACTGTAATAGCCTACCTATAAAAAATCAAGTCATTGACTACATCTTAGATTTCTTCGCCTGTCTCTTGTACAGCTGTTCGGGAGCATCTCTGAGGAGTGTCCAGCAGTAGTCAGCCAGCATTGTAGTGGACCATTTTCCCTGGTATCTTTGTTCCATTGTTGCGATATCTTGATGAAAACGTTCGCCGTGTTCATCACTAACAATACCACAGTTGCTAGGAAAGAAATCCAAATGGGAATGAAGGAAGTGAATCTTTAGAGACATATTGCAGCCAAGTTTCTTATACTTCATCAACATGTCTTCTACTAGTTCCTTATAGTTTTCTGCCCTAACATTTCCGAGGAAGTTTGTAGAAACTAGGCGAAAAGCATTCCATGCTTGTTTCGCGTCACCTTCCAGCAAGTTGTTGAACCGGTCATCTTTGAAAAGCTCTCGAATCTGTGGACCCACAAAAACTCCCTCTTTAATCTTTGCTTCGCTGAGTCGAGGGAATTTTTCATGCAGGTATCGGAATGCTGGCAAAGTCCGGTCAATGGCTTTCACGAAGTTCTTCATCAAACCTAGTTTGATGTGAAGGGGTGGTAGCAAGATTTTCTGAGCCTCAACCAGAGCTGGGTGTTGGATATTCTTCTCTCCAATGGCTACATTCTGCCTGTGAGTCCATTCCTTCCTCATGTAGTGCATTTCCCTTGCTCGGCTATCCCACTCGCATAAGAAACACATGTATTTTGTATATCCTTGCTACAGTCCCATTAAAAGGGCAACTACCTTCAAATCACCACAGAGGTGCCAGCTGTACTTGTTATACTCAATGGAA
Organism: Sinohyriopsis cumingii; assembly: GCA_028554795.2. Classification (NCBI taxonomy): domain Eukaryota; kingdom Metazoa; phylum Mollusca; class Bivalvia; order Unionida; family Unionidae; genus Sinohyriopsis; species Sinohyriopsis cumingii. Next base: position 26,054,299 of record CM068835.1, on the reverse strand, counting down.
TTCAGTAGCTGCCTTAAGTTATCGTATGTCTCTTTCATGTGGACAGCATACGCTACTGGAATAGATGGAAGAATGTTTCCATTGTGCAAAAGCACAGCCTTGAGACTCAGTTTCGAAGAGTCCACAAATAGTCTCCATTCTTGTGGGTCATGAGTGATTTTTAAAGCATTCATGAGGCCCTCAATATCGGAACTGAATATCAGATTACTTTCCTTTCTGAAGAAAGGCTCCAATTGCTGGTGGCGCTTTCGATATGCAGTAATTGTGACATCTTCTTCTAGAAGATTCCATTGTTGGAGTCTTGATCCTAGCAATTCTGCCTTGTTCTTTGATAAGTCCAAATCACGAATCAGGTCATTTAGTTCTTCCTGTGTTATTCTGTGTGGGGTTGATGATGCACCACAGTGAAAATCTGGATCACTGCATGCTGATGGACCAGGAGAAGAACAGGTGGACTCACCTTTGTCTTCGTCAGATGAATCAAGAGAATATTCTGCTGGAGGTTCTGGAATAGGAAGTCCCTCACCATGTGGAACTGGTCTCAATGCAGACGGAATGTTTGGGTAGACTATTCTCGACTTCTTTCGCTTCGTTATTCCGCCGGAAAGAGGAGGAACCAAGCAGAAGTAACAGTCATTTAGGTGGTTGCTTGGCTCTCTCCACACCATTGGGACTGCAAACGGCATTGATGACCTTTTGCAATTCAACCACTGTGAAAGCTGTGTTGTACATGTAGCACAGCATATATGCGGAGCCCAAGGCTTGTCTTGGTCACCAACCTTGCATCCGAAGTAAAGATGATATGCCTTCTTCACTTGAGAATTGATAATTTTCTTCTGGTTGGCAAATGTCACTTCCCCACAAATATAGCAAAAATTGTCCGCGGTATTAACACACTTTCGAGGCATTACTGTTCTTTATTGTACGTAAATGGATAAAATAATAAGTTTTATGTAACAGTAGCTTGAACTGTCTCGCACAACGTCTAAAATATTTTAAATGCTGAACCTATCTGATTGGGCTTTATATAGTACACTGCTTACGTCAGCTTCAGCAGCCGCCTGGCATTAGTATAATAGGCCTAAACATGTATAGTACACTGCTGACGTCAACTTACTTCAGCAGCCGCATGGCATTAGTATTGCATTGCATCAGAAAATGATGCAATCAACTGTGTATGATGTGAGCATGATGGTATTATGCAATGTTACATCATTATTCCGGATGTTGCTGCAGTCCTACTGGAGAAATTTACACAGTGAAACATAGAAAATGAGGTATATGAATATCTTCAAAACGAGAGCCAATACAAATTTTTCACGGTTATATTCGTGTTCGGCACACCAAAATACTACAGATTAGGGCCTTTTCAAGTCAGTAATGATTTCACTGTTGACCAGTGTTATCAGTGCAGGACATTGGCATCTTTTTAAAGGTGTAACGGCATTAAGTAGTTATCTAATATTTAAACAAATCCCAAAATTTATTGCTCAACATCTTCATTGATAATTTAAATGCTCTGTTGCTTTGTACATAATACATAAATACATTGTCTGAGTTACTTTTCGTGTTTTAATTTTCTTGTGTTCATGTTGTGTGCATATGTATGCGTGTGGTTGTATATATTGTTGTGTCCTATGGGAAAGTGATTCGTGCGTTAAAAGCAAGAAAATTTGATGATCTGGCAGATGCACACAATTTAGCCACACCAAAATTAATGTTTTTCTCAAAGCAAACAATATATCATGTATTTTAAGATCGCTCTTATTTGCCTGATTTTTTCATATAAAATATATAAATGTTTTGAAATATTGTTAAGGTCAAGTAATAAAGTTATTTACAAGTTACCAACAATACAAACGCGACGTGTAGAATATATATGAACTGTACATTGTGGAATATATATTAACTGTATAGTGTGGAATATGCATGAATTGTAAAGCGTGTAATATGTATGAATTGTACAGTGTGGAATATATATGAATTGTATAGCGTGGTATATGTATGAATTGTATAACGTGGAACATGTATGAATTGTACGGTGTGGAATACGTATGAATTGTACAGTACCAGTAGTGGTCTCCAATATAAGCAACGTAGAATAATTTAGCTAATACAAGTTGAGCATCAAAACAAGGATCTTGAAATGTGTAATACAACACATGCGAAACAATCGATCGATTTCACTTAGAATTTATTCCTTGAAATGTGAAATATAACGTATGCGGAACTTGCGATCGATTTCACTTAGAATTTATTCCTTGAAATGTGAAATATAACGTAGGTGGAACAAGCGATCGATTTCACTTAGAATTTATTCCTTGCAGACTTTGTTTTACTACTCGATAATCTGGACGACCTGCAAGAAGTAGGAGAGAATCTGACGTCGTATCTCAGAGATTTATTCTCAGGAATATCAGAATCTGGAGACCAATGCAAGGTGCCACATAACATTAAAATAATGTATTTGCAACCTTAACCATTTCTCTAGAATATTTAATTCTACTTTATCGTTATGATGATTCTCACTGTTGAGTAAAGCAAATGAAGATTGGTCAACAATTTTCCATGAAGTATGTGTTGATACACCTCCATAACATTTTCACGTTTCATGTTTTCATTTTACACTAATTAAGTTAATTCTATATTTCAAACACTTTCTTTCTTTTTGTGTGAAATCGAGCGCAACGATTATAATAACTTTAAATTCACCGAGACTATTGTACTATGTTACTAACCCGGGCATTAGGTATAAAACAATCAGCATAGGTTATGTTAAATTCCCTGGAAACAGTTATATTCCAATGAAATGACTTGAATATTTTGTGCAAGTGATCTTCTGAAACCGACCGCCCCGGTGGCCTAGTGGTTAGAGCGTCCGCCTCGGATGCGAAGGTCGCAGGTTCGAACCCCGGTCGAGTCATACCAAAGACTTGTAAAAATGGTACTAACAAATGCCTCGCTAGCCGCTCATCATTAAGAGGTTAGTGTTAGAACTGGTCGGCCTGGTGTTAGGATATGTGTGACTGGATGGGACATCTTGCTACATGTCTGCGGCATGATGCCCCAGTGCAAGACATCACTATAAACTGCCACCCTACAGACCTGTTAGCGATATGACTGAAAAATTGTTAAAGTTACGTTAAAAAAATCCAAATCACACACACACACACACACACAAACACACGCCTCTTCTTGACTGAACCGGCCTAATAACGCAAGTTAGCTTTGTCATCCAATGCTAAAGCCACCAGGGTGAAATTATTAAACATTTGCTGTTTAGGCTTCAATGCTGCTTGATAATGTTTACGTGTAAGTTTCTTCACTGGTCATCAGACTTTCAGGAAAAATGAGAGAAAATATATTATTTTCTTTTACGGACCACAACATCATACATTAACAATTGATAGGCTCTATTGGTGTACTTTAAAGGGGAAAATTTGGTCTACTGATGCAGGCTTAAATATTACAATATACCTTGATGTGTTATAGTCCTGACCTTTCCCAATCTGTTGTCAGGTTTAAGGTAATTTTTTTATTTAAATATGCAAAATGTACGATTACTGCTGCATTTCATTTACATATGCAGTGTACTTGAACCGCGACTTTATCACATCACTCTTTGTTCTCACAACTGTCTGCTAATGGCACTACGGCATTTCCGTGTATATTAATAATTTTGTACATGCCACAAAACGACACACGTTTGTTGTTTCCAAGTAAGCATAACTATCTGAATAGGAATTTGTTGAGTATGTCAAGCCGTGTCATATTCGTATGCCATTTATAAATTACACATATTCGTATGCCATTTATAAATTACACATATTCGTATGCCATTTATAAATTACACGTTAGTACATATAAGGACAGGCTAGTATAAATCAGATCGTCATAGTATTATAACAAAATCTCGTTTCCTTTATGAAAAGACAAAAACAAATTAAATAAAATTTAAAAATTAAAACCGCACTGGCGCAATATATTTTCACACAGTTATATCTCGATTTGATAACACAAAAAGTGTTCACAGGCGCAGTTAGACTATCAGATCACAGGCAAACAAAATACGAAATTATGCACAGGACGAAATACACTGTATTGTTTGCCACGGCAATATTTTCTCCCATCCACCATTTTAAATATGGAATGGCCATGCAAAACGAAATTCGGTTGCATCAGTCCAGAGTTGTGTAAGAAAAGTGGTATAAAGCACTTGCTATTACAGATCACTGCCCTCTAACCTCTGTCAGCGACGGTTTCTGTCATTGTGGGTATGCGAGAAAGCCTGCCACTAGCTTCCCGGGATCGGTGGTTATTACCGGGGCTTTACAGGGTTCTTCCCCCGTTACCAAATGTAAAGAAGTATATTTCCATAGGCTTGACCTATTTATGCTGTAAAGCTCATTCGAGATTCCGATGTTCTAGTCATAAATATTTTCTAGAGACCGGTAGACATGATATTATTACTACTTCATATGGTTTGTATTGTATTTATTGTCACACTAATTTGGCTGAACATCATGCATTCTTCATTTGTAAACATCATGAAGATCTAAAAGAAAAGGATGTAATTCAAATTTTGTATAAGAATCCATCGCTAGAAAAATTGTGTGGCTCTATGTGTTCTTAACAGATGCTTTAATTACACACCATTTGCTGCGTCGACCAAGAAAATAACACACTATTATATATAAACATATTCCGTATATGTGCGCTTCAGGTGATAGATGTGGTTTTTGTATATATTATTTAATCTGGGCCGGTGACCTAGACTGCCAATTGAAGAATCTTAATCCGGAAACATTAGGACATGGCTGTAACAAACGCGAATAATAGCCAGTAGACTAGAGTATGGTATTATTGATTTGAGCAAGGTAAATATATAAACGTTTAGCGTTCAAAAAGCCCACAAGTTAAATACGTGAATGTTTAGCGTTCAAATTCCCACAAGGTAAATACGTAAATGTTTAGGGTTTAAAAAACCACAAGGTAAATACGTAAATGTTTAAGGTTTAAAAATCCACAAGGTAAATACGTAAATGTTTAGGGTTAAAAAAAACTCACAAGGTAAATACGTAAATGTTTAGTGTTTAAAAAAAAACACAAGGTAAATAGGTAAATGTTGAAAATTTACAAAATCCACAAGGTAAATAGGTAAATGTTGAGAATTTAAAAAATCCACAAGTTAAATACGTAAATGTTTAGGGTTAAAAAAACCCCACAAGGTAAATAATAAATATTTAGGATTAAAAAAATCCACAAGGTAAATACGTAAATGTTTAGTGTTTAAAAAAAAACACAAGGTAAAATAGGTAAATGTTGAAAATTTACAAAATCCACAAGGTAAATAGGTAAATGTTGAGAATTTAAAAAATCCACAAGTTAAATACGTAAATGTTTAGGGTTAAAAAAAACCCACAAGGTAAATAATAAATATTTAGGATTTAAAAAATCCACACGGTAAATACGTAAATGTTTAGGGTTCAAAAAGCCCGCAAGGTAAATACATAAATGTTTAGGATTCAAGAAACCCACAATGCAAATATGTAAATGTTAGCGTTTAAAAAACCCACAAGGTAAATACGTAAATGTTTAGTGTTAATAAAACCCACAAGGTAAATACGTAAATGTTTAGTTCTTTTAAAAAACCCATAAGGTAAATACGTAATTATTTAGAGTTAAAAGAAACCCACAAGATAAATACGTAAATGTTTAGGGTCCAAAAAGTCCACAAGGTAAATACGTAAATGTTTAGGGTTTAAAAAATCCCCAAGGTAAATATGTAATGCTTAGGGTTCAAAAACCCCACAAGGTAAATAAGTAAATGTTTAGGGTTCAAAAAGCCCACAAGGTAAATACGTAAATGTTTAGGGTTAAAAAAAGCCACACATAAATGTTTAGGGTTAAAAAAATCCATAAGGTAGATACATAAATGTTTAGGGTTAAACAAATCCATAAGGTAAATACATAAATGTTTAGGGTTAAAAAATCCATAAGGTAAATACATAAATGTTTAGGGTTAAAAAAATCCATAAGGTAAATACATAAATGTTTAGGGTTAAAAAATCCATAAGGTAAATACATAAATGTTTAGGGTTAAAAAATCCATAAGGTAAATACATAAATGTTTAGGGTTAAAAAAATCCCCCAACTGTAACAGATTCAGCAGTTACTTGTTTAGTTCTCTGGCTATTGAACCTTAATAGCTTTAAATGTAATTGTTTATGAGGACTGATTAATTATCACTCAGAATGATGTCGGCTCACCTGGTCAAGGGAGTTTATGGTATTGTCCTGTGTTCGTTTCCAGTACGTACGTCCGTCAAAAATTGCTTATTACAACTTTTGAGTCCATATTACTGATTGGATTTCAGCCAGACTTGGAATATTGTTCATCAAGTTACCAGTTGGCTAATACATTGTTAAGGCAGCCATAAAGTGGCACGATAAGTAATTTATGATCCAATGGATCTAAGAAACTACATTAAATCTTTGGAGACATATATGATATTTTTTCTTTTTATTATATAATTTCTCTCATCCAAGGTTGAGAGACAATTTTTTGATGTCCGTAAAATCGGATCATTAATTCTTGTTCCACACATACGACACAGTCCACGTTGTGCCAATTTATGTCACATATCCCGTATTTTAACTCGAGTTAAAGCAAGCAAAATTTTCATAAGTGATGAATTTTTAATTCTGGATAACGTTTTAGAAATCACCCTAATCCGTTACACGGATTTCTGATGGTCATTTCATGTTTTCTTCTCTCGAATATCTGTATTATTTTATTATGAGTTACGTCGTAGCAAGTTAATTTGTCAGGAAACGTTACCGTGCAAATAAGATCGTTCGTTGAGAAAATATTCAAAGTCATATAATTTTTAGAACAGTAAAAATATCAGATATAAAGGAATAGTAACAATGTTTAGAGTAAAACATAATCTAATTCACGAGAAATTAAAGAAAATCGTTTTGGTCGTTAAAATTAACAATGTTCTACACATATTTCACCGAAAGCAATAGTTTTCGCTCACCAGCGAGCTGATCCTTCTGGCGATTTTTGAAGCACACCGTATAATCTTTATTGAGAGAGAGAGAGAGAGAGAGAGTTGCCATTTTACTGCAGTTTATTCCGTAAGCAATACCAAATTAACCGTATTATAATGGAAATGTCCCTGTGAGTGGTTGCGTGTGCTTCGCAAATGCCGAATCAGTTGTGTGTGTGTGTGCGATTTGGATTTGTATCATATCTTTAACAATTTTTTCTGTCATATCGCCAGGAAGTTTATATTGTGGCGGTTTGTAGTGATGTCTAGTACTGGGGCATCATGCCGCCGATATGCAGTCACATTATTTTGACAACGACCGACAAGTCCTGCCATTAACATCATAATGCGTAGTGCCAAGCGAAACAGCTGCAAGTACCATTTTTTAAAAGTCTTTGGTATGACTCGGCCGAGATTCGAAGGTTCGAACCCTCGACCTCACGCATTCGGGGCGAGCTGTCGTACCGCTTAGGCCACCGAAGATGTCGGAATCAATTACAATTTATGATGAAAATTCTTTCTCTCTAAATTGTAGATTTCCTTATAAAGTAATATATTCCGTAATACAATCGAAAAATCCCTTCTTCCACACTCAGAGAGAGAGAGAGAGAGAGAGAGAGAGAGAGAGAGAGAGTATAGTTTGGACGACATAGCCATATTGCTTATTGCATTTTATTATAAGGGACAAACTTGTAAAAGTTTCAAAACTATTTAATGAGTAATAGGTACCAAATTTAACATTTTCTCAAGTAAAATCCTTATAAGACTGACTCCCGTGCAGTTCCGATAATACGTCAGTCTTAAGTAATTTAACAATATATTTTATAATTAAATTTCATTATTTTGTTTGAGCGGTTAAAATATGCAATACATTCCATATGTTGTTGTAATTCGCATAAACTTTTGTAGAATTTTACTGAATTTGACCAGTTCATTCAATACGGTGTAAGCCTTATGTGTACCTTAAACTATGAACATCGATGTGGTTTTTTTTTATTAGGACGTAAACGTTAAACTGCATCGATATACTAAGACGGAAGCTCATAACTGGGGCAGCCAGCGATTTTCGATTGGATGTGCTCATTTTGATATACATTTCACAATATTATACTTTGAAGTTTGTACCGCTCCGGTGGCCTAGTGGTTAGAGCGTCCACCTCGGATGCGGGAGGTCGTGGGTTCGATCCTCGGCCGAATCATACCAAAAATGGTACTAACAGCTGCCTCGCTTGGCGCTCAGCATTAAGAGGTTAGTGCTAGGACTGGTCGGCCCGGTGTCAGGATAATGTGACTGGGTGGGACATCATGCTACATGTCTGCGGCATGATGCTCCAGTGCTAGACATCACTATAAACTGCCACACCGCAGACATCGTAGCGATATGACTGAAAAATTGTTAAAGCTACGTTAAAAATCCAAATCACATCACAACACTTTGAAGTTTAATTCCATCTTATGCCCAGAGTGGGACTTCTGCCAGAGGTTTTGATGTATGCGGGTTTGAAGTTTCGGGGAAGAATAGGCATTTGTGAAACGGTGGTTCGTGAAAGTTGAATGTAGGAGACCTGTGAGTGAGATATTATTCGTGTTGTCTAATGAAGGAACTAGGATTATCGTTTCTTGACCAGTCTTTCTCCGAAACAGCGTAAACATTTTTAGCACAATATTATTTGCCGCATTCAAATGTGTTTTTTTGTTTTTTGTTCTATACTGGTGTCTATGCAATCAAGGTCTGAAAGGTATTTCGTTTTTAAGATGGAAAAGGAGGGAATGTGGATAGAAATGTAACCAAAGTTGAATAACTACGAAATAGCACCTATCTGGCAGCAGAGTAAATTGTGAAATTCAGTGAAATAGAAGGTGTAGTTATCAGTAGAAAATTTGAAATTAAAGGTGTTTTATTTTTACTTCATTGGAATGAGTATGAGTACCAACCGCTAGCAAGAGTACCAACCGCTAGAATGAGTACCAACCGCTAGAATGAGTACCAACCGCTAGCAAGAGTACCAACCGCTAGAATGAGTACCAACCGCTAGCATGAGTACCAACCGCTAGAATGAGTACCAACCGCTAGCAAGAGTACCAACCGCTAGAATGAATACCAACCGCTAGCATGAGTACCAACCGCTAGCATGAGTACCACCTTCCAGCTTCTGGCATCAGTTTCAACTTCTATCACGAGTACCAACTTCTATAAAGTGTATTACAGTTGAACATAAATGTATTGTCCTCATAAAATTTATGTTTTAAAATGTTTAACTGTACTTGTTTCTGTTTTAAAACCACATTCCTTACACAAGAATAATATATACTTGTTGATACCAGAGGCATAATCTCTATACTAGTATGTAACGTGCATTTCAATGAAATGTACAGAAATTTAGTAACTGTATATACAATTTAAACAAATATAATATTGTGATTTTATATTGGTTTGTCAGTTACGGATGATCATAACATCAAGACTCAAGGTTCACAATGCTGTCTTGAAAACTGGAGAAAATATCCATCAAGGATACGATGAAATCTACTGGCGAGAAGAAGAGCTTAAAGGGTTGTCTCAAGAAGATGGACAAAAGCTGGCAATGAAGTCTGCCTCACCAGTGAGTAGGTTTATAGGACCATGATAATAAGTATTCACAATCATTATACAGTTATTTTTGCTTTGGATTTGGTGCTATTTTTGTCAGTAGAACATCCAGTGAAGCTTGTTGTAACATTCAGAAAAATTGACTTGGTATGAAAAAAACATAATAATTGTAGGTCTTTTTGGCATAGCCATTAAAATAGACAAATAAATAAATAAATAAATAAATAAATAAATAAATAAATATATAAATAAATAAATAAATTGCGTTACATTGAAGACGGACCTTAAAATTGTAGTATTGTTTGTTCATATAATTCATTTAGATTCTCGTCTTTGCTTTTAGTTTTCTCAACCTGCGTTAAAAAATTAACTCGTTCAAAATTAAAGCAAGAAAATGAACAAACTGTGACGATTTCATGGGATGTGGGGTTTCCAGTGACTTTAATAATGTTTCAGCTTACTCGTTTATTTACAGAGGCGTTTGACAGTTATCGAGAGCTCTCAAGTGGCCGAGTCTTGTAGAGGTTGTCCTTTGGCTATTTGTATAATGTCTAGACTTATCAGACAACAATGGGAGTACCCGGTATCGGATGTTATATCTTCAATTAAATGGGAACTTTCAAACATTGTCTCGTGTTGCATTGAAAAGTCCTTCGAAAATCTTTCGCAAGAAAAAAAAGAACAATTTATCCAACTGTCTGTCTTCAACCTATGTCCGTTCAACGTTCAGAATGTCATGGCTATTTGGTCGATTGGAACTTTTCAAGAAAGCATTGCCAGGGCGGAAATGTCGTTGCTTCAGTTGAAATACAGACACATGGTGGATTGTAGGGGACCGTGTGATCCGGGTAACCAGGGTTTGCTGACGAAAGGACAGGAAGACACAGTTACTTATTCACTTCATCCTCTTGTCTTCAATTCAATCAGTACCTTATTGAAAGACAATACACACTTTCTGGATTGCATTAACCTAGCTGAATCTAGATTTCTTGAACTGTACCTTCATAGATTGTTGGAATTTGAAGAGGGTCTCGGGTGTCAGCAAAACCATGCCCTTCAAATTTCAGTTTCCGATAAGATTCACTTACAAACTGTATTTTCTTTAAGCAGCGCATCAACAGTTCTCAGTCCTTGCGATGTAAAATTGTTGTATTCCCTGGAAATAAAAACGTGCAAAAGATTGGCGATGTTTGCTAGAAGTATTAACAAACCAGATGACACACAGGCAGTTTTTCAGAGACTAGCAAACACAAGTAAAGAACTTGGTAACTCAGATGCATTTTTCTTCTGGAGCGTTCAGCAGGCGGAGGCATGTCTAGATTGTGACATGATCACGAAGGCTGAAGATATTCTGCGTGGACTGCCTCTTAAAGAATATTGTAAAGAAGACGGTAAAGCTGATGTGTACAGATTGTTTACAGCTGCAGAATTCCACTATGTGCAGGGAATGCTTTTCAACAAAAAGAGACAGTACAGCCAAGCTCTTAGAGAGTTCGACAGATCCTTAGAACTTTATAAGACCTGCCAACCTGATGAGGCTTTTACAGTTTATCATGCTGCTGCCATTAATGCCAAAGGCAACGTCCATTTCAAATTAGAGGATTTCTCCAGTGCTCTTAAATGTCATCAAACATCGTATGACTTAATAGACAGACGAGTTGGAGGCGGTTTTCACGAACACAAATCAATTTACTTGCATAATATTGGCAGTATATATCATGCAAATGCATTAAAGGTCTGGAATAGAAACAAGGAAGAAGCAAATGATCTTTTAGGAAAAGCGTTGGAAAAGTATGATGAATGCATAGAACAGGACTTGCATTACAAGCGAACAGCAGATCCCTGCCATGCTGACCGGCTTAGGATCCGATCCGATATTTATCTGAGGTTGAAACGTTTTTCGGACGCCATAGCCGACGCCAAAAAAGCACTTAAAATTCAGCAATACGTACACGACACGGAACATCAAAGTATTACAGTTAGTCGTTACCAACTTGCTAGGTGTTACATGAAAAAGGCGAAGGAAAACAGGAGCATTGGACTTAGAGGTATTTATATTTAGGTCCCCATTAAACACCATCCTTTCGAAAGATACGTAAATAAAATTTGCAGGCGAGTGATTGTTTTATATACACCATTGTTACCATGTTAATTGTTTTGATGTACTCTCGGTACCCAGCTTTCAAACACACTTTAATAGGTGACACAATCAGTTATTCCTGTAACGGTATTTTCAATCATTGGTACTTATCCCCTCTCAAGAATTCAGATAACTGTTAAAGAGCTAGAGTCCAAAGAATTCTGAGAGATAGCTATCAAAGGGGTAAAGTCCAACATATTTCAAGAAAATCTGTTAGCAAAGTTCAATATATGTGCTTTCTACATCGAATTAATTTGATCATTAACTTTCTCATTTATCGGGAAGTGAAATGTTCATCATACTTATAACTTACGTAACAAGTGCATATTTATTTACAAGATGCAGTAATTGTACATGTCACGATGACATTGTTCCATCATTGTAATCACATTGGCGTACAGTATAATGAAAATTACTTCTTTTTAAAGTAGAGAAAAAATGTTTAATGTAAGACTCTAAACGGAATTCATATTGGTTTTTTTGACACAAAGAGTTATTTTATATGTTATTTAAACTGAAGGTGAATGTTTAAAAAATTGCGATATCATTCTTGATACGGGTTATATGAATGTAGTATCATTAATTTCTCGAGATTGTATGCAGTGAAATAAAATAAAACATCATTATGATGTATTTATCAGTTTGTAGGAATAGTTTTGAAAGAAATGTTCGGCTCGATGAAAGTAGAAATCTGGATCACTTGAACTTAAAAATATCAGGAATGTATAAGACAAAGCTAAAAATTATTTTGTTTTGAAGTGATGAAGTTTTGCATGTGTTACGAAATCTTTTCTGTGACATCTCAGTATTCGTCAATAATTGCTTTAATAAACTACTTAGGACATATTTAAAATGAATGGACTTTTTATAATGAATAGACTTTTTATAATATTTTAGAAGAAGCTGAAGCTGACCAGAACGAATGCTGGCTGATGTTTATTCAGATACAGGATGCTATTAAGAAAGGCGGGTTATCACGTATGGACCAACAATACCCAAATATACGTAAAGACCACATCAAGCTAGTCAAACGGTACAGATCTCGCCAAGAGCAATGGAAAATTGAGAGATTTTATGCTGTGAGTAAATATGTAGCATTGGTTTTATGTACATAACGTGTACATATAACATGTAATCATTACGTGCAAACAAATTAACAAGTTAGCACAAGACTTTTAGACAAGACAGTTAGAAGGGTGCTTGAAAATCATTCAAACATGAAAAGGATTCGTGATCGAACAGTACATTTTTTAACAGTACATTTTTTACGAGGTTTTAATAAAGACAATCATGCTTAGGACAAAAACTGAGGGATATTGAAAGCAATGTTAACGTTTTATGATACATGGTGTTTTTGATGGATAAATAATAAATGAATGATATATGTTATAAGTTATAAATTTAAATGAAGAAAGTTAACTGCAAACACTAAGCGAAAATATTCGTCAATTTGCAGTTCAGGTAGACTATTCAGCAGCAATACCACTTAAGAAAAGAAATAATGTATCGTAATTAGTAACACATATTATTACTCATGTTTGTTCTGGATTGGGGATGACCGGTAAAGCTATGCCGTCTATACTCATCTGTACAGCTCAGGCCATATGCCGCCGAAAATCATCTGTGCTCGGACAGGCATATGCTGTCCATAGTCATCTGTGCACGGACAGGCATATGCTGTCCATACCCATCTGTGCTCGGTCAGGCATATTCCGTCTATACTCATCTGTGCCAGGACAGGTATATACTGTGAATACTCGTCTGTTCCCGGTTAGATATATGCTGTCTTTACTCATCTGTGCATAACGGATTATATAACGCTTACAGTAAGCTTTACAGAGTCAAATAGGAATTTGTATTTCTATGGTACTTTTGCAGACAGACTTCAAAGCACGAACGTAAATAGAGTTAGTACATTGATAAATCTTGTTTAGATATGACTGCACACTATATTGCTAAAAAGGAATTAACAAGTACGTACAGTAGAATCTTAGATCCAGAAGGGAAAAGTTTTGCAATGTAAGAATGCACAGAAGAAATCATTCTTCATGAACAAACAGCGGGTCCTTATAATGGTTTTCATATTTTCTCTGTTTGATCAAAGATCATGTCCTCAGAAAAGCTCAACACTTACCAAATTTGATGGATAATACTTTGCCGTTATTTCCTTGAACGAACAGCGTTTTGAAGATAAAGGAAGGCTTGGGGACTCTATAACATCTTCCAGAGACAGCCGGTTTTCAAGCAGCATGTCGTCGGCTTCTGGTGCAGACTCGATGGATAGGTATTATACCACTTCAACAGTCATTATATATCTGGGGAAAATTAATTATAACACTTCAACAACCTTTATAGATCTTGGGAAAATTAATTATACCACTTCAACAACCATTATAGATCTGGAGAACATTAATGATACCACTTCAACAGCCCATACATTATAGATCTGGAGAAAATCAATTATACCACTTCATCAACCATTATAGATCTGGTGAAAATTAATTATACCACAGTAGTATGGTGGGACGGTCTAGGGACTACGGGAGTTCAATATTAAAAAGATGATATCCACTCTGGGGACTACGTAAATTTAACATGGGAAGCAATATCCACTCTGGGGACTATGTAAATTTAACATGGGAAAAAAAGACATCCACTCTGGGGACAAGGGAATTTAACATTGGAGAAAGGTAATATCCATTCTAGGGACAATGCCATTTAAAACAATGGAAAAAAATATCCATTCTAGGGTCAAAGGCAATTGAACAATGGGAGAAAAAAAATAATATCCATTCTAGGGACAAAGGCAATTGAACATGGGATTTGTTTTGTTTTGTTTTTTTTAAAAAAAATAAAAAAATAAAAAATTAAAAAATTAAAAATAAAAATAAAAAAAAATTAAAAAAGGGGGTAGGCAATGGAAAGTCAATCTCTTTTCGAGAAATGTGGGTGGCCCTGAAAAGAGCCTTTGGATTTATGTTAATATGCACTTAACATAAAGGGCATCTGCGGCATCTTCTTGTCCTCAAGCTGCGTCTTAGTGTAGGGCCATAAATCAGAGTCCTCTTGAGGCAACCTTGTCTTTCCACGTACACTCTTCGTATCCACAGACTGGTGTCTGACTTGTGGACAACGGTCCACTTGGATCGGACATACATGAGCATGTCCGTCCTAAACATCATTGAAGACACAAGGGTGGATGATTCGACTGTGGTCCACATCTTGAGGCGACGAGAACAGGTGAATCAATGCAGTGAACTGCGCTTATTTATAGGTAGAGGAAGGATTGAAACGGATTGAGTTCATTGACCAATCCAAACACGCGTTACAAAATTCAGTCAGTCCGCATACAATCCGAAGAGAACAGTCTGTGACGTCACGTGGTCTATATAGATTCGCTAGCGCCTGTGTGCAGTCAATCTATGCGACAGTGATTCAACATGACGGAAACTCAGAAAACGATTCATTGGGGTGCACCAGCAGTGGAGACCGCCCAAGGGAACCCGGACTTACTTTCAGAAGAGGTAAATTGGGATTTTGTGGATTTTCTTACCTCGCAAGAATTTGTTCCGGAACCTTCGTCACCTTCATTACTGCAATTGGAGAATTTTTGACAGAGACAGAAAGAAGAATTGGAGAAATTTATACAACGACAAAAGGAAGCGGAACAAGCTTTTCTCCTACAGCAACAGCAGCAAGAAGAAGAGGTAAGAAAAAAAACAAGAAGAAGAAGAAGTAGCAGCAAAGAAACAAGAGGGTGAAAATCAAACGGTCACGGTACTGTTGGACATTTTAGCGGAGTTAAGAAGTCTGAAACAAATGTATCAGACTTCTTTATTACGACCGAAGAGAATACGACCTTCCCGAGCTAAACACGTCAACCCTGTGATTAAGCCTACCGTACCACCCTTAGTGATTTCAACCCATTCATCATCAACAGTACGCAGTCCAGAAGTAGGCCTTGGCCGTGGCAAAGGCTTAAGGCAGTTAAAGTTGATTGCTCAAACTCACCCCTACACCAAAACAAAAGGCCCTTTTCAGGGCCACCCACGTCTCTGGAAAAGAGATAGCCTTTCAATTTGCCAATAACTCAAAAATCAACAAAAAAAACCCCATTTTACCCCTATAGTACGTGTATATGAGTGCGTGAGTGTACGTTCTTATTTTTAAAATCAAAACTCAAAGACACTTACCTTATATAATTAATGTATTCTTTTATCCATAGTTACAATCCAATTCACAATTCACAACAAAACACTTTAAAAAGTTCATAGACTTCTTCTGTCTCATTGTTTAGTCTCTCTGTTTTTTAAATTTCTTCACCGTCACAGTCTTTTCCTCTTCTTCCTCCTCACTTTCTTCCCTTCTTCTTTTCTTCTCCTGTTTCTTTTTCTTCACCTGGCTGCTTTCTTCCTCTGAAGAATCTCTCTCTTCTTCTGAAGAATCCCTCTTTTCTTCTGACTCGTCTTGTTTCTTTTTTGGGCAATCTGGAGACCAATGTCCTTTTTCTTGACAATAATAACAGGTATCTTGACTTTTGTCTTTTCTAGCCCCTGTTTTATTTCTTTTTTGACGGTCTGGACACTCTGAAGACCAATGCCCTTTCTTCTGACAGATATAGCAAGTATCTTCACTTTTATCTCAAAAGGAAGGAGAGTAGTCCGTCGGCTGGTCTGAAGAGAATTTTCTAATGACCCCTCGCAAAGCTCTGATGAAACGTTCGATTTGGCTAGTCTCTTCCATCGTTGTGCTCGGTTAGAGAGTGAAATGAATAGTGAAAGGACAAAGACACACACCCTTTTATATACGCTGGTCTGCCATGACTATAAATTAGCCCATGGTGTTTAAACTTGAGTCATTTGACGTTTTTTCACTCAAGATGAAACGATCCTATTCATTCGAGAAGAAAGAAGAAGAAAGTAAGAGACAGAAACGTGATCTATCGCCTCGTACCAGGGCTGAAGTCTTGGCACAAATTCATGCCAGTGATTTTGAAGAGGACATGAGCGAACCAGAATCCGAACCCTCTAAACCAAGTTCACCACCCTTAGTCAACCCTGAAAAGTACTATTCCATTCGAGAGACGGAAAAGCGCTCCTCTAGAAAATTTAGAACTACGGCTTACAAATACTCAGTGAAGTTTAAAGATTTCAAGGCAGAAGTACCGTTAGAGAAATCAGAAGAGTTTATTACTGGGGTGTGGGATTCTTTGCTCACTGCATTCAAGCGACAATGTCAACCCAAAGAAGACGATCGCTTGAGACTTTCCATACAACACGACGGTTTGAAATCCCCTGTTTGGATCGAGTTTAGCAGACCCGCAGAATTGACTGCTTCCAAAGTCATGGACAATATTCAACACGTGCAACAATCTAATGACCAGTTTGACATCACCGATGGAAAAGCCACACTGGACATGACCCACGTCTCTCCTCCTCAATGGACCGGACAACGCAATAAGGTGTTATTGGTGAACGACCTTCGCATCACCAAAACGAGCCTCGTCCGAATTCACAACCCTCAAGACCAGATGTGTTTAGCCAGGGCTATCGTAGTGGGACGAACCTATGCCGACAAGAACGACACGGTAGAATGGAAAAGAGCCTGGGAGAACATTCGAAAATCGAACCGAGCCAAACAACGAAGTGAAGCAGAACTCCTGTTACAACAAGCTGGCCTGTCCAAAGACACACCCTGCGGTATTCCTCAAATGCAAACATTGCAAGATGTCCTAGCTCCATTCTACACCTTGCAAGTGCACCCTCAAGAAGTGCGCGGGCCTCTGTTGTTTCGCGGCCAAGACTTTAAGGATGGAAAATACATTCACCTTTATCATCACGATGACCATTTCGATACCATTCCCACTATCACCGGATTCCTGGGATACAAATATTACTGTGAGAAATGTGACTATGGCTATAATAATCGAGAGCAACACAAACATTGCGGATTGAAATGCTCAGGATGTTTGGCCTCTCCACCCTGTCTGAGCGAAGGACAAGAAAGAGTACATTGTCCTGCTTGTCTGCGCACGTTTGTCAGCCCTGCCTGTTACCAACAACATCTGAAGACGCAAGGTTCACAGCAAAAATGTGCTTGTCAACTCCTGAGATTGTGCCCTACGTGTGGACAAGGCCTACGTACCAATAATGCCAAGACACACGTATGTTCAGGAAAGAAAAAATGTCACATTTGTCACCACATCGTGGACTTGGAACACCAATGCTACGTGCAAAAATACCAATCCCCACCAGAGAAAGAGGACGGTCACAAGAAGAAAGGCAATTTCATCTTTTTTGATTTCGAATGCATGCAAGAGACCGGCATTCACATTCCTAATTTTTGCGTGGCTCATCGAGCGTGCGAGAAGTGCATTCAAGAACCTATCTTCAGTTATTGCCCTCACTGCAGCAAGATTCCTGGAGGGCGTGAAAAAATCTTTCGAGGACCGAACACGTTAGCCGATTTTGCCCAGTGGGTCTTAGACCCCATCGACAAGACATGGAGCCAAGAGGACATCGAACGTTACGGAGATTGTCATCGTCATGCCACGGTGATGGCTCACAATTTCTCCGGATACGATAGACAGTTTCTTCTCAGATACTATACGGAACATGGCACCGGACGTCCTAAAGTCACTTTGAAGGCAGCCAAAATCATTTTCATGCAAGTGGGACAAGTACAGTTTAAAGATTCGATGAGCTATTTGGCCATGCCTTTGAGTCGAATGCCTAAAACGTTTGGAATGACAGAAATGGCTAAAGGGTACCTTCCACACTTTTTCAATACGGAAGCCAATCAACACGCCGTTCTACCCCATTTACCTGAGGCTCACTATTACGACCCCGACAACATGCGTACCGAACAACGAGAAGCTTTCTACGTTTGGTACCAGGCTCACGCCTCGGACCCTTTCGACTTTCAGGAAGAAATGTTAAAGTATTGTCGTTCCGACGTGGACATTTTACGGCGTTGCTGTGGAAAATTTCGAGAACTGTTCATGGAACACGGAGGGGTTGATCCTTTGAAAGAAGCTTGCACCTTAGAGTATCGACAACGATTCATGCCTGAAAACACCGTGGCTGTCATCAGTCCTCAAACGACCCACTATGTCAAGCGTCAATACTCGGTCAAAGCCCTACACCGGTTACATTACTTGTGCGACAAGGAAG
Organism: Sinohyriopsis cumingii; assembly: GCA_028554795.2. Taxonomy (NCBI): domain Eukaryota; kingdom Metazoa; phylum Mollusca; class Bivalvia; order Unionida; family Unionidae; genus Sinohyriopsis; species Sinohyriopsis cumingii. The sequence continues at coordinate 26,035,343 of CM068835.1, read as the reverse complement.
ACAAATGGATTCAGCATGCCCGCAACGGAGGGGGCGAAAAGACCATCGGAACGCATTCGGTCGATGGCTGGGACTTAGAAAACCCTAAGATCGTGTACGAGTTTAACGGTTGCTTATTTCACGGATGTCCCGTCTGTTACCCTGACCGTGGCACTGAAAATCAGTTTTTACAACGAACCATGGAAGACCTGTACCAGGACACTTGTCAGCGACGCCTAAAGTTAGAACAGCAAGGATACCAAGTGGTGGAAATGTGGGAACACGAGTACGATCACCGTTTGAAAACCGATCCCGAGTTTAAACGTGTCGTGGAAAGTTACAAGCTGATGGACCCGCTGAACCCGAGGGATAGTTTGTACGGAGGAAGGACCAATGCCACCTGTTTGCTGTACCAAGCCGACGAAGAGAAAGGAGAAGAAATCAAATACTTGGACGTGTGTTCGCTGTATCCCTACGTGTGCAAATATTGTCGCTTTCCTGTAGGGAACCCGCAATTGCTGACGGAACACATCGACCTGAAAAGCATTCGACAATACGAAGGCTTGATCAAGTGTAAAATTTTGCCTCCCACGAACCTATACCATCCTGTCTTACCTCACCATTGCCAAGGCAAACTGATGTTTCCTTTGTGCCGTACTTGTGCCGAAATCTGCAACCAAGACCAACCTTGTCAGCACACCCAGGAAGAACGGGCCTTGACGGGAACCTGGGTCAGCGTAGAATTGTTCAAAGCTCTGGACATAGGATACCAACTGTTAGAAGTGTACGAAATTTGCCACTTTCCCAAGACACAACAATACCACAAAGGTGACCCCACGCAGAAAGGCATTTTCGCCGACTACGTGGATGCCTTTTTGAAACTGAAGCAAGAAGCCAGCGGCTATCCTTCCTGGTGTCACACTCCCGAAGACCAAATACAATTCAAAGAGAAATACTATGAACAAGAAGGCATCTCTTTAGACCACATCGAGAAAAACGAAGGCAGGCGGTCGTTTGCCAAAGTGATGTTAAATTGCTTGTGGGGTAAAATGGCACAACGACCGTGTTTACCCAAGACGGAATATTTGACAGAATCTTCCCGCTACTTCCAGAAGATTCACGACAAAACCAAATACATGAAACACGTGGACGTCTTTCGAGAGAATTTGATCTTGGTCAATTACGAACAAGATCTGGACTTTGTACAAGACGACCCTTTTGGAAATGTCATCATTGCGGCTTACGTGACAGCTCATGCTCGCTTAAAATTGTACGAAGCTTTAGAACTGTTAGGGGAACGCGTCCTGTACTTTGACACGGACAGTTGCATTTACATCGATCACCCGAGTCAACAGCACCCTGACATCGAAGGAGACCGTTTAGGAGCCTGGACAGACGAGCATCCCGACGACAAGATTTTAAGTTTCGTCAGTGGCGGTCCGAAAAATTACGGCTACGAATACCGGGACCCACAAGGAGAAGTGCACACGACGTGCCAAGGGAAAGGACTGACTCTGAATTATCGTACCAGTCGTGTGGTCAACTTTGGGGTATTGAAAGAAGCCTTGCAATCGGGAGAGGATGGAAACTTTAAAGTGACCACCTATCAACCGAACAAGATTGTACTTTACCCACTCACCACATCGTCAGTCGGCCCTTGGAAAAAGTCTATCAAATCGTGTACCAGAAGCGAGTTCGACTTCCCAATCATTTCACCTTACCGTATGGACACGTCGGTATTGGTCTGTATATAAAAAAGGAACCCTAGGCAAGATCGATAGTTCATTGGGACTACCCAGACCGAGCGAACAAGACGAATACTTTCAGAGAAACACAAAACAAGTTTAGAAAGGCACACTTCAAGTGTGGGGCTTCGGAAGTGGAATGCGATTGTGAGCCTTGCGATGGATACGATGCTGTACGCTGTGACCTTAGCGATGCCGTAAATCATCATGGGAACTTTGTTCTCACTACCCCTATCATGGAAAGTGATGCTGTGCGTGTCAAACCTGAGGGATGCGAAAGCGATGCCGCTCGTCCTCTTGGACACTTTACTGGGTTTCGTTTTAAAGGGGAATGTTCACCTTCACGTCTACCCCCCTACAGATGTCATCCAGCTCTGAGCAAACTCCTGTCCATGTCACCCAACCCTCATCGAAACGAACCTGTGAAAGACGAATATTCGTTTCCTGTGCGTTTGTCGGAATACTGCGACTTTGAAAATCGTCTTCAATCGTTCAAAGGAAAATGGCCTAAGTATCTGGGAGGACCGACCCCCGAAGAGTTAGCCAGAGCCGGATTTTTCTACTTGGGCGAAGGAGATAAAGTCAAGTGCTTCAGTTGCGGTGTGTCACTTCACCACTGGGAACCGCAAGATTCGGCCTACGTAGAACATGCTCAATGGTCACCGAATTGTCATTCCTTACCCTTAGTGGGACCGAGACATTGAAGTAACTTACCATAATCTGTTCATGGATACTTTACACGAGAACATTCGTGCTTTGCCTGTGGAGTTGAGAGAACGCATTTACCGAGAGCTGGTCAAAATACAAGTGAAACGTAAAGAACAATTGCATCCGTTACGTCACCGGTGTGTGAACCACTGGTACCTGAATGCTATACAAGGACTGATTCAGTTGAAAGTGTTCCATTGGACAGACATTGATCAACGATCCCCTAGTTTTAAAAAGGATTGGTTTGCTATGGATGATTCTATCTACTACATTGTAAACTTACTGCATCGAATTCCAGAGGAAGAGTTAACGAATTACCAACATCTTGTATACAATGTCAACTTAGTGAAAGAGGAAACTTCTGAACGAATTGTAATGTGTAAATTAGTAACTAAACGATTTAAATTCGACACTGAAGTAAAACCATGTCTGTGCAAACGGTACATTTCTTGTGTCAGACAAAAGAGGATTTAGTATGACCTATTCATGGATACTTTGCTAGAGAACATTCGTGATTTGCCTGTGGAGTTGAGAGAACGCATTTACCGAGAACTGATCAAAATACAAGTGAAACGCAAACGCAAAGTTATTCAACCGTTTTTAAATTATGCTCTGTTCCAAAGTATAAGAAGACTGATTATGAGTGGATATTACATCAGGCACAAAGGTAAACGAGGCTATTGGCCACCACCCAATGATTCCAAAAACAGTGTATATACTTATGGATACTTTACAAGAGAACATTTTGGGCTTGCCTGTGGAGTTGAGAGAAAGGATTTACCGAGAGCTGGTGAAAATACAAGTCAAACGTAAAGAACAATTGCATCCGTTACGTCACCAGATCTTTAACCACTGGTACCTGAATGGTATAAGAGGACTGATTCGTCAGAAATTGTTTCAGTGGTCAGACCTTGTTGAACACTTTCAGTTTGTGAATGAACTAAACGTTCGTAATTTTGGTTACTTCGAGATTCACCTACTGCAACGTATTGAGGAAGACGAGTTAAAGGATTACCAACATATGTTACGTGGAATCTGCTTAGCGGAAGACGAAACATCTAGACAAACTCTGACGTTTCGGTTACAGTATGCAACATTTAAATTCCCTACTGGAGAACGAAGATGTCTAGTTAGAAATTACCTTTATTGCTTCCGAAACAAAGAGACTATAAAATCAGGCTGCCATGCCACGGATTATGTCACATGTTATTGAACAGATTCCGTGGAAGGAACTCAATGACCATATTCAAACCGTGGATCATTACCATCGATTATTACAAGAACTGTATCCATTCAATTTGGATCGACAAGTGGTGTGTGTCTTAGTGACTTGTTTTCTGGGATTTCGTTTACCAGCCGATTCTTTGTGGACTCTTTACGATCAGTACTTATCACACACCCCATGGCCTTAAATGGTCACGAAAAACTCCTTTTGCTCAAAGCCTTGCGGTTTCATCTGGATACTTCTCGACCTCTACGGGAAAAAAAGATTCGTCAACTTTTAGCTACCCAAGACGTGTATGACGATGTGTGTGTAGCTTGTGACTTACACCCCCATTGGACAGATGTCCGTGCCTGGAAAGAATGGGATTTTGAGGCTTGGACCCAAGAAGTGGCCCAGTATGCACGAGAGTTGTTCAAGGAAAAAAGTTACTTTTCAACCAGTATTAGTGACGGTGCCAGAAGAACCCGTCACCCAGGACAGGACTGTCGTGGACAGGCCTGAAAGACCCTTTCGGGAGGACACTTGTGTGACCTTACCCCCTATAGAACTGGTCAGAACATTACCCAAAACATGTTGTACAGACACTTGTGTTTATTCCACGTTAATGGTTATCATGTGCCTTTTATCCTTGTAATTAAGCCTTTGGCTTTTATGTATTTTTGTCTTTCGTATTCATGTTTAAAACATTCAATAAACGTGTTCTGAAAAAAAAGTATATAAACTCTTGTCTTGTTTGTTTTCATGTCACAAGTGACATTCCTAACACTATGGCTACCTCTGCTGTCTCTACTCCCTCTTCCTCCACTGTCAAAGTCATCGACGAACACTTAGATCGTACCAGTTGGGAGGCTTTGTATCTTCGCCATCCCTTTAACATGCTCATTGCTGGACCTAGCGGTTCAGGCAAAACCGAATTCGTCAAACGTTTGATCGAACATAAACATCATTTGATCGATCGGCCACCTCAGCGGATCGTTTGGTGTTACAAAGAGTGGCAATCGGCGTACAGCCTCTTGCGAGAAAGTCAAGGCGATTCCATCGTGTTTGTGGAATGCATTCCTAAAGAAGACGACGGCATCGTCTCTGACTCCCGTCAAACCCATTTGGTCATTTTTGACGACATGTTAGGAGAAGACGAAGAAGAAATTAAACTGTGGTTCACGCGCAAAGGGCATCACCGTAATGCCAGTGTCGTTTACATCACCCAAAATTTGTTTCAACAAAGTAAAGCCTATCGCACCATCAGTCTCAATGCGCATTACGTGGTCTTGTTTAAAAGCCCTCGAGATAAATCGCAAGTGCAAGTCTTAGCCAAACAGTTAGGAACGCCTTGGCTGACTCAGGTGTTCGACGATGCCACTCAAACTCCACACGCTTATTTACTCGTCGATTTGAAACCTACGACCCCCGAGGATTTGCGATTTCGTACCCACTTGTTTCACCACTGGTGCCAAGACGGAGGGTCTGTCCTGTACACGTCTCCGTCCTCGACTTAATTTCACTCCACAAAAAAAATCTATAAAAACCTCAGACCCTTTTCGTCTGTCTCACACAATGTCAACATGACGTCCCTTCAGTCGCATCTTCCCGTCAAATTGATTCGTGCCTTGTATGGCATCAGTCGAGAAAAAAATCCACAAATACGAGCTCGTGTCTTAGAAGCTAGTCTCAAAGAAGTCTTACGATGGTTAACGGTGACGGCACGTCAATTACTCCAAGGAATCATTCAGATTCCTCATCAAACGAAACGCTTTTTCGATCGAAACAAAGTCGCTTTGATCAAACTGGCCGATCCCCGCATCGACACTCAAACCAAAAAACAAATCATTTTGAAACCTGGAGGGAGCGGTACTCTAGGAGGGGTCATCATTCGCTCTCTGTTAAGATGGGATCCTAATGCCCCCAAACTTCTCCCCAAGAAAAATGTCAAACGAAGCTCCAAGAAGAAGAAAAAGACCAGGTCCCCAAGGAGAACTTCTCCAGTGGCGGGACCCTCCTCTTACCAGACACCACCACCCCGGAAAAAGAAAAGAAGCCCCCAGAAAAAGAAACAGAGAAAAAGTCCCCAGAAAAAGAAAAGTCCTCAGAAGAAAACTAGTCGCAAGAGAGGCACTTCTTCGGCCAGGACGCAACCTTACACTCGCAAACCACGACCTGCCACGACGGTGACTGCGTCTCCGGCAGCCTCACGTTCATCCACTTCTCCGTTGATGACACCAATAACTGAAGAGTACTTGGAGACGTTGATCACACCAAGAACTTCTCCGTTGATGACCCCAAGAAGAACTTCCCCAGTGGCAGGCCCCTCCAATTTAGTGGCAGTGGCTGCTGCTCACAAAGTACCTTCTCCCAAAATCAAAGTCCAAGAAAGATCGGACATGTTACAAAGTTTACTGGATTTGTCCAAGCAAGAACTGGCTCGATTTAGTCCGTTGCGTACCCCTGCACGACGTGTCATGCCTGTCCTAAAGTTGATACGACGTAAAGACAATCAGTGGCGACGCGTTCCAGTATAAAAAAGGCCTGTGACCAAGTCGGGGGTATCAGTGTTTTTGGTGCTCCTGAAGACTCAAAGATGTCACCCTCCAGAAAACATCCCTCTTCTAAACAGCCCCAAGGAAAGAAAAGGAAAGGACTGCCTCCTCGTTTAGTCAAACATGGGGACATGTTTTCTGTCCTGTCCAAAGCTTCTCCACCTCTACGAAAAAAACTCATTCAATCAGCCTCCAAAGAGGTCATCGATACCGTGTGCGAATGCTGTTTGAACGTCTTGAAAGGCACGATTCCTTTGTCCAAACATCAGGAACAATGCTTAGGCAAACATCGTCACGTTCTTCGCCAAATGGTTCAAAAGAAAATTCCCATTCTTCAAAAGATGAAGATGTTGGTCCAACGTGGAGGCATTTTACCCCTCTTGTTAGGTCCCTTACTGAAAGGAGTCTTGGGAACCATGTTGGGAGGACTGGTGGGAACAAGATAAAAAGGCCCTCGGAAGTCCCAAGATCTCAGAATCGACCCCTGACAACCCCATGGAAGGACGAAAACTAGCTTTAGTGCCTTACAAACGATGGATGGAATACCATCGTTGGCAAGAACAACGCACCCCGCATTTACCTCCCAATCCCAATTTGAGCGAGATGTCCCAGTTACAACACGAATTGCAATCCTTGATGGATCGCCAAGATTTGTCCGAAACAGAAAAATCGCAAAAATACGGTCAACTCTTGCAAGACTGCAACTCTTTCACCAGAAGGCTTTAGACGAAACAGCTCTACCCACTCTGAAAGATTTTAAGACCTTGATGAAAAGTCCAGCACCATCATCACTACCACCACCACCACCACCACCACCACTACTGCCATCCCCAGGGGTCACCAGAGATGCTACCCCACGAAGACCTGAGGAAGAAGAGGTGCGAGAAGTGTTTCAAACACCGTCAGCAGCTCCCATTTCGGGTAAGATTGCAGCATCCTTGTTGACCCCGTCCCCCACACCCCAACGAGAAGAAATGAAAGCTTGGGTTAAAAAGATGATGTCCACTCCTCCTTCGACAGAAGTGAAAAAGAAAGAAGGGAAACCAGAAGTGAAAAAAGAAAAGAAGACCAAAGCCATTCCAGTGCAACCTCCACCACCACTACCTTCGACTTCTACTCCCGTAGCCCATCGGACACGTAAATCCATTTCTAAACCACCCTTTCGACCCACCCAAAGTAGCATCACGGAAGAGTGGGTGACTTATTAACACACAAACACAAAAATGGAAAAAGTCTTAGCCAGCATTTACTACGATCCCTCCCATCCTGCAGGTTACGCAGGAGTTCAAAAATTGTATCGTGCTGCCAAAACTCGATTGAAAAGTCTCCGTTTACCTCAAGTGCAACGATGGTTACAAGAACAGGCTACCTACACTTTACACATACCCATTCGACGCAAGTTTGCCAGAAGTCGCACCCGAGTGGAAGGCATCGATCATCAATGGCAAGCCGATTTAGCCGATGTCTCTCATTTGGCCAGCTACAATCGTGGCTACAAATATTTGTTTTGTGTCATCGACGTCTTTTCCAAATTTGCCTGGGTCGTGCCCTTGACTTCCAAATCGATCAGCGAGTTAGTGCAAGCCCTGCAACGAGTGTTGAAACAAAGTGGTCGTCACCCTCTTCGATGGCAAACGGACAAAGGTACCGAATTTCTGAACCAAGCTTTCCAAAAAGAATTAAAGAAACGTGACATTCATTTTTTTTACCACCGAGAATCCCGAAACCAAAGCCAGCATCGTGGAACGTTTTCAACGCACTTTGAAAGAACGCATGTGGAAATATTTTACGCATCACCACATTCTGAAGTACATCGACATCTTACCGCACCTGGTGCAAGCGTACAACCAATCTTACCATCGAAGCATCGGACGTGCCCCGCAAGAAGTGACTCCCGACAACGAAGTGTTGGTGTTTGAGCGCCTGTTTGGTACGTCCCCGACGAGGGCTGTCCCTAAGAAAAGTAGAGAGTGGACCGTAGGAGATTGGGTGCGCATTGGCAAAACCAAACGCACTTTTGACAAAGGTTACTTACCTAACTGGACGACCGAATTGTTTCGTGTCACTGGACGAGTCCATGGTCGTCATCCTGCCGTCTATAAATTGGAAGACATGAACGGAGAAGTGCTCAAAGGAACGTTTTATTTGCCCGAGTTACAACGTGTGACCAAAAAGGAAGACGACGTACGATATCGAAAGCATTCTCGAACGCAGAACCCGAAAAGTGGGCAAACGACGTGTCAAAGAAGTCAAAGTACGTTGGAAAGGATATCCACCCAGTTTTGATTCTTGGATCGACGCTTCGCAAGTCATCGACTATAAAAAGAAGTGACCATCATGCCCTTTCACACAGACGCACCTACGTCGACCACTCCTTCACCTAGTTCTTCTGTGCAAGATTTACAAAAACAACCCTTGTGGGTGTGGTGTGGAGAACGTGTGCCTAAAACGCAAATCGTCTTTTTCTGCCAAATCTTCGTGGTGTATTGTGTCATCGGGCAGCCATTGCCAATTTGAGTTTGCAACAAGGAGACAAACAATTTGTGGACCATTTTATTGAGCACTTGCATCGGTTACCTGCTTCCCAATCCCTTCCTGAAATTCTCTTCCAACGGGAACCACGGAAACCTTGTGTCCAGTGCCAGTGCCAGTGCCAGTCACCACTCCAATAACAACCACAACCAGAACCCCATTTTGAGCGGAGACACGCCTCTGACGTCCAGTAACCCCTCGGACAGCCACAGAACTATGGAATTATGAGTCACCAAAACCAGTTTTACTTAACCTTTCCCAGTGACAGTTCCATGGAGGTGTTTCCCAACAACAAGTTGTGCTGTTACACGGCCAAGTTACCTCAGGCCATCCCCTTAGATCACAAAGCCCATTGGGAAGTAGCTTTAGTGGAAATCATTCACCCGACCCAAGTCCAGAATGTCCTTCCCAAACAAAATGTTTTTGATGTAGAAGTTCATGACGAGCAATTGCAACAGTACTTGGATACCCATGTCAAATATGACAAGAAAACCCCTGGCACAAAAAATCAAAAGTACACCACCTATCACTTGTGCATTCCCCCAGGCTATTATTTTAGTGGTCAACATTTGGTCAGCACCATAGCCTCCAGGTTTAATGTCGTGTTTCTGAAAGCTTTGGAAAGTGTCAAAAAAAGTGTCACCCTGGAATACCACAAAACAGCTCGTCTCTTCCTGATGAAATTTCCTGAGGGGGGTAATTTTGTCCTGAATTGTTTGTCATGTTGGGCGGGGACATGGAGCTGAGGAAGCACGTAGAACAACAAAAAGGCCAATCAGCAGTCATTTACGACAACGAGTCTTTTGGCAAGTATTTTCGTACCCCGGTAGAACTGAACCAAGGACTGAATTTGATGTTTGTGTACTCCGATGTGGTGGAGTACAACGTGGTGGGACACACCTCCGTACCGTTACTGCGTGTCATTCCTTTCAAAGTGGATTCTGCCACGAACGCTGACGAGGAAGGTGGAAACACTTACCACATTCACCGCGAATTTGTACATCCTCACTATTTGCCTGTCAGCAAGTCGTATTTGGACACGGTCAACATTGCTATAAAAGGAGATCTGGGACAAAATATTCCATTCACCAAAGCAAAAGTCACGGTGAAACTCCATTTTCGAAAACGGTTCTCTCACGACTCGTAAGTCATGTATCCAGTGTACCGAGGGGTTGCTCGACAGCGAGGACACGGTTTAGGAGATATGTTAAAATCGGCCTTTCGTTCGGTGGCTCCGGTGTTGAAACCGATGGTGACACGCGGATTGCACGTCTTGAAAGATGCGGCACTGACACAAGGCAAAGAATTTCTCCAAAATGTCATCATCGACAAACAAAATCCTAAAGAAGCCTTCATGAGGGCAGGCAAAAATGTCTTGCTGCAAACGGGCAAAGACCTTTTGGGCCGACGAGACACACCTATAAATGCCCTGCACGCTACCGAGTCAGGCATTCAGCAAGGACAAGGCAGAAAGAGACGACGAAGAAAACACCCTTTCACCAGACTTCACACGTCTAAAGCGAGAAAGGCCAAGAAAAGAAGAACCGTCCGAGACTTAGACGTTTTCGATTACTGAGACACAGCAACAAAAAAATGATGCACCGAGAATCTTGCGCTTGTTCCAAGTCGGAACTGGATCTGTTTGCCATGCCACCCACCATGATGACCATGCAAGAATCCCAATGGGTGGAATTTCACTCCGTCTCCTCTTTGACCGATTCCGCTCCCATCGAGTTTGAAATCAAAGGACAGCCCGAAGATTACATCCATCTGAAGAGCAGTTACTTGTACTTGAAAGTCAAAGTTCAAGATAAGGATGGAGGTGATATAGACACTGAGCCAGTAGCTCCCGTCAACAATTTCATGCATTCCTTGTTTAGTGGAGTGGACTTGTACTTGAATAACAAACTGGTCAGTAGCAGCATGGATACTTACCCTTATCTAGCGTACCTGGAAAATCTCTTGACGTACGGAATAGACGCCAAGAACACCCATCTCAATGCCTGCGTGCTATGGGAACCTGACGATGCGGGCGTGTTTGACAAAACCGAGATTGATACAAAGAAAGACCACAATGAGGGATTTCTAGAACGAAGAAAAAAAATTAAATGGAAGGAGTTTAGAACTGATGGGTCGTTTGCATTTGGACATGTGGTTGCAAGAAAAATATTTGCTGAACGGGGTGGATGTCCGCCTGAGACTGAATCGTAGCAGTACCGCTTTCCATTTATTGGTTGATGAAACTGCTGACAATCCCAAAACCAAAATCCAAGAAGCCAGACTCTACGTACGACGCGTGGAAGTGTTACCTAAAGTGGGAAACGACATCAGTCAGACGTTGAGCAGAACGACCGCCAAGTATCCCATACGACGTGTGGAAGTGAAAACGTTCACCATTTCTACTGGACTGCGATCCATGATCGAAGATCATCTGTTTCAAGGACAGTTACCCAAACGTTTATTCCTTGGTATGGTCGAGAATGCAGCCTTCAACGGAGCTGCCGAAAAAAAAATCCTTTCCACTTTCAACCTTCGACGTGAAGAAAATCGAAGTCAGTCGCGATGGCAAGACCTTGTGTACTCGACCTTTCGAACCTGACTTTACCAACAAAAATTACTTGAGATCGTACTTGTCCCTATACGAAGCCACCGGTCAGTTAGGAACCAACACCAGTGACGGTATTACGTACGAAGATTACGCAGGAGGCTATGCTTTGTGGGCTTTCGATTTCACTCCAGACCAAGGCAGCGACGAGGGACATTTCCACCCTATAAAATCTGGCCAGATTCGTGTGGAACTTCAGTTTAAAGAACCACTGCCAGTGACAGTGAACGTCATCCTGCATGCAGAATTCGATAATACCATATAAATCAACAGTTTGAGAGAAGTTATTCTAGATTATTAGAAGCCATGGAAGACTGTTATCCCTCTTTACCTAGTGGAGAAACTTTGGACATGAAATGTGAGGAGACTGTGGAAGAAGAAGAAGTGATCATGATGAAGTCAAGATGGCCAGAACAAGAAGCCCATTTAGTCTCCTGTTTTGCCAAACCCTTGGTGGAAAAAATGACGGAATTGATCAAGAAAAATTGCTATGGATGTCAAAACGATCATCCCAGTCAAATTCAACACGATAAATGCATGATGTTGAGTCAAGAAGAAAAATTGGACGAGTATCTGGACGAAGCTTGGAGTCTCATCTCGGACGAAGTCGTGTCTCATCAGTGGTATAAAGACTTGTGTGAACATTCTTGTCCACCATTAACCAGTCAAGAGATCCATTGTATCGAAGCTGTCTTGAATCAGAGTGAGGAGACGAAGCGAAGAAACGGTTATTTGTCAGACATTTTCAAGCAAAAAGTCAGGATCGAATTGATGACTTATTATTACCTGTGAAGAAGAAGAAAAAAAACCCACACAAAACATGGATACCTGGGAACTTTATTACCTTTTGAACCACAGTTCGTACACGTCTTCTTGGAATCCTGTCGTCTGTGCTAAAGATGAACTCCCTCATCGCAAACCTCAAGACCATCTAGCTTACGTGATCAACACGGACGACAGTCATCTCCCAGGAACCCACTGGGTAGCCGTCTACTTTCCTCAAGAAGGATGTGTGGAATATTTTGATTCGTACGGATTGCCCCCTTTGGAAGACGATATCATCGACTTTATGAGAAGAAATGCTCAGACCACCCGATTCAATAATGTGAAATTACAGGGCACAGATTCCTTGGTGTGTGGACAATATTGTATGTATTTTCTGCATCATCGTAGCCTGGGCTATTCCTTAGAACATTTAGTGACTCATTTTGATCCTCGTTCTTCTTCAAGAAACGATGTGAAAGTAGATCGATGGTTTTGTGACCAGTATGCTTATCTTTTGTCTCAAGCTAGGAAACCTTGTGTCCATCAATAGCCTAATGACTTCCAACAGTGGAAATCACAATTTCATTCACAACGTTGTCAGCCCTGTTTAAAGTAGAGTGTGAATTGAAAAAAAATGTTTGTCATTTGAAAAATGTTTGATGTTATATGGTTGGATTATTGTTAAAAATGTTAGAGTTGTCGGTTAGTGTTAAGTGATTTTTGAATAAAAAATGTTGTGTTTTGAAAAAAAAAATGCCTTTGTCTTTTGTTTGGCTATAATAATCTTGATTCATGGTCTTTGACTTCTCTCTATCTCTCTCATGACACTCATTGAACGTTGCGGCTCGAAACCGTGGAGGGATGTTTTCCTTCACGTCCGCGCTTTGACTTTAAGAACCGGGGGAGTTTCCAGTCTAACCATCCATTGTCGACTCATCCTCCTACGAAGATGTGCTCCAAACTAGCTAAACTAAACGAAGCCTACGTGAATTTGCATAGGGTCAGACACAGTCTGATACCAAAAGCTGAAGAGATAGGGAATGTGAGAATGCTAAAAGTCACTGAAGACCTGATAGAAGAGCTCTTCAGAGAAGTGAACAGGGAGAAAGAAGAATGGACAGAGAAGTACAGACTTCAGGGACAGCAGCAACAGCAACAACAACAACAGCAGCAGCATCAGCAGGAACCTGAAGCTGACAGAGGCTTTGTCGATTGTCGTATCGACACCAAAGAGTTCTTCTTCTCTTTCTGAAGAAGCAGACCTATCGTCAGAAAGTCTATCCTCAAAGGACGTCGCATTCTTAGAAACTAAAAGATTGTCATAGCAAACAAAAAAAAAAACAAAAAAAAAAAAAAAACCAGCCCTTTTCAGGGCTACCCAATACTCTAGAAAAGAAATAACAATCGATTTGCCAATGTGTGTAGGTAGAGTAGTGTGAATATAAACACTGACTCTTTTTTATAGTGTGAGTGTATGTGTTTGTAAGTGCTCACGTACGTTGGTGTGGATAGTAGATTAAGATCATGTTTTTTTGGTGTTTGATGTGTGGGGAGAGTAGATTTGGGGTTTGATTGCTTTGCGTATGTGGATAGTATAGTGAAGTGATTAATGAAAAATTTTTTTAGAATAGTAATGGGCAGTATAAAAAAGTGAGTGAGTGTTTCTTTTAGGTCCGCGCGTTGTTTGGTTATGATCTAGGTATGATCAATTTTGTTTTAGGGGATGTTTTCCTTCACGTCCGCGCTTTCACTATAAATTGAAACCCGCTGGACAGTCTAGTTACCCTTGTTGATTGATCAACAATAAAAATGAGTAGCAGACTTGAAAAACGTTTTGAACTCCAGATGCACCTGGAATATGCCAGATGCCTCCTGAACGAGCTTCCTGCGGAGGCCCTTGTGGAAGAAGCCAGGATAGAACAGGAGGAGGAAGAGAGAAAAATGAAAGAAGAGGAGGAAAGAAAGAGAGAGATCAGGTGTCACCCTATGATGAACCCTGTGTGCAAGGTGACACCTAAGGCAAGAACATCTCCCCAACCTGTAGCTGCACCACATTTACAACAGGAGCTAAGGATGCCAATTCATCCTAGAATAAGAAATAGAAGAAGAGAAAGGGAAGTCTTCACTATTCCAGAGATAGAAGATTGGAATAGTGAAGCCACTGAACCCGCCTCTGCGCTTACAGCAACAAGGGTGAATTGGCAAGGAGACTGGAGTCGAAGATGTGTGTGTAGTGCCAGACCAGGAAGGTGTCAGCATTAGATAGTTGCATCTTGAGTTAAAAAAACAGCCTTTTTCAGGGCTACCCCAGTCTCTAGAAAGATATAACAATCGATTTGCCAATGTGTGTATGTAGAGTAGTGTGAATATAAACACTGACTCTTTTTTTCTTTTGTGTGTGTGTGTGTGTGTGTGTGTGTTTGTAAGCGCTTAATTATGTTTGTGTGGATAGTAGATTTGGGTTTCATTTTAATGCTTTGCGTGTGTGAATAGTAGATTTGGGGTTAGTTTATTGCTGGTTCACTTATGTGGATAGTATATTATATGAAATGAGAAACGTAGGGGCTGTTTTCCTTCACGTCCGCGCGTTGTTAGGTCATGATCTAGGTAAGATCAATTTCGTTTGAGGGGGATGTTTTCCATCACGTCCGCGCTTTCACTATAAGAACCCACAGTATTCGTCGTTCAAACCATTCTACAGAGAAGATGGCTTCAAACCACCTCGATAAATTGCAAACATTGCAAGACGTCTTGGACAATTTGGGCATGATGGAACAAATGCTAGTGAGACTAAACGAAGATCACTATTCTTATAGTCCCCATCGAGTGAAGATGGAGATTAACAACTTACGAAAAGTAAAGGACATGAAAAGTGATGTGATGAAAGAAATAAAGGAGGAGAAGGAGGATGAAGAGGAAAGGATAAGGATAAGAGCATGGAATGAAAAAATTGAAAAGGAAGAAGAAAATTAGAAGAGGAAGAAAGAAGAGGAGGAGAAGAAGAAAGAAAAGAAAGAAAAGAAGAGAAATAGTGTAGGAGAGAAAATAAGAAGTTGGTGGAGAAATAGAAGAAATTAGAATTAGAAGAAACCCAAAGGCCCTTTTCAGGGCCACCCACATTTCTCGAAAAGAGAATGACTTTCCATTGCCTACCCTTTTTTTATTTTTTATTTTTTATTTTTTATTTTTATTTTTTTAAATTCTTTTTAAAAAAATCCCATGTTCACTTGCCTTTGTCCCTAGAATGGATATTATTTTTTTTTTCTCCCATTGTTCAATTGCCTTTGTCCCTAGAATGGATATTTTTTTCCATTGTTTTAAATGGCCCTGTCCCTAAAATGGATATTACCTTTCTCCAATGTTAAATTCCCTTGTCCCCAGAGTGGATGTCTTTTTTTTCCCATGTTAAATTTACATAGTCCCCAGAGTGGATATTGCTTCCCATGTTAAATTTACGTAGTCCCCAGAGTGGATATCATCTTTTTAACATGGAACTCCCGTAGTCCCTAGACCGTCCCACCATACTACTTACCACTTCATCAACCATTATAAACCTTGGGAAAATTAATATTGCTACTTAAACAACCATTATAGATCTGGGAAAAATTAGTAAAACAATTTCATCGGCCATCATACATTTGGGGAAAACTAATAATATTTGTCGCGTCAGCCCACTCCTCCACGCTCTTTGTTTCAATAAAATACTGCACCTTGTTTTAAAAAAAAATATTGTTCATTAAATGTAAAAGTAAAATATTTTCAAACAAAGTCCCTAAAACTGGCAATATCTTTCATTGTCTCCTAGCAATAACCATCAGTGTTCTCATGTTCCCCAAGAGAAATGTCCACTTGTTCTCCTAATCTCCACTGAAGATTTTGTTTTTCTTTCATTTTGTGCAAGGCAAACGATGATCAGTGTAGCCTGTAAGGAACGGTTATCGGATAACATTATCAAATTAGATTTTTTGTGTGTCTACCCATTGTATCTTCATGTCTCGTGCATATAATGTTTAACTGGTTGTCTGTTTTATGACATAGATGCTACACTTTAAATAATATGTCTGCGGTTTATTATTTCTAATATGTCATCAGGTTAATTTATCACATTCTGTGAATTTGATGGGTCTAAATACGCATATAAAATCATTTTGAAGTATTCTTTTTATTGTTTGCCTTCGATCGTATGAATTTTCATTGCGTAGTCTGCTGTAGTTGGTTATTTAACGTGACCAATATGACGGCCGTCTGTACACTCGAGAACCAAACGAACAATGGAAACAAAGGCGCGACTTTATAAAGGAACAGTGGTGGTGATGTACGGCAGATGATGGTCCATTTGCTTTGAAATATTTCTTTTTCTTTTTCCTTATTCTTTTAATAAGGGATAGTTTACTAGTTACCGATTGAATAATGAATATGTAATCCCGGCTAACAATTTGTAACATCGTTTTAGTTACTTATTCCTTATTCCAGATTCAATAAAGAATAGGCCACAACTTAATGCCGACGCAACAAATGCCAAAAATTAGAATACTGGTAAGGGCATTCATAGCTATTGGACTACGTAGACCTAGACACGATTCTGTGACGAAACAATTAGAAAAAAAACATGTCCGTTCGATGTCGAGATTTAAGAAGTTAAATAAATGGAAATTTGAAAAAAACAAAAACAACAAAAAAACAAAAACAAACAATTACCTGGCACTTGGTATTAGGTACGTGGAGCTTGGAAGTCGCATTTTATTCTGTGTAGTAGTACATTTATTATCTCGGAATGGTTCATTTATTATTTGTTGTACTACATTTTAGTGTGCACTTCGGTCGGCAGGATAGCGGAATCAGCGAGTATTCATGTTCTGGAAGCAGCCAGACCAGTCTGGATGGCATGCACAGTATCTCTAGTTTTCAATCAATGTCCTTTGAATACGGTCCTTCCATCGAGGAGGAGGTCATTATGGAAGACGATTACACGGATGATGAAATTCACTCTCCACCAGAGGGAGTCCGTCCAGACGGTATGTGTAAATAGTAGTCATGG
This sequence comes from Sinohyriopsis cumingii, assembly GCA_028554795.2. Classification (NCBI taxonomy): domain Eukaryota; kingdom Metazoa; phylum Mollusca; class Bivalvia; order Unionida; family Unionidae; genus Sinohyriopsis; species Sinohyriopsis cumingii. The sequence goes on along the minus strand of CM068835.1, from coordinate 26,018,212 downwards.
GCGTTATTCTAACTAAATGTTTTACCGCTTAAATAGAATTTCGGTAAGTCTCGTTTTGAAAAATAGGGAATGGAATTGTATTCGTCTGTTGCATTTTCCTTTGTCTAAGCAAAGTCATGGTAATTAGATATGAAACGAAAGTACACATGAGAATCACATATCTTCTACGTAGGTACGGAAATGATAAGTAGGTAATATATGAATTTAAGTGACATTTGATAAACGTTAAACAGTGTGATCTTTGGGCATGGGCTATTCCACGTGCAGAAAATAAAGTAAAATTATAATATTCTGTCATGATTTAATATGTTACCTAGTAATGGACCACTCAAAATATGAGCATGTGATTACGCGACTACCTACATTACTGCAAAACACCGTTGAGTTCAATGCTACTTCCTCAACTATTGGAATTTCAGATGCGTGGTCCAGGACTAAGATTAACTATACTACTACAATACCACCATAATAACATGATTTCTCCATGAAACAGAGTTAATACAGTGCATCACTTGTACTACTCGGAAATAATAAATCAGGATGAAACGGAGGAATACTCGATACAAACGATGAATAAACTATTAATTTACCAAGCAAATTGATTGGGGGAGTTAAACTGCATTTTTTGTTTACATCTCTGCACAGTTGATTCTTTTCTAAAATGTCCTGTCTGTAACAAGATAACCGTGTGGGATTTCGGATTTACAACAGAACACTTTTGATGGTGATACAAATGTAACGTATAATGGCGAATGACTTGAATGAGTAAGAATTATGATTAATACGTGCGTATAATATCCAAATATTGGATCAATTAACATAATACGCACGAACTTAATAATAAAAATACAAACAAATGACCTTATACAGTACAAGGACAATGTGTGATGTGATGTGATGTGATCTGGATTTTTAACGTAGCTTTAACAATTTTTCAGTCATATCGCTACGATGTCTGCAATGTGGCAGTTTATAGTGATGTCTAGCAATGGGGCATCATGTCGCAGACATATAGCATGATGTCCCACCCAGTCACATTATCCTGACACCAGGCCGACCAGTCCTAATACCAACCTCTTAATGCTGAGCGTCAAGCGAGGCAGCTGTTAGTACCATTTTTGTAAGTCTTTGGTATGCCTTGGCCGGGGATCGAACCCACGACCTCCCGCATCTGAGGCGGACGCTCTAACCACTAGGCCACCGGAGCGGGACAAGGACAAGGGGTGAATGATGTACAGTGATTTCACAACGAAAGAGTGCTGTGCTTTACTAAAAAAAGTAAAAAACTGTGGTATTTTGCTCGTATTGTAAAAATATATTCATTCAAATAGTGAAACTGGTGAAAACAAATGGACAAGTGTACAAAATATCTTTACAGTCCACCAGAACACACTAGGTGTTACAAAACTTATAGATTAGTCAACGGCTAAAAGATTACATGTGTGGAGTTACACACTCCGTCACCAGCACACATGGTTACCAGTCACACTGGTCTATCAATCAGTCAGTATTCCAGGTTGGTCAATCAAGCAATCAGCGCCCACCAATCTCGGTCAGCAGTGCCCGATCACCTGCTACTCGACCAGCAACACTGTTTACTCAGCTCTACGGCTGCAATGGTTCAGTTTCACAGCTGCTACGGTCAACTTCTATGATTAGCTCTGCAGCTGGTACCACGTCGACTCCGATCACTCCGATAATCTGATAACTCTGGTCAGTTATACAGCTAAGACTCCGATCACTCTAGTCAGCTGAAAATACAGATAGCACCGTGTACTATGCATGACACGAACATATAAGATAAAACATAATGACGTTATATACGGTAAGCTACATAGATTACATTATCGGCACAATATCTACAGAACAATACACAAGTTCAGAAGTGAACCTAACCGTGCCCGACAAGAATCCTACGGTACTAAACGTTTCTTAAAAATGCAATTTTATATATATTGCTAATATAGTTCTCTTGCTAAGTCACAAACAAGAATAGAAAATATTTGCATGACATTACGTAAGCCAAAACAACATAGAAAATGTACAAAAATTAACTTGGTAGTACAATAGTTGTAACTTACACACAAGAAATGAATAACTCACATACCTCTACAGCTGAAGATGTGCAAGTCATTAAATTAGATCGCTCACTGACAAGACGTTCCGTAATGTAAAGATTGAGTCTTACGGTGAGACATTTATACACAGACGATGCCGCAATACATCGTCTGTGCGCTAGAAGTATTCGATTGTTCCCGTCGAAAGCACTTCGCCCGTGCGGCATAAGATGAACCGAACTTACTATTTCGAAATCCTTGTAGAATATACACAAATCACCCTCGAGTATCGTTGTACACCAAAAAAAAAAAAAAAAACGAAACCCTAATACGTGTATTTAATAAATAAAAGGATTTATACAATTTCGCGACACTGTTCGATTTTCTCTCGGCAGTATATATTCCAATGTGACTGTAGTGTTGCCTACTAAAGCAGTTGAGATATGAATGCCAGTATATTTACTCCTGTGAGCTCTTGGTTTCATTCCTCCACTCTTTAACGACGCCATTAGTGTATTTAATTAATTAGAACTCATCATTTTATGATGAAAAATACAGGGTATTTATTCCTGAAGGTCATCTATAGTTATTGGTCAATATAATCATCAAATTTTGGTAGATCTCGGCTCTGGAGAAATTATTACCGTATTTGATACATTTATTTTTACGATCTTTAAACTCTATATTAATTTATTTAATTCTATTTCTAATGTCTAGAAAACTTAAGTTGATTCAGTTTGAATATCAAGACCTACACCATAGCACTTCCTGTTGAAAAGTCACAGGGCTTCCTCCTCTCCTTATCTCAACTGTGTTCGCCAATCCCCACCTTTAGTTGCGTATTTTTCAGAATAACATATATTTCTTTATTCGTCAAATTATGCAAACATAACGTAGATTTTCTTAAATTTGGTGCCAGTGACCCCTCTTATCCCCCTCCTTCAACACACACACACACACACACACACACACACACACACACACACACACACACACACACCATCGCAAGGAGGTATTCCGAGTCACCGACGTGAACCAAAGTGACAGAAAATAAATATGAGTGTTCAACAGGAAAAAAAGGTAGGTTTGGCAGATTCAAATTATCCCGAATGTATCCTATTACGTCTGATACGATTCAAGAATGTACTGAACCAAACTATCTTAGTTCGGTATGCCAGTGAGAAAAATTACCCCCTGCTACTTTTCCCACGTCACTGAAATACTGACAATGTGTTCTGTCGAGATACCTATCTAAGATATTTTGTTTAGTATATTCTCGATTCGTATCAGATGTTCTTTCGTTGTAGTTCTTTTTGAGCAGACAATACATGGTTAACTTTATGGTTCATATAATCTGAAGGAAAATGGCGGAAGGTTTATATTACTAATGGTATTGCACGCTGGGCCGGCGCCAGACCCGGCCAGACTATCTGGCGCCCTAGGCAAGGTTATATTATGGCCCCTGCCGGTAAATATCAGTTTCAAAATTTATAAACAATGATTTTTCTTTAAAAATGCGCCCCCTAAAATCAGCGCCCTTGGCGGCTGCCTAGTTTGCCTATATGGTAGCGCTGACCCTGATTGCACGATATGACAGTCAAGGCCAGACGAAAGGTGGAGGAAATGGATCAGCTGCGCCTAGTGAAATGTCTCTTTTTATAAATCTGTCATCTTTCGTTTTTATTATGTATTTTCAGGAAAGCAGGATTTTAAAATAAAATTCCCTATTGCCTACAATTGCTTTAATTTGACATCAATGATGGTGGTACCTATGCATAAAAATAAGATGGTATTTAAAGTACAATGAAGTTTGTACCTATGCATAAAAATAAGATGGTATTTAAAGTACAATGATGGTGGTACCTATGCATAAAAATAAGATGGTATTTAAAGTACAATGAAGTTTGTACCTATGCATAAAAATAAGATGGTATTTAAAGTACAATGATGGTGGTACCTATGCATAAAAATAAGATGGTATTTAAAGTACAATGATGGTGGTACCTATGCATAAAAATAAGATGGTATTTAAAGTACAATGATGGTGGTACCTATGCATAAAAATAAGATGGTATTTAAAGTACAATGATGGTGGTACCTATGCATAAAAATAAGATGGTATTTAAAGTACAATGATGGTGGGACCTATGCATAAAAATAAGATGGTATTTAAAGTACAATGATGGTGGTACCTATGCATAAAAATAAGATGGTATTTAAAGTACAGTTGGATATTCTTGATGGAGAATATATGTTAGGTTGGAAATTGGTTGTGTTGAAACACATAATCAGCAAATCACGGATTTAAAATGGAATCTAGCTACGCTGTCATGACATGTAGTCTGACGTGAACATGATATATTTATAACTAAAGTGCGGACATGGAGTTCTACGAATCGAACCCAAAATGTCTGAAGGCGTATATTATACCTTTGGACTATGCAGTCATTAATGCCCTATGTAATACAGTATGTAAATTATGAAATTAAAAGCAGTTTTATTTTATCAGACACATATTATTTAGAAATTATGGCAACTGTTCACAATTAAACTAATGCCGGGAGGTGCTGATTTGCAGACGATTTGGTGTATGACAATACAGACAATCCAGTTTTCCTTATCAGATATTTTTATCCGACTTGTAATAATGACAAATATACTTCGATAATAGTAGTATGTACTGTGGTGTACAATACTGTTGAACTAAACTGATTCTCTTGGAAAGTTTTGGTGAAAAAGATCCAATCGCAGAAAGTGATTGATATACATGTACATGAACACAGAGGAGTTGGCGCATGGAACCAGTTAGCGCTACAACATATCCGCCACTTATTCAAGACTCTATGCAGTACAATTTCTACTCATTGTTAGGCATACTAACTGTAACATCAAAATAACGTACCATTTAAACTGTAGCTGTGATAAAAGCATCACTGTTGCTACGTACTGTATTATGTTTTGAGAATATGCAGATGATCCGGTATAAAAATATTTGATGACGACGAAAATTCGGTTTTATATGCATTTCTTGCATGTATTTGAACAAATCGTTTCCGTCTAGGAGCCGTAAATTGCCGGTAAAAGACACTGGTATATATATATATATATATATATATATATATATATATATATATATATATATATATATATATATATATATATATATATATATATATATATATATATATAAAACATTGAATATCTCATCAATGGCTGTTTATCAGTAATGCCAACATTAAAATCTAACCATTTTCTTCGAAATTACCTCAGCACGCAAGAGTTAAACAACAGAAAATTTTCAGAGATTTCAACAGAACTAATACCGAAAACTTCTTGAAAATTTCTAGTTGTTTTCTTACCGCGAAGATAGTTTAATTTGTTGAAATACTTTGCAGTCAGCTGCATTTTAAACATTTTCCGCATTATACACCTAACGCGCAGCCAGCGATGGTGTCATCGCACGCGATAAGTATGAAAACTGCACCGTATTAAAAAAACAAAACAAAAGCATGTCTATATAAACTACATAAAACACCTTTTAAAATAAAGAAATAAAGTTAGGACATTTTCTACGGCCATTACAGCACGGAAAATGCAAAGGAAATTTCGGCATTCTGGATGAAAGGTTCGCCTTGTACTTTACAACGTTTACTGAACATGGTTACATATGGTCTGGATAATTGTGATAGCGTACATCAATGACGTCATCATATACAAAGACACCTTGAAAGATCACTTGCAAGCCATTGGGATATTTTTTTTCTCGACACAACGATGCAAATTTTACAATTAATTTAAGTAAAGTGAGATTTGCCGTGCTTATGTTACGTTTCAAGGACATATTATGGAACATGAACTAGTTAAACATATAGAAGATAAAATCAAGGCTATCTATGAATTACCTGTACCTATCAGTATAAATAAGCTGATGTGACTTTTAGATAAAGCTATGTATTATCGGAAATTTTGCTCCACGTTTTCCACAAGTGCTGAACCCCTGACCAATATGTTCAAGCATCAAGTATCATTGGTCTGAACGATATCAGGAGGTTTTTGATAACATAAAGGCCATACTTAAGAGTGCACCCGTATTTTCAGCTACAAAGTTTAGTCAGTCATTTAAAAAATCAGCTGATGCAAGTGGTGTTGAGGGTAGTGGTGTATTGATTCAAGAAGACAAAATGGTGTAGATCATCCAGTGTGCTTTTGTTCTAAAAAAATAAAAAAGTACTAGGAAAATTTGTCCACAAAGGAGAAGGAATGTTTGGCTTTCACATTCGCTTTCAACACTTTGAAGTGTAGTTTAGTTCAGTTTCTTCTCCGATGATTATGTTCAGTGCTTACAACCATGTTACTTTCATTGGCAAGATAAGAAACAAAAATTAGAAATTATTAAGGTCCAGTTTGATGTTGCAGGAATACAATATTGACGTCAGACACATCAAGGAAAAGATAATCAAATTGCAGATGCAAGTACACGTGTATAAAGGATTATATTGCTTCCTGTATGTTACGGGTCATTCATAAGACTTCATCTTAAACAATTTCGAATCACGTGTATCTTTGACCTATAGCTGACTAAAAGCTAAAAGAACGCCATAGAGTATAAATCTTTCTTTTCTTACGAGGTGAGGTGTTATGTATATTTAATTTATACTTTTTGTTAGCTCTTCTTCATGATTAAATGTGATGTATACTAATATTTTGGATTTCGAAAATAAGTTCATTGTGTACCTGCCCAGCAATTTTTATTTTGTAAACACATGATACACAGTGAATTTTTCTATGTGAGTGTGGGTTAACTATATGGATCATTATCAATGGGGATAAATATTTTTGTTTGCGTCTGGGTCTAGGACATTGGTATTACCTATGCAAATGTTTGGTTTTATAATTATAGTAATAGACCATGTCTTGGAATGTTACAAAAAGTAAAATTCCATTAAATTAGAGAGCATTTTTAGAAAACGGTAATTACGACCTAGGACAAGTAGAGGGGTGTATAATTTTGTTTATTATAACTCCTTCTTGCATTCAGCACCTGAGGCATACTAATTTGGGTGGAATTATATATTCAAATTATTATTCACTGGAAATACAAAGTACTGATCTAGACTGGAACATTAATTTGAAATTATAGTGATATCAGACAAAAACGGATTCACCTGAACATATTTTGTTTCTTCGCTGTCGTTCACATAATCTTCGCTCCTTATTATAAAGAGCCACAGGCCAATTTGTGACAACCTAACCATCACGGTGCTAAAGGCGCTTCAGCACTATTGAATCCTATACACATTATTAGCTGCAGCTTTATCTCTCGATCGACATCTTGATGTACCTAAACCGATAAATTTCAACTCGCGGCTTCAGTATATATATATATATATATATATATATATATATATATATATATATATATATATATATATATATATATATATATATATATATATATATATAATTACGGTATAATTTGCTTCCCTGCTGACTTCGTCTAGTGTCATGTCTTTTGATATGTGAGGAATGCTATTGTGTCCATCAATTTGTTTAGTAGAACGTCAACCATTTGGTAGTGTTTACGTTTTACATGAAATAGTAATTTCACATTGTAATCCTCAAAGTTCTGTTCAAGCTTTCATTTACTGATACTTTTCGGTAAAGTACGTTGAATCATAATGGATTTTTTCTCCTGGAGAAAATTATTCACTCTTCTGTTGAAAAATTTCTTACACTCCTCAAACTGTATCTATTCTGATTCTCTGTTTTGTACGATGCATGTGTAATTGACGTGAATGTCATCTTCACATTTGTGTGTACGTTTTCAGAGCCCAAACTTATGTCCAAAAGACAAATATCACTCTCAGTATGTATTTGTACCCGTTGTTGTTTGTTTGATATGCTTATATGTCGACAATGTCTACATGCCACTGACTATCCACGTGGGTAATACAGACCCCAGTGTAAGTTAGTTTTTATTTCTTATTTGCTTGTATAACGTCTTGATAGATTGTTCGGCTAGCCCTTATTACGGTTACCGGTAGTTTGGTTCCTTTTTCATGCTTTAGGTTATCTCAACAAGTGATTTATATTCGTGGTAGCCATCACACTATGAGTATCACAGTATGGGTGGACTCCATTTAAAACAGTTTAATTTATATATAGAGAATACTTTCTTCTTGATTAATTGTCTTTTGGCCCGATCAACAAGCCAACATAATTTCCTGCCACAACTGTCAATTTTATATTCAGCAATTTGTAATATTTTGTAAATTCTTTCAAAGGTATAAATTATATTAGATCGTAATTTTTTTGCCATTCCAATTATTGATTCAAAGAGCTATTTTACATACTGATTTGCCATGTGCTGTTTAGAATTTAACTTTGTTGCTCACAAATTCGATCCAATTTGTGATGAATCATTGTATTATGACAATATAAAGTTGATAAGATATTGTTAAGTTGTGCGGTAAATTTATTTTCGTACATTTGTATATTGATCTACACCAAAATACGTAATTGAATCGCTCTTCATACTGCACATTTGTGATCACCCTACTCCAGATTGATTCTGGGTGTCTTTGTTTGTATCTTGAAATCCAATCTGTAAATCAGCACATTTCCTGAATCATTGCAGTACACTCTTTTTAATGTTTATAATATGCCAATAAACATTTGTATTATCTTGAATGCTGGTTTTGTGTGACAGCTAATTTTCACCACACTTTAATTCGAAATAAAATACTAAACATGTACACTTATCTTTCGATGCAGAGATTTATGTTTGTATGAATTTATGTTTGTATGAGGAACTCAGTGAATATTTGCATCACCTTCCTGAAAAGTGCTGGTTAATTACAGTGTCCATTTGTTGTTTCATTATGTTATTCAAAGAATTTCAAATTATTTTATGTTCCAATTTTGAACTAACAGAGCTGTTACATGTTATCAGCTCAATTTAAAGGAGTACAAAAATTTAAATATCACGTTATTATGGTACCCTTTCAGTAGTAAGGTATAGGATAGGCCAGGACCACATCTTAGAAAATAACGAAGTGGGGAATGGTCTTTTCTGCTTTTGTGCAGTAGTAATGTGGGTAGATCTGTGATCACATACACATATTGAAGGATTTTAGTAGTAGGTAATGTATTAGATCACGATAAAGCAGTAAAGTGCAATGCCTAATGAAACATTATATTTATTTGTTTTGTATGTGTAGGAGTTCACACCCAATAGATTAAACTATTTAAAATTTAGGTAGCTGTCTTGTACTCTAATATATTACATATTAAGACATAATTCCAATGTGTGCCTTTTTGTCAGATTATGGTTCATCAGATCACTTTTTCGAGTTCAGTTTTGTTCATTGCCATCTTCCATATTATTACGAGCATTTCTCGTATATAGACGAAAGGTTTTCACATAAACGCAAGTCCCTGAGAGGTATCCATGAGGCAGACATGAGATGATTATAATGTGAGCATGCTTAGATTATAACATGTTCATTTCCTACGAGATATTTATACTCTCTCTCTCTCTTTTCGTGTAGACTACTTTAGTTTTGCATCCTAATGATCATATTTATTGTCAGGACTTTCATTGCGATATCATAAATAGTCTACAAAATATAATTTTTCTCTATTTTGTGATGACTTATCCGTATACTTTTTCCGGTAGCTGCAGCTGCTATTGAGGAAAAGGCAAGAAAACAGGAGCTGTCGGATTTAAACGATTCCCTAACAGATGACTGAAACAAGTATAAGACGGCAGTCGGTGACCAATTATACATGTAGTATGGTGAACACATATTCATTTTGTATGCTAAATCTTGCACATAATATTTTGTTCCTTTATATCATTTTAAAGTTGTAGTTTAACACCCCCCATGAAATATCTTTATCGATTCATAAAACCAGTTATAACTCCAAGTATATTGTAAAGTATATGCTTTAATTAATATGTATTCCTTTATGATATGTGCTATTGTTTTATATTTCATAAAAGTTGTTTTTAAGGTATTATTGGTGATTGCCAACGACAACGTTAAACAAGTTTTTTTTACATGATACTGTTTCATTACTGCAATAAAGATATGTGTCTGATTTTAATTCTATACCAGCACAATCATCTAATTAGTCAAAACTTCTCTTTCTCCTTCAATTTGAGATACTCGTCTTGGTGGGTTGTCTCCCTTATTACATACCTTTTAAGTGATAGCACCAATGAAAATAATGAAACAGTGGGGTTGCATTGGATTGCAATAGATTGACATTCACATTTTTTCTGCATTATAAATATATCAATGATTCATATTTATCTTATTGTGCGAGTACCGAAATTAAGAAATATGACACTCCTAATACGTGCGTCGGTATCTATATATGTGTATAAGCACGCACGAATCTGTATAATGAGAGATCAGGACTAAAGTAACATTTTAAATAGTACGATCATTTTTGTGCATGGGTTTCGGTCATTCATAAATGTAATAAGAATGCATCTCGAAATTTACAGAAATTAAAACTTCAGTTCTCTCAATATATCAACTACTGCAAAAACTAATGGACTCACGATACATAAAAATTTAAGAGAGATGATAATAATAGACCAGCCAGACTTTATAGACCGTTATTACTGCAGCATAACAGCCCACTCGTATAGATATAGAAATACTGTACAATTAAAAACAAATTTTCATTGACCTGGTAATACTTTGTGGATTTTAATCTTTGCAGAGCACAAAAAGTATTTACAAGCATGCTACTTGACATTTTACTCAGATAAATGGAGATTGTGCAAACACCCAACCTAATTAAAGTGCGATGATTATGCAAAACATGTGTACCGAACGTAAAATTACTGGCACAGTTGCTTTCTTGTATATCGTCTTAGTAGCTGAATCCGATAGGTTGTTGCGTATAGCACAGAATTAAACATTGAAACGTCTGGGGTTCGGTTCATACAATAATGCAAAATTGTTTAATATTATTTGAGGACACCTTCTATCGTCGGTTCATAGTTTAAGCACGACACTGTAAACTTGACTGAATGGCTTTAGTCAAAGAGAGAATACCACCAAGTCAGTGCCAAAGATATGAGATGAAATTTCTTCATACTACATGTGAAACTGCGATGCATCTTAATTATCTGGAGAAAGGTTTCATTATGCCTGTATGTTGAATTACTTTTGGAGCTCCTAGCTTTTCCTTTTGACGTAAGAGCTTCAGTGGATGTAAAATTGACATCAAGCTGATTTAACGGAAAGAACTTCCAGTGACAGATCTCACAATTCACTACAATAAAGAGCGACGATGAAGTCTTTCCTTGGTGGCCGTCAGGTGAATCTAAAACTCCAGAGATGGTTGCTCCAGTCATTGAGTGTCCGGAGGCAGCAGATAGGCATTTTCTAAAATTTATGATAATGGTCAAATTACAATTAGAAGTAATGTCAGTATGCTTATTAGGGCTAATTAGAGAAATTTAAACATGCAAGTCATGTAGAGTGCAAAAGCCGCAGAGAAAAAATTAAAAGGCTAAAAGAACCAAACGAAAATAAACATAAAGACCGAAAATGGACAAGGGTCTTAAATTAAGCTCAAGGTAGAACAAAGCTAAATGATTAAAACAAATGTTTTCTCTTTTGCAATAGCCACACCGTCAGGCTGCTCCTTTCCACGCCTGCAACAATCTTCCGAAAACTTCTTAAGAAATCGCACTTTGAAACTTGTATGGTGGGTGTGTTCCAGACGTGGGTAGGAGTAGCTCGAATCTTGTTTTGTGGGCTGTTCCTGACATTAGGAGCAACAAACCCGAATGAAGCTTTCTCATACCTTTCTGTTCTCACCCAAGGCACTTCCAAGATATGATCGTATCCAAGTACGTCTAAGATATTATGCTATCCAAGTACGTCTAAGATATTATGCCACCCAAGGTACATCCAAGATAGTATGCCACCCAAGGTACATCCAAAATATTATGCCACCCAAGGTACATCCAAGATATTATGCCACTCAAGGTACATCCAAGATAGTATGCCACCCACGGTACATCAAAGATATTATGCCACCCAAGGTAAATCCAAGATAGTATGCCACGCAAGGTACATCCAAGATATTATGTAACCCACGGTACATACTATACTTAAGATCCTCTTCTGACAATCGTATACTCATTATTCCCACTATGAAAACGAAGTCATATGGACAACGTTCTTTTGCATACCAGGGGCTAGCAACTTGGAACGAATTGCCAACTGAACTTAGACGCAAAGAAACAGTGATCTCATTCAACAGTGCTCATAAAATTCACCTATTTCGACTGCAAGAACAAACTTAAAGACATAATAATGTTTCCTACCTTAAATATTTTCAGCATGTTTTATAATGTCATGGTGTTTGTTTTTGTAATTATATCATTATATATGTTTGAAAAAAATGTTTTAGGTATTGTCTAATGTTGTAAAGCGCTTAGAGCTTCTAAAGATTACGCGCTATACAAAGTCATTATTATTATTATTATTATTATTATCCAAGATATGATTGCACCCAGGATACATCAAGATATTATGATATTCAGAATACATCCAATATAGTATGGTACCCAAGTTACATCCACTATATTATGATACTCGAAGTCATAACTAGATGTCTTCATTTGAACATTGTTTTAAGGGATATCTTGGTGCTATATCATTATACAATTTTAGAAATTTCTAAGGCCAGGGTTCGAAGTCGACTTAAATGGAGTGTAATTCGTCGTAGGAGGTATAGCAGTCTGCTTCGATAAAAGGACTTCGTTAAGGATGTCCTAATCTATAACCTGAACATAGTAGGTGATCTTTACGACTATTACGTCAGGAAATATAAACATATACTCTGAGTTATGTTTGGTAAGTTTCGTAATATCCTTACGGAACACTACACAATTAGATCATTCAATTATTAATATGAACCTGAAGTAGATATTGATTATCTGGAACTTTTATCGGATTAGGACTTGTTCCTATTAAATGAGAGCAAATACGACGAGTGATTTGTAAGAAAACTTATATCTGTGCAAAATTAAAGCACAACAGATGTATAAACGAAGGCAGTAAGTAAGAAATAATTATATTGTATATTGTTGCTATAACCTGAAATCATTTTCTATGTAAAACAAATACGAGCATCTTCTGTGAACATGTATCACAATATTAACAACCTTCGTGAACACGTATCACGAATCGAGAAACCTCTGTGAACATGTATCACAATCGAAAAACCTCTGTGAACATGTATCACAATATTAACAATCGTCGTGAACGCGTATCACAAATCGAGAAACCTCTGTGAACATGTATCACAATATTAACAACCTTCGTGAACATGTATCACAAATCGGGAAACCACCATGAACATGTATCATAATACTGGTAACCTTTATGAACATGTATCAGAATACCCAACCTCTACATTTATCACAGTATTAGCAACCTCAATGAGCATGTACCATACTACTAGCAACCTACATGAACAAACGATGCCTGAGAATATGCCGATAAAAATAAAGAGAAAATAAAGAAATAAAAGGCCTATCCTTCGGCACTCGAGAAACTGTTCCAAATTAAGACGAGCACAATGGTTAGATCTCCAAACGATAGAAACTCAATAGAGCTATGTCTACTGAAGCTGCTATGTGCCTTGCAAGCAAAGACATCATTCATTACAGAAATTGAAAGTTTCAATGAGGTTTAAAGTAAAGAAAAGTGCATTGATCTGTCTTGTCTGAACAACAAGCAATGGTGAAATGATACACGCTTGAGACATAAGTATCTAGCGATTTCAACAAGGACGTATTCAAACTTATGAATAACGCAGTGTACAGAAGCAGCTGAATCATTTGGGCAAGGATCAATTGTAAAATATATATGAATGAAAAGAAATTCGGATAACTTCATAGATAGTTGTCCTTTGTTGATAGTACCATGTTTAGAGTTAATGTTGCTTTTTTAAGCATGAAAAACATACCGATTAAAGTCCATAAACCAGTCTACGGAGGATTAACAGTGCATGCAAGATCAAAATGGTTGATGTATACATTTTACTATAAGTTACAAAATAACTCTGAAAATGAAATGAAATTACTTTCAAATGATACAAATTATTAAAAATGTATAAGTCTTGAAGCAAATAAGTTTTATACTGATATGAAAGGCAATACATTATATTACGATACAAGATGCTTCTAAAAGGACAATGTATTATGTACATGGAATGTAAACGAAAGTTCCTGGACTTTTCCAGGTTAACATATTGGCACACTAAGATGATTTGGATGTACCTAAGCAACAGATTGAAAAAATAAAGTCAATACGTCAGAAAGGGAGCGAATAGTTTAGTTCGGTAATAAAAGTATTAAAAAAAGAGTACAGCAATAGGCACCTAAACAAACTTGTCAAGTACAAACAATATTTATCCACGTGAGTATCTCTGTAAATCATTCATGCTTTGCAAATTTTGGCTTGTTTTTATTTTCTGTCCTGATTCTACAACATTTACTTTTTAGCTACAGTCAATAATTTGACGCCATTCATGCTTTGTAACTTTAAAAATGTACATATTTATTTATTGTTTTTATTTCCTGTCGTGATTTTATATTATGTACATTTTATGTACAGTCTGCAATTGTCTTGGATTGCTTTGCTTGCTTTCCATTTGTAGATTTGTATATTACATCGAAATGTTGTTTAAATTGAGATTATATTACTTGATGCTTTATTCTATAGGTATTGTACCTGTCAGTTTATATTTCTACTCGGTTAGAAACTAATAGGTAGATTGATTTAGTGAAAGAAATGCCGAGGACTCACCATAAAGTGTTTATTTTAGTTTAACTTTCATTTGGCTATCAATGCTTAAATAATTAATGAAAGCAAAGTAATCTGCAACATTCCGTTGTGATCTCAATTTGTTTTTGTAATTTTTGTTTTATAACTCTGTTTGAATCCATCTTTCATTGCAATGCTTTTAACAAGATAATTGCTCAACATAACTTACAGAATATATTACAATCAGTATTTATTTACGTATGAATCATGCTTTAATTTTTCATGACTTGGTTTTTGATGGCTTGATTTATTGAAATTTCTTATAATATTATGCAAACACACATAAACATTTGAAAATGCATTTTTTTTTAAAAACAAATCTAAATGACTATAAAACATTCATATATTTTATGTACTTAGTGCAAGCTTAATTGTTTTAATAAAAGACCGTTTGAATATAGTTTTGGACTTTTATATCACCATCTAAAACACACACACACACAACTATATATATATATATATATATATATATATATATATATATATATATATATATATATATATATATATATATATATATATATATATATATATAATTTTCATTCCCATAGTTTCTAAGGGTGACTTAGTTGATAACATTTTCAATGCTAGTTTTCTCAATGATCGTAAGTTCGGACTTTAAAAATGAGTCATTCTTGTATAGTGCATAAATTCATTCATAAAGTTTCAAGGCTGAGTTATACTATAAATCCAGATAAACATCACGTGATATAATTCCCGAACCAAGATTTTAAAAGACCACGATGACAAAATTCGTAATTTGATAGTGTAAACGACCTGACCATATTTACCAGTTCAAATCATTCTAGAATCAATTAAGACGCTTGCTGAATTACGTCTTAACTTGTATATGAGATTCTTAGTGGAGAAATGGACATTCGTAGTATTAATATCAGTCATGGAAGGCATCCTAATTGTGTTTATTTGAGAGGATTGCATTATTTAAATCAATAATTCATTTTAATTATTAAGTGCTCGAACTGTTAAGACTGTTTGGTACAACAGCTATTATGGAATTACTATGAATTCATCGAAAGACATTTTAGGATTATATCAGTGTAATTCAGTCATTACTATTTATACATCAGTACAACATTGAACATTATTCGGAATACCACTGGAACTCATTTTGATTACTCGATACATTTGGACTTGATATAACATTTAGGATTATTTCGGATTTAGTTGACCATGCTGTAAGTTACTTATAATTTTCACTTTGTATTTAAGGGAAATACATGATATTTTCAGTTTTACAAAACGTTTTTGCTACATAGTTTAAGAAAAAGCATAATATACCTCTAGATGGGGACGCCAAAAGCGACGTTCCACTGGCGTGTCTGAATCCATCCATCCATCCACCCGTCCGTCCGTCCATCTATATATCTATCTATCTATCTATCTATCTATCTATCTATCTATCTGTCTATCTATGTATGGGCCATTGGGTGATATAACAATCATAATGAGTCCAATTGGTAAAGGCAGCATTTGTATTTATATTGTTGTGTCATTATTATTTTGCCACTGGAGAAGCTCATTCAAGGATTTTCATCCTCATCCGGGCGATTGAGACCACGATATGGCCTTAGTTGATTGTGCTTAACGTCGGTCCAACATATGTGAGCAAAGATAATGTTTCTTGGATTCTAAACATAGAATTTAGGACTTGCTGGAAAATGTATTTTACGTAGAACCTTAGAGAATATATAATGCCTTAGGAATACGACATATGGGTGCTAAGATCCAGAACATGTTGTCAAAAGGGGATATAACTAATGATATACCGTATTGTCGCCACTATTAGATCGTTAGCATTTATTTTGTAATTAAGCATATTTCTCACAGAATTATTAACCAGCAAACATGCTTGCATCAGATGTCTGTTGTTGATAAAATCATATTGTTATATTTTCTTTTGTATCAAGAACATATTTGCATTAACGGAAACTGGTACTTGCGGTCCGAATATTAAGTTCATGTGACACCATCCTGTGGAACCTCTGCTAGTATATAAAAGTGACTTGAGAGAAGCCCTTTCATTCAAGGAACACGGTGCGCTACCCAAATTGCCAGTAGCATTAGGCACGGGCTTGTTAAACCGTAAATTCGTGCTGTTAAACATGACCTAGTGTTTACCGACAGGTAATCGATACACGCCTTGTGTTGAATAAATAAATACACGACGGGACATGTTTGTTTGAAACATGCGGTGAGAAAAGGGACCTTAAGTTTATTTATTCGCTGTGTAAATCATCAAGTACTCGAGAACGGGCTAGCATATTCTACTGATTTGGAGAAGCCACTGGTATTTAAGCATGTGTTTAAAATTTTGCCGGTAGTGTGAAAGGATATTGCTGTCATAATTTATACCATTTTAGGTTAGCGAAACGGGTATCATTAACAGAGGAATGTACCTATTGTTAGGAAGGGAAACAACTCTGTTAATCACTTTAGTTATTGTAGCTTTAAGTCCGATTGGATTTAATATTGCAACCTGTATAAGCATAGAAGCCAAAATTCAAGGGGATCAAGGTGACGTATGATATTAATCAGATGCTGCAATGAATCTTACTATTAAGGCAACCTTGTTTTAGATACACTTATAATGGAAGTACGAGGTAAGAGTACATCCTCTTATGTTAGTCATAAGAAAAGGAAGAAGCCTAAATATGTCCTTATTTAAATTTATCCTTTGGAGGGACACTACGAGAATAACTATGAATTACTTGCAGACGAAATGCAAGAGTTGGAAAATATTAGAAAAGAAAATTAAAATGAAGTATTTAAAGGGATAAGGAACAAGTGGTAGAAGAAGGAGAGAAACCAAACAGGTGCAAAGGCTCTCTTCTACCAGCGAAATTATTTAAACTGTCGAGGCAATAATAAAATATCAGGACATCATTATAAAACAGCAGTTGAAAAAGAGTGTTGAAACAGATGCATAGATTTGTTGGTGACTGCGGTGGCTGTTTTTTCTTCGACACCACAGTATGTATTAAGTAAAACTGGTATGGTATTTATACATGTAGGACACGTTTCTTTGATTTGTGCTCTTTCTTACTTTTTATTATTCAAAGATTTTGATCATATCCATTTTAAAACTTATTGCATAACTATCAATAAATTTCCGGTTTTGCGTCGAATTTTGCACTCCTACTACTAGTAGCAGTAGCAGTAGTAGTAGTTGCAGTAATATAATAATAATAATTGTATTATTATTATTATTATTATCATTATTATTATTATTATTATTATTATTATAACTAATGATCATCATCATCATCATGATCGTCGTCGTTATCATCATCATCATCATCATCATCATCATCATCATCATCATGTATGCTTTAAAGCTTTCACAATTGACGCGCAAGATCGGTAATGAATATTATTCCACGACATAAATTTACTTGATTAGGTGAAGTTTTTCTTTTTCATTTTAAACCTCTGGTTAATTACATAATGCAGAACCAACCACTGGCCACTGAGTGTATTGTCAACAGGACCATTTTCTCTGCCTTCTCACACTTTTGACTTCTGAGTAGGTATGGAAAATGTGAATACAGAACAGGCCTATTCTCGCCAGATTTTCGAAAAAATAACCTGGGTCTCCGTAATTCAGCTGTAGCGGATGGTTTTGTAGGCTAGATTATTTAAAACGATACAGCTGTGATGAAAATGTACAGAATTCGAAATAAATACCCGTAATACTTATACACAGTTCCAATAAATCTTTTAATTTCTGTAAAGGTTTACAATTGGTTATAACTGCTAACTTAATCTGGAGTCTCTCTTGCAAGCTCATACCTGTATGAACTGAAACCAGAAGTATGGTTAGGTTTAAAGAACCATCTAATGCGTTAGTATAATTGATTTAGATGAATTCTTAACATTAATCAACTTCATCTGATTGTAACTAACGTCATCAACACGCTTAAAACAAATTAAAAGTGAATCAGGATTTTTGGTCAAAGCACAAAAACACATTAACGACAACATGGCTCTTGAGGTTAACCTTATGTTAAGAATAAACGTCGCTGATATGACTGACAATAAAGTCATACCCCCATATCTCCTTCATACCCCCTCTCCCGAAAACACACACACACACATATATATATATATATATATATATATATATATATATATATATATATATATATATATATATATATATATATATAAGTTTTTTTTTATTTTACTAAGGGAGATTTTTACAAATTAACTACGACTACTGTTTATTATTCCACGAGAGGGCTATCTAAACTCCTGATAAAAAAGTTCTCCTATTTTCTCATTGAGATTTGCTGGTCTCCCTTCTCTTTATACGTGGGATGAATTGCTTAGTGATTTACTGCATATAGTATTAGAAATAAATGTTGCTTTCTTTGTTTGTGGCCATCCGTATAATCAAACTACAGTACTTGGCATTTTACAGTATTATTAATGACATGATTTTGTTATCATATAGTACACACCACAGTTAGATTATCTTAACCTAACACAGTGTACTCGTCTATTCAATATGACGTAGCCATTGCACGCCTATGAACACTGTAAGGCGCACTTGTTATCAAGCATAACGAGTTTTAAAATTATAGCACAACTTTACAGTCAAGTTATCAATACATACCTGATTTAGAACAGATACGAGGTCGGGACTTGTTGTTTGACATGCGCAAAGTAATGTGACTCTTTCAAAACAACGAAACAGGAAGTTACAGTGAATACACTGACGCATATTCCTTTTTGTGTCGACGGTGATAGTACAAATATTTCAACATGTATCTAGAATTCTATGGGTAGTGGGTATATAACAATTATTGCTATAATAATATTTACAACTCAATAGTTGGAAGGTGCTGATTTGGAGGAAGGGAAACAACTCTGATTATTATCCCAGGTACTTCTAGGATAGAGACTGTTCATATTTTCTATTGCATTGTCGCTGTTCGGAATCATTGATTCCGCTTAGATAGATTCAGTCGAATCTCTCTAGATATCTATGTCTTTTGGTCTGACTGCAGGCCTGTCTGTCTGTCTTTACTTTTCTCTCTCCATTTGTGATTGCCTTCATTCATGCTTACATACACCAATGTGAATGTGTGTGTGTGTGTCTGGAGAGAGAGAATTGTGTAACTTGTGCTCTGCCTGTATGTGATCAAACAAGCCTTACAAGGAAGATATGTAGGTCACAATGACGTACTTTGTGTGTGTGTGTGACTTTAAGACGTCCAGGTGTATTTTTCAATAGCGTTAAAGGCAGGAGACAATATTTAAGAAAAAAATAATCATTGCTTTGCAAAAAGTAGAAAGTGCGATCAACATCCGATTTCGGTGGTTGTATCGGTGGTTTTCGATTCCCAATAATGAATGCTAGCTAAATTTTCATGACATTACTGAAACACTTTCAGGGCAATGATGTTAAATAGAAACGTGATTTTTTTTTCGCCAGCAATCATGTTCTTGGAGAATTTCAGGCACTCTGACATACATACAAGTATGGTTATACCTAGTAACATAATAAAGGTAATTTACTGCATGCAGTACCAAACACGTCATTTAAAATTGTACATAAGTTTAAAAACATCAAACAAATATGCATGTCACAATGAACTATGTTTGATAAATGTAATGTGTAACAAATTGATAACCAACATCAAACGATATGGAACTATATATATGGTACTGTAATGTGTAATGTATTGATTTGATTTTGTGGATTTAAAGCCATTTTCAGCACTTGAAAAGCTATACATTAGAGGCCCGCGGTATTACCAGTTCACTGGTTTACTGCGTTATTTTTTCCAGTGGTACGTATCATAAGACTTTTTCACTGTACTGGTACGTCTGTAGTTTCCGTCAGTATGGAATTACGGAAATTCCAGAGGAATCGTTTTATGACTTAAACGATATTGGTATCGGTTTTCATTATTCGTGACAAAATAGTCCAGAAAATTAATTAATGGTGAATTTTACAAATATAATTTTATTACATATCCATTTAATCTTACATGGCTGATCTGGCGTTCGATACAGATGTTTAATCTGTGATTCCATATCTCACACCTAAAATTCCCGTATCGCACACTCAGCCTGGAACTGCATATACAACTTTAAATATTAAATAATAGTCCACTTATAAAATATCCGGAATGATTTATCGCTTTACATTTTAAATTATATTAAAAAGAATGCCAACACACGCTGGAGATTTTATTAAATGCAGTCATTTTTGGTGAAAATGGCCGTTTTTGCCGCTTGATTGATGGGATAGTACCGTAAGCAGCGAGGAACAATTTATGCACTATAGGCCAAGAAATTACTAGAGTAAGAGTGTTTGACAGACTTCATAGATAAAGCTGTGTGCAAAGTGATATCAAACACGAGAGAGAGAGAGAGAGAGGACTTTGTCACTAAAATCTTGTATTGAAATTTTTAAGAAAGACTTAGAGAATCATGTAAGTGTTCAAGGTATGGTTAGAAAAACCCCACGTTTGGTATACACTTTGCCTCATGTTTAATTCCCAAGAGTCATTCCGCAATGTAAATAATCTAAAACACCAAACTTAGCAAAAAATCCATTGCAGCTTCAGAGTGTCAAAAATATGGTGTACGGAATTATATTTGTTTTAAGGAGTAAGTTGAAGTGTAGGGACTTAACAAGATGTCTTTTAAAATTACGGAGGAATCGAATTTGTTAAGTAAATCTGAGGATAAATTTGACAAACATTTGCAACATAAAGGTAGGCATATCACAGAAAGCAGCAGTTGTTCTGATTGTGACGCAAATTTAGAAGCATTATATCTTGTTACAATATAGTGGTTGAGACTTTTACATTATTGGACGCACGCTGTGAATTGTATGTTTGTTTACATTTTGAATTCTTGCTAATATTTATTAAAAAAATAAAGCGATGAAAGCATAACAAATTTGTTAGAATTGTTTTGTTAAAAGTATTAAAAACATAGTCCACATCTACCAAAGAAACGGAAGCTTCGTTTTGTTAAAAATGTATATTTAACTGTAAATTCAGTGCATCAATAATTTCTTGTAATGAAAACATAAAACAGTGTTTTAAAGTACTGTAAAACTACGTGCTTTTTGTATAAAATTGAATGTATTTAAGTACTGTTTATCTGTGAATTTTGCCTTGAAATTTGCGTCCAAGTAGAATGCGTGTATTCAGTAAGTGGTACGGGTGTAACGATACGTCCAAAACCGTATTGCGATATAAGAAAATCCATATTGCAATACGTATTGCAATACAGTAACATTAATGAAAACAATAAAATACTCACTATAACATTTACTGTTTGACAAATATAACATCTATAAGTGATATTACCCTGTAAGACTTAAAATCGTAGTCAAACGAACATTTAAAATTAACATAAAAATGAAACAAGCCCACAAACACCTGAACTCAGTAAATTTATCAGCAAATAAAATCTTACTGCCATTTTTTGTCTGTCTGTGTTTTAATTTCACAGGAACATTGCTTTAAATGTCTTAACACATTTGAACTATCTTTTTTAATTTTTTAGCAAGACCTAAAAATGGTCACTGCATATTTTTTTCTTGGGGAAAACAAATATAACGACAACTTCTGAACTCAAATCAGACCTCTGTGCGGTTGCAATGTCTCCTGCTGTAATAAAGACTCTATCCGAGGCACGAAAGTTGCAAGTAGCCTTTTCCTGGCTACTTGTGCAATGAGTGGAAAGTAATACTGTTGACCTCTTGACCTTTTCAAAGTATCCTCATCCAACATTATTAGGGCTTCATTCCTGAGCAAGCCAGCCTCATGCTTCACTCTGTGAAGTCTGGAATGAATACTGTTCATTTAGTATCATTAGGAACAGAAGATAAATATAAGAGACAAAATAAAGTTTATAAATTATTATTTTAACTTGAGCTGGAAATATTATCCCCAGGTCTTGACTTGCCCCCCTCCCCCAACTTTGCCTGAATACCGAATTATGCTACTGTGCATCGCGTTTTACATGCTCTTGCAATATCGTGGTAAGCGTGTATCTAGGAGAAAATGAAAATATGATTCTTAAATTAAGTTGGACAAATTGGGAAGAAAACACAGATTTGTAAGATGAAAGCAAGACCGTGAAAACAAAATCGCACCACAGAAAATCCTAATGCCATATGTATTGCCAGAACAATAAACCGCAACATACCTATATACCGGAATATCGTTGCATCACTAGTAAGTATGGTGTACGAAGAACGGGTCGCGTACTGCTCCAAAACTTAAGTTCTATTAGGGAAGTAAGGAAAAATCCACTTGCCTATGAATGCAGTTTGAATAAGTTCATATATTCCATGCAACACTTTGAAACATTCAAAGCTAAAGAGTAAACTATAATCTTAACAATGCTGAAAGACTGATGACAGAACTGCAAACTATATATTTAGGCCTCACCCAGGTTACATACGTCACATGGGGATTTTTCAGAAGTTCTACAATATCTTTCATTAAACGCTAAATGCCTAATTCATATTTGTTTAAAGTATACATTACAACATTTGAAAAGAATGGTGTGTCTAAAATGGGAATATGCAATAAATACAAAACCACATAAATTTTTGTCCCAAGTCATGAAAAGAACTTGTTTGATACGCCGTAGAAACATATGTCTGGGCCTGAAGGCCTCGACATATTCCTACGCTGCATCAAACTCGTTATTTCCGTCCACCCGGAACAAAACTCATACGTAGTTTTGTCTATATATTTGTGAACCTTCAATCATATATGACACGTGGCAAGTATGCCAACACGGTGTTCAGATGGAATGCTGTGAAAGGTATTTGAGCCAAATCCAACTTTCAGAATGTTTTAGTTAATTTACTAATGTATGTGAATGTGTTAAGTATAGGCCGCGAATCATCGTACGATTTTCCAGGAGCGCACTTGTTTCCTTTCGAAACTTTACATAAATTTTAAAAGCTCACTAAACATTTTCTTTTTTATTGAGTAAGTGTTTTGTATTTGAGTAAGTGTGCTTTATATTTACTGCTTTCTCCCTATTATACCAATAGTGTAGCTAGTAAATTGTAGGCTTCAGTATCACCACTTTGATTTTTATCAGTAGGCTCTCGAATCATGTGTATCTGCTATAGAGAAGGCTTAATCCTCTCGCTTTAGTTACAGCAATTAGATTTCAACTTTCACAACAGTTAACATACACATAGCAATTCATCTATTCCAAGGTGTTGGCCATTTGATTTCTGGGTGGGCAATGGGACCGTGATTTTCTTTTGAGCTGAAATATTTTCTATTTTTCAAGATAATTAATATTTTTTTATCCAAATATCATAGATATAAAATGGAGTTATTCCAAATAATACCATAGATATAATATGGAGTTATTCCAAATAATACCATAGATATAATGTGGAGTTATTCCAAATAATATCACAGATATAATATGGAGGTCTTTAGCAATAAAACAGAGGTAAATATTTTTCCAACTATTGACAGACGGAAATAAAAAAGTGTCAGGCCCCTGCCAAGGAACACTGAAATGTTTTGTCCTTAATATAATTGTGGTATACCGTGCTATGTATCACAGTACTTTCAGAAATACTAAGGTACAAAATAGTTTCGCGGTACACAGCTCTGCTCTAGAAGGCGAGCAGTATACCGGGAGAAGCCTCGGGAAGAACTACATACCCACGGGAATTTGCTGGCAAAATTAATACATACCAACTTTGTCTGGTCCGAGATTCGAATCCACGAGGACAGAGATGAGATGTCAGTGATCTATACAGGTTAGCGCCTTAGACCACACAGCCACCCGTGGCACCTGTACTATGTTGATGCACCCACATAAAACGCATGAATTATAATACTGCAGTGTGTAATTTATCAAGGAACCAACATAAAGTGTTTCACTAGTGTCGGGCTGGCAGAGTTGGAAAACATTATAAAACAGCTCATGGATGAAGTCAACCAAAAATATAACCTAGGACAAGGGAAAGTGTAGTAGAATATGCATTTAAGCAGAACGTATGATGATAGTTGGAGAAACATCGCTAAGGGTATTATGAAAATGTATTTTGTTTGCAACAAATCACTCTACGTGAGAAAGTATGTTACAGTAAAGAATGAATGTACCGTTGTGATAAAAAAAAATTAAGAATTAATTCAAAGTTTGATAGACATAGAGTTTCTAATACATTTTGGTGACAAAGATAATCATGGACAGAAAAATACATGTTGACATTTGTCATGGTCTAGTTACACTTAAATGCGATGCAACCAATAATAAACTGAGCAAATCTTGATGCAGTAGGGTTCGAAATATGATTGTATTGGCAAAAAGGACCTATGCAAATACAAAAGTTGTTCACGTGTGCAATATATCTTACATTAACTTACTGTAGACAGGTGAGAGTTGCTCGGCTAGAATTGTATCCGCATATCAGTTTTGATGAATACGAGTGAAATGAGTTTCAAAATATAAATGTGTAAAGAAGAAACCTCTGAAAATGCAACTGTCACTTGTTTTAAAAACGTCATAGTCATCTACCTTTGGTATGGGTAATTTACTCTCGTCATAGTCACCTACCTTTGGTATGGGTAATTTATTCTCGTCACAGTCACCTACCTTTGGTATGGGTAATTTACTCTCGTCATAGTCACCTACCTTTGGTATGGTAATTTACTCTCGTCATAGTCACCTACCTTTGGTATGGGTAATTTACTCTCGTCATAGTCACCTACCTTTAGTATGGGTAATTTACTCTTAAAAATATTTCACTAATGATCAACGTAGGTAAAGTTGATATGGATAACGTAATGAATTTGTTAGGAAATGAACGTATATACATTTTTTAAAATCTGATTACAAGTCTGTTGGTGAGGTGGAACAAAAGCTTGTTGAAGCTTACCGTTCCAAAGACAGCAGCAACAACATCACAAAACAACAACTCCGACGGAAAAGCTTAACTTATGTCTTGATACGGGGTGGCTGATGAGAATTTGTATTTTCCATTGTAGAGCTTTACTTTCTTATTTAAATATAAAATTTACACACTTTATACTTGCAGTTATGTATTATTTTCATGTTGGAAGAATTGGGGTACTAAGCACTGGATGTCACAATTAACATGAGGAAATAGGACCGAACATACACTTACTACGAAGCAAGCTTAATATTGAATCGCTGATACATTCCATGTTTAAAGACCTGGAGTAGATCCGTGGAGATGGAGACAGAGAGAAAGACAACCTCTGACTACAGAAGTGCCTGGGATAAGCTAAAGGACAAGCTAGAAGATGAACTTGATGACTACCACACTCAAGAGGTATGGTAACATTGACAATTATCTTTTTATGAACAATCAGAAGTGAGTCTTTATTCATTATTCTGGCATAAATTGGAGAAGCAAAATACTACAGCTTGATAAACAGCCGAATATTTCCCATAAGACATTATGAAAGCTGAATAATGATTAGCTTTCCCATCATACATTATGTTCTAGTTAGCATGTAATTAATGGTTGGAGCAAAAATTCATGATATATACATGTAGTGAAGCAGTAATGAATATACGTCCAAAAATCTGCGTTCTGGTTGTTTGATATAAAAATCTAGATTTGAATATAATTTGATGAAAAGAAACAGTGCTTGCGGTAGATGTTAGTCTCGTGTTTCTTGGTATTGGTGCTCGGGTGAAAAGTCAATTTCTATTCCTTATGCTACTTTCTAACAAAAACAAATCAATTCAGTTCAATATCGTATTATTAACAAATATTAAATATACAAAGAGTCGCAGAGTAATTATAGGCTACTGCATTCGTATGGGAAAATATGAACGAGCTTTTTCTGTGTAATACTGGGAGTGCAGTATTAGTCCGATAAAACGAATTCATATTTTGACATACAAATGCAGCAAGCTTACTCATTTCGTTTTTCTACCTTATACTTAATAATAAACGAATATACTACAAGAAACAAAGATTTTGAATCACAATTTAGAGTCATATTTTATTTGAATGCGCATTGAAACACCTTTTCCAGTTGGTCTGGAAGGGATGGATTTTGTTTTTCTGTTGATCCAAATCAATTTTGCTTTCTGCTTGTGATGGACTGGATTTATTAACTGATTCAAATCCGCACGATGTACATGTAATTTGATCCCTGGACTGGCATTGAATCAAACTCATCTCAGTTCCATCATTGTTTAGAATCATAATATTTATTCTTATAATTGAAATTATCAAAAGAAGCTATGGAATATAAAATTCATTGACTTTGGAGTGCAGTAAGAAGAATGTGATTTCTGTTGGAAATGTAGTCGAAAATACATTACAGTTTTGCGGTGTATAGGCCTACCAAGGTTTGGAACCCATGACATGGATTTGCATAACTAAGAACGTACATTTTGAGGAAATTCAAAATGCAAAAAATATAAGTAGTAAATGGGGGCACCCTAGCGTCAAGGGGAATTAGGATTACAAGACCTCTTGGGCAACTCTAGCGTCAAGGGAAATTAACATGGAGAAAAATCGTGGGTCACTCTAGCGACAAGGGGAATTTAACATGGAACTATAGTGTGGGTCTGTCTAGCGACAAGGGGAAATTAACATGGGAATAGAGTTTGGGTTTGTCTAGGGACAAGGGGAATTGAATATGGGATTTTTTTTTAATTTAAATTTAAATTTAAAAAAGGGGTAGGCAATGGAAAGGCTATCTCTTTTCGAGAAATATGGCTGGCCCTGAAAAGGGCCTTTGGGTTTTCTTCTTTTGCTTCTAATTTCTTCTTTTTCTCCACCAAGTTCTTATTTTATCTCCAACACTCTTTCTCTTCTTCTCTTTCTTTTTCTCCTGCTCTTCTTTCTTCTTCTTCTCTTCCTCTTCTTCTCATTTTCTTCTTCTTTTTCAATCTTTTCGTTCCATTTGCTTATTCTTATTCTTTCCTCTTCATCCTCCTTCTCCTCCTTTATCTCTTTCATGACACCACTAATCTTGTCCTTTACCTTTTTTAAGTTATTAATTTCCATCTTTACACGATGGGGACTATAGGAATAATGGTCTTCAACCAGTCTTATTAACATCTGCTCCATCATTCCTAAGTTGTCTAAAACGTCTTGTAATGTTTGTATTTTGTCCATTTGGTTAGAAGACATCTTCTTTTTTTATTCTTTGCAGAATGGTTTGAACGACGAATACTGTGGGTTCTTATACTTAAAGCGCGTACGTGAAGGAAAACATCCCCAAAA
The DNA here is from genome assembly GCA_028554795.2 of Sinohyriopsis cumingii. Classification (NCBI taxonomy): domain Eukaryota; kingdom Metazoa; phylum Mollusca; class Bivalvia; order Unionida; family Unionidae; genus Sinohyriopsis; species Sinohyriopsis cumingii. Next base: position 25,990,043 of record CM068835.1, on the reverse strand, counting down.
AACGTAAAATTGATCTTACCTAGATCATGACCAAACAACGCGCGAACGTGAAGGAAAACATCCCCTTACTTTTTCATTTCATATAATAAAACCCAAACTATACTTTCTCATTTCATATAATAAAAACCCAAACTATACTCTCCACATACGCTAAGAACAATAAACTAATCCATAATCTACTATTCACACAATCGTACGTGAGCGGGTACAAACACAAACACACAAACACATACGCTAAGAAACAATAAACAAATCCATAATCTACTATCCACACAATCGTACGTGAGCGGTTACAAAACCCAAACTATACTCTCCACATACGCTAAGAACAATAAACTAATCCATAATCTACTATCCACACAATCGTACGTGAGCGCTTACAGAACCCTAACTATACTCTTCACCTACGCTAAGAAACAATAAAGAAACCCATAATCTACTATTCCCACAAACATACCTTAGCTCTTACAAGCACCAACACACAAACACATACCCTCACACTATCTTAAAAAAGAGTTAGTGTTTATAATCACACTACTCTACCTACACACATTGGCAAATCGATCGTTATTTCTTTTCTAGAGTATTGGGTAGCCCTGAAAAGGGCTGTTTTTCTTTGGAACTTCATGGACACCTGGTTAATGGTGGCACCTTCCAGGCCTGGCGCCACATACACATCTTGTCCCCCAGTTACTTTTTACCTTTTTAGGGGAGAGAGCAGAGGCAGGATATGTCGCTTCAGAATCCCAATTTTCGCTCTCTGGGATTCTGAAATTTCTTCTTCTTCTCTCCTTTTCCTCCTCCTCCTCTTCTTTGTATCTTCTCTCCTCCTCTTTGTATCTTCTTTCCTCTTCTTCTTTATATCTTCTCTCCTCCTCTTCTTTGTTTCTTTTTTCCTCCTCCTCTCTTATCCTTCCCTCCTCCACAATGGCTTCCGCGGCCAGTTCATTTAATATGCGCCTGGCATATTCCAGATGCACATGAAGTTCCAACAGTTTCTCCAGTCTCGTGTTCATTTTTGGTGTTGATCAATCAACAAGGGTAGCTGGACTGCGGAACGAGTTTCAATTTATAGTGAAAGCGCGGACGTGAAGGAAAACATCCCCTAAAAACATAAAATTGATCTTACCTACATCATGACCAAAAAACAACAACGCGCGGACCTAAAAGAAACACTCACTCACTTTTTATGCTACCCATCACTATTTTAAAATTTTTTATAAATCACTTCAATAGACTATCCACATACGCAAAGCAATCCAATCTAACCCCAAATTTACACCTCAAACACAAAAGAAAAAAAAAAAAAAAGACATCATTTTAATCTACTATCCATACCAACTTACTTAACCACTTACAAACACAAACACACAAACACATACCCTCACATTTTTTTTAAAAAAGAGTTAGTGTTTATTTTCACACTACCTACACACATTGGCAAATCGATTGTTATTTCTTTTCTAGAGTATTGGGGTAGCCCTGAAAAGGGCTGTTTTTTTGTTTGCTATGGCATTCTTTTTAGTTTCTAAGAATGCGATGTCCTCTGAGGATAGACTTTCTGGCGATAGGTCTGCTTCTTCGGAAAGAGAAGAAGAACTCTTTGGTGTCGATACGACAATCGACAAAGCCTCTGTCAGCTTCAGGTTGTTGCTGCTGCTCTTGTTGTTGTTGTTGCTGCTGTCTCTGAAGTCTGTACTTCTCTGTCCATTCTTCTTTTTCCCTGTTCATTTCTTCTCTGAAGAGCTCTTCTATCAGGTCTTCAGTGATTTTTAACATTCTCACATTCTCTATTTCTTCTGGCTTCGGTATCAGACTGTGTCTGGCCCTATGCAAATTCACGTAGGCTTCGTTCAGTTTAGCTAGTTTGGAGCACATCTTCTTAGGAGGATGAGTTGACAATGGATGGTTAGACTGGAAACAACCCGGTTCTTAAAGTCAAAGCGCGGACGTGAAGGAAAACATCCCCCACACGGTTTTTGAGTCGCAACGTTCAGTGAGTGTCATGAGAGGGATAGTAAGAAATGAAAGAGCATCAATCCAACATTCTTATAGCTAAACAAAAGACAAAGGCATTTTTTTCAAAACAACATTTTTTATTCAAAAATCACTTAACACTAAACAACAACTCTAACATTTTTAACAATAATCCGACAATATAACATCAAACAATTTTTTCAAAACACAACATTTTTTATTCAAAAATCACTTAACACTAAACAACAACAACTCTAACATTTTTTAACAACAATGCAACACTAAAAGTTTCTCCACTAGGTAAAGAGGGACAACAGTCTTCCATGGTTTCTAGTAATCTAGGATGACTTCTCTCAAACTGTTGATTTCTATGGTATTATCGAATTCTGCATACAGGATGACGTTCACCGTTTCATCAGGGTCTCGGTCTTTAAACTGAATTTCCACACGAATCTGGCCGGATTTTATAGGGTGGAAATGTCCCTCGTCGCTGCCTTGGTCTGGAGTGAAATCGAAAGCCCACAAAGCGTAGCCTCCTGCATAATCCTCGTACGTAATACCGTGACTGGTATTGGTTCCTAACTGTCCGGTGGCTTCGTACAAGGACAAGTACGATCTCAAGTAATTCTTCTTTTTAAAGTCAGGTTCGAAAGGTCGGGTACACAAGGTCTTGCCATCGCGACTGACTTCGATTTTGGACACGCCAAAGTGTTGAAAGTAGAAAGGATTTTTTTCGGCAGCTCCGTTGAAGGCTGTATTCTCGACGATACCAACGATCAAACGTTTGGGTAACTGTCCTTGGAACAGATGATCTTCGATTATGGATCGCTGTCCCTTGGGAATGGTGAAGGTTTTCACTTCCACGCGTCGTATGGGATACTTGGCGGTCGTTCTGCTCAACGTCTGACTGATGTCGTTTCGCACTTTAAGTAACACTTCCACACGGCGCACGTAGAGTCTGGCTTCTAGGATTTTGGTTTTGTAACCGTCACTATCAGCCATCAAATGGAAAGCGGCACTGCTACGATTCAGTCTCAGGCGGACATCCACCCCGTTCAGCAAATACTTTTCTTGCAACCACATGTCCAAATGCAAACGATCCATCAGTTCTAAACTTGTGTCGGCTCCCGTGATTCTCTTTCTTCGTTCTACAAATCCATCATTGTTGTCTTTCTTTTCATCAGTTTCCAATATTTCAAACTTGGTAGGTTCGTCAGCTTCCCATACCACACAGGCATTGAGATGAGTGTTCTTGGCATCTATTCCGTACGTCAAGAGATTTTCCAGGTAGGCACGATAAGGGTAAGTATCCATGCTGCTACTGACCAGTTTGTTATTCAAATACAAGTCCACTCCACTGAACAAGGAATGCATGAAATTGTTGACGGGAGCTACTGCTTCATCGTCTATAGCACCTCCAGTCTTATCTAGAATTTTGACTTTCAGGTACAAGTAACTGCTATTCAGATCGATGTAACCTTCGGGCTGTCCTTTGATTTCAAACTCGATGGGAGCGGAATCGGTCAGTGAGGAGACGGGGTGAAATTCCACCCACTGGGATTCTTGCATCGTCATCATCGTGGGGGGTATGGCAAACAGGTCCAGTTCCGTCTTGGAACAAGCGCAAGATTCTCGGTGCATCATTTTTTTGTCTCTTTTCTCAATAATCGAAAACGTCCAAGTCTCGAACGGTTCTTCTTTTCTTGGCCTTTCTCGCTTGAAGTCTGGTGAAAGGGTGTTTTCTTCGTCGTCTCTTTCTGCCTTGCCCTTGCTGAATGCCTGACTCGGTAGCGTGCAGGGCATTTATAGGTGTTTCTCGTTGGCCTAAAATGTCTTTGCCCGTTTGCAGCAAGACATTTTTGCCTGCCCTCATGAAGGCTTCTTTAGGGTTTTGTTTGTCGATGATGACATTTTGGAGAAATTCTTTGCCTTGCGTCAGTGCCGCATCTTTCAAGGCGTGCAATCCGCGTGTCACCATCGGTTTCAACACCGGGGCCACCGAACGAAAGGCCGATTTTAACATATCTCCTAAGCCGTGTCCTCGCTGTCGAGCAACCCCTCGGTACACTGGATACATGACTTAAGAGTCGTGAGAGAACCGTTTTCGAAAATGGAGTTTCACCGTGACTTTTCCTTTGGTGAATGGAATATTTTGTCCCAGATCTCCTTTTATAGCAATGTTGACCGTGTCCAAATACGACTTACTGACCGGCAAATAGTGAGGATGGACAAATTCGCGGTGGACGTGGTAAGTGTTTCCACCTTCCTCGTCAGTGTTCGTGGCAGAATCCACTTTGAAAGGAGTGACACGCAGTAACGGTACGGAGGTGTGTCCCACAACGTTGTACTCCACCACATCGGAATACACGAACATCAAATTCAGTCCTTGGTTCAGTTCTACCGGGGCACGAAATAACTTGCTAAAAGACTCGTTGTCGTAAACGATGGGTAATTCGTTTTTCTTCATCATGGTCTTTCTCATGTCCATGTCTCCGCCCAACATGTCATACAATTCAGGACAAAATAAAATGGACAGGATTTTACTCCGTTCAAATTTCATCAAGAAGCGACGAGCTGTTTTGTGGTACTCCATGGTGACATTTTTGTTGACATGCTCCAAAGCTTTCAGAAACACGACATTAAACCTGGAGGTTATGGTGCTGACCAAATGTTGACCACTAAAATAATAGCCTGGGGGAATGAACAAGTGATAGATGGTGTACTTTTGTGTACGGGTTTTCTTGTCATATTTGACATTGCTATCCATCCACTGTTGCATTTGCTCGTCATGAACTTCCACATCAAAAAAATTTTGATTGGGAAGGACATTGAGGACTTGGGTCGGGTGAATCATTTCTACTAAAGCCACTTCCCAATGGGCTTCGTGATCTAACTGGATGGCCTGAGGTAATTTGGCCGTGTAACAGCACAACGTGTTCTTGGGAAACACCTCCATGGAACTGTCACTGGGTAAAGTTAAGTAAAATTGGTTTTGGTGACTCATAATTCCAGAGTTCTGTGGCTGTCCGAGGGGTTACTGGACGTCAGAGGCGTGTCTCCGTCTAAAATGGGGTTCTGGTTGTGATTGAAGTGGTGACTGGCACTGGCACTGGACACAAGGTTCCCGGGGTTCCCGTTCGAGGTGAATTTCAGGGAGGGATTAGGAAGCAGGTAACCGATGCAACTGCTCAATAAAATGGTCCACAATTGTTTGTCTCCTTGTTGCAAACTCAAATTGGCGATGGCTGCCCCGATGACACAATACACCACGAAGATTTGGCAGAAAAAGACGATTTGCGTTTTAGGCACACGTTCTCCACACCACACCCACAAGGGTTGTTTTTGTAAATCTTGCACAGAAGAACTAGGTGAAGGAGGAGTGGTCGACGTAGCTGCGTCTGCTGTGTGAAAGGGCATGATGGTCACTTCTTTTTATAGTCGATGACTTGCGAAGCGTCGATCCAAGAATCAAAACTGGGTGGATATCCTTTCCAACGTACTTTGACTTCTTTGACACGTCGTTTGCCCACTTTACGGGTTCTGCGTTCGAGAATGCTTTCGATGTCGTACACGTCGTCTTCTTTTTTGGTCACACGTTGTAACTCGGGCAAATAAAACGTTCCTTTGAGCACTTCTCCGTTCATGTCTTCCAATTTATAGACGGCAGGATGACGGCCATGCACTCGTCCAGTGACGCGAAACAATTCGGTCGTCCAGTTAGGTAAGTAACCTTTGTCGAAAGTGCGTTTGGTTTTGCCAATGCGCACCCAATCTCCTACGGCCAAGTCTCCACTTTTCTTGGGGACAGCCCTCGTCGGGGACGTACCAAACAGGCGCTCAAACACCAACACTTCGTTGTCGGGAGTCACGTCTTGCGGGGCACGTCCGATTGGTTGTACGCTTGCACCAGGTGCGGTAAGATGTCGATATACTTCAGAGTGTGGTGATGCGTAAAATATTTCCACATGCGTTCTTTCAAAGTGCGTTGAAAACGTTCCACGATGCTGGCTTTGGTTTCGGTATTCTCGGTGGTAAAAAAATGAATGTCACGTTTCTTTAATTCTTTTCGGAAAGCTTGGTTCAGAAATTCGGTACCTTTGTCCGTTTGCCATCGAAGAGGGTGACGACCGCTTTGTTACAACACCCGTTGCAGGGCTCGCACTAACTCGCTGCTCGATTTGGAAGTCAAGGGCACGACCCAGGCAAAAGACGTCGATGACACAAAACAAATATTTGTAGCCACGATTGTAGCTGGCCAAATGAGAGACATCGGCTAAATCGACTTGCCATTGATGATCGATGCCTTCCACTCGGGTGCGACTTCTGGCAAACTTGCGTCGAATGGGTTTGTGTAAAGTGTAGGTAGCTTGTTCTTGTAACCATCGTTGCACTTGAGGTAAACGGAGACTTTTCAGTCGAGTTTTGGCAGCACGATACAATTTTTGAACTCCTGCGTAACCTGCAGGATGGGAGGGATCGTAGTAAATGCTGGCTAAGACTTTTTCCATTTTTTTTGTGTTGGTTGGTGTGTTAATAAGACACCCACTCTTGGAGGATGCAACTCTTTTTCTCTTGGGGTATTTTCTTGGATTGCAATGCTTTGCGTGTGCGGCCAGCAATAGGTGTCGAAGAGGAGAAGGATGTCTGAGCGGGGGATATCGGTTCTTGTTTCACTTCTGTCTTCACTTTCTTTTTCTCTTGTGAGGAAGAAGGGGTGGCCATCATCTTTTTAATCCATCCAATTCTGGAGGTAGGTGGTGTTGTTAACTTGCGTACTTTTTCTGGTGGAGTTTGAAACCCTTCCTCTTCTTCTCCTTTTTCTGTCTTGGTCACGGGTACTGGTGGTACTGGTACTGGTGATGGTGCTGGACTTTTCATCAAGGTCTTAAAATCTTTCAGAGTGGGTAGAGCTGTTTCGTCTAAAGCTTTCTGGTGAAAGAGTTGCAGTCGTTGTAAGAGTTGACCGTACTATTGCGATTTTTCTGTTTCGGACAAATCTTGGCGATCCATCAAGGACTGCAATTCGTGTTGTAACTGGGACATCTCGCTCAAATGGGGATTGGGAGGTAAATGCGGGGTGTGTTGTTCTTGCCACCGATGGTATTCCATCCATCGTTTGTAAGGCACTAAAGCTAGTTTTCGTCCTTCCATGGGGTTGTCAGGGGTCGATTCTGAGATCTTGGAACTTCCGAGGCCTTTTTATCTTGCTCCCACCAGTCCTCCCAACATGGTTCCCAAGACTCCTTTCAGTATGGGGCCTAACAAGAGAGGTAAAATACCTCCACGTTGCACTAACATCTTCTTTTTTTGACGAATGGGAATTTTCTTTTGAACCATTTGGCGAAGAACGTGACGATGTTTGCCTAAGCATTGTTTCTGGTGTTTGGACAAAGGGATCGTGCCTTTCAAAACGTTCAAACAACATTCGCACACGGTATCGATGACCTCTTTGGAGGCTGTTTGAATGAGTTTTTTTCGTAGGGGTGGAGAAGCTTTGGACACGACAGATAACATGTCCCCATGTTTGGCTAAACGTGGTGGCAGTCCTTTCCTTTTCTTTCCTTGGGGTTTTCTGGAGGGTGACATCTTTGAGCCTTCAGGAGCACCAAAAAACACTGATACCCGACTTGGTCACAGGCCTTTTTTATACTGGAACGCGTCGCCACTGATTGTCTTTACGTCGTATTAGTTTGAGGACAGGCATGACACGTCGTGCAGGGGTACGTAACGGACTAAATCGAGCCAGTTCTTGCTTGGACAAATCCAGGAAACTTTGTAACATGCCCGATCTTTCTTGAACTTTGATTTTGGGAGAAGGTACTTTGTGAGCAGCAGCCACTGCCACTAAATTGGAAGGTCCTGCCACTGGGGAAGTTCTTTTGGGGGTCATCAACAGAGAAGTTCTTGGTGTGATCAACGTCTCCAAGTACTCTTCAGTTCTGGGTGTCATTAACGGAGAAGTGGACAAACGTGAAGCTGCCGGAGACGCAGTCACCGTCGTGGCAGGTCGTGGTTTGCGAGTGTAAGGTTGCGTCCTGGCCGAAGTGCCTCTCTTGCGACTAGTTTTCTGTGGACTTTTCTTTTTCTGGGGGCTTCTTTTCTTTTTCCGGGGTGGTGGTGGTGTCTGGTCAGAGGAGGGTCCTGCCACTGGAGAAGTTCTCCTTGGGGCCTGGTCTTTTTCTTCTTGGGGCTTCGTTGGACTTTTGTCTTGGGTATAACTTTGGGGGCATTAGGATCCCATCTTAAGAGTGAGCGAATGATGACCCCTCCTAGAGTACCGCTCCCTCCAGGTTTCAAAATGATTTGTTTTTTGGTTTGAGTGTCGATGCGGGGATCGGCCAGTTGGACCAAAGCGACTTTGTTTCGATCAAAAAAGCGTTTGGTTTGATGAGGAATCTGAATGATTCCTTGGAGTAATTGACGTGCCGTCACCGTGAACCATCGTAAGACTTCTTTGAGACTAGCTTCTAAGACACGAGCTCGTGTTTGTGGATTTTTTTCTCGACTGATGCCATACAAGGCACGAATCAATTTGACGGGAAGATGCGACTGAAGGTACGTCATGTTCGCACTGAGAGTGAGACAGACGAAAGAGGGTCTGAGGTTTTTATAGATTTTTTTTATGGGGAGTGAAATGAAGTCGAGGACGGAGACGTGTACAGGACAGGCCCTCCGTCTTGGCACCAGTGGTGAAACAAGTGGGTACGAAATCGCAAATCCTCAGGAGTCGTAGGTTTCAAATCGACGAGTAAATAGGCGTGTGGCGTTTGAGTGGTATCGTCGTACGCCTGAGTCAGCCAAGGCGTTCCTAACTGTTTGGCTAAGACTTGCACTTGCGATTTATCTCGAGGGCTTTTAAACAAGACCACGTAATGCGCATTGAGACTGATGGTGCGATGGGCTTTACTTTGTTGAAACAAATTTTGGGTGATGTAAACGACACTGGCATTACGGTGATGCCCTTTGCGCGTGAACCACAGTTTAATTTCTTCTTCGTCTTCTCCTAACATGTCGTCGAAAATGACCAAATGGGTTTGACAGGAGTCAGAGACGATGCCGTCGTCTTCTTTAGGAATGCTTTCCACAAACACGATGGAATCGCCTTGACTTTCTCGCAAGAGGCTGTACGCCGATTGCCACTCTTTGTAACACCACACGATCCGTTGAGGGGGTCGATCGATCAAATGATGTTTATGTTCGATCAAACGTTTGACGAATTCAGTTTTGCCAGAACCGCTAGGTCCAGCAATGAGCATGTTAAAGGGATGGCGAAGATACAAAGCCTCCCAACTGGCACGATCTAAGTGTTCGTCGATGACTTTGACAGTAGAGGAAGAGGGAGCAGAGACAGTAGAGGTAGCCATGGTGTGAGGAATGTCACTTGTGACACGAAAAAACAAACAAGACAAGAGTTTATATACTTTTTCAGAACACGTTTATTGAATGTTTTTTTCAAACATGAATACGAAAGACAAAAATACATAAAAGCCAAAGGCTTAAGTACAAGAATAAAAGGCACATGAACGTGGAATAAAAAGCAAGTGTCTGTACAACAACCACATGTTTTGGGTAAAGTTCTAACCAGTTCTATAGTAGGGGGTAAGGTCACACAAGTGTCCTCCCGAAAGGGTCTTTCAGGCCTGTCCACGACAGTCCTGTCCTGGGTGACGGGTTCTTCTGGCACCGTCACTAACACAGGTTGAAAAGTAACTTTTTTCCTTGAATAACTCTCGTGCATGCTGGGCCACCTCTTGTGTCCAAGCCTCAAAACCCTGGTCTCAGTGATGTCCAATATTTGACTCCTAACCAATCTGGTTTCTTCTTCGTCAACGACATGGTAAGTTACTTCAATGAACAATGAACTATTGGTCTTGGACGTTGTCCCTTTTTATATGCTGACCAATATCGATGTGACCGTACGGCAACGTAAAGTGATTGGGAAGTCTCACTCGCTTCTGGTACACGATTTGATAGATTTTTTCCAGGGGCCGACTGACGATGTGGTGAGTGGGTAAACGTACAATCTTGTTCGGTTGATAAGTGGTCACTTTAAAGTTTCCATCCTCTCCCGATTGCAAGGCTTCTTTCAATACCCCAAAGTTGACCACTCGACTGGTACGATGATTCAGAGTCAGTCCTTTCACTTTGCACGTCGTGTGCACTTCTCCTTGTTTGTCCCGGTATTCGTAGCCGTAATTTTTGGGACCACCACTGACGAAACTTAGAATCTTGTCGTCGGGATGCTCGTCTGTCCAGGCTCCTAAACGGTCTCCTTCGATGTCAGGGTGCTGTTGAATCGGGTGATGGATGTAAATGCAACTGCCCGTGTCAAAGTACAGGACGCGTTCTTCTAACAGTTCTAAAGCTTCGTACAATTTTAAGCGAGCATGAGCTGTCACGTAAGCCGCAATGATGACGTTTCCAAAAGGGTCGTCTTGTACAAAGTCCAGATCTTCTTCGTAATTGACCAAGATCAAATCCTCTCGAACGACGTCCACGTGTTTCATGTATTTGGTTTTGTCGTGAATCTTCTGGAAGTAGCGGGAAGGTTCTGTCAAATATTCCGTCTTGGGTAAACACGGTCGTTGTGCCATTTTACCCCACAAGCAATTTAACATCACTTTGGCAAACGATCGCCTGCCTTCGTTTTTTTTCGATGTGGTCTAAAGAGATGCCTTCTTGTGCGTAGTATTTCTCTTTGAATTATATTTGGTCGTCGGGAGTGTGACACCAGGAAGGATAGCCGCTGGCTTCTTGTTTCAGTTTCAAAAAGGCATCCACGTAGTCGGCGAAAATGCCTTTCTGAGTAGGGTCACCCTTGTGGTACTGTTGTGTCTTGGGAAAGTGGCAAATTTCGTACACTTCTAACAGTTGGTATCCCATGTCCAGAGCTTTAACAATTCCACGCTGACCCAGGTTCCCGTCAAGGCACGTTCTTCCTGGCTGTGATGGCAAGGTTGGTCCTGGTTGTACGTTTCGGCACAAGTACGGCACAAGGGAAACATCAGTTTGCCTTGACAATGGTGAGGTAAGACGGGATGGTATAGGTTCGTGGGAGGCAAAACTTTACACTTGATCAAGCCTTCGTATTGTCGAATGTTTTTCAGGTCGATGTGTTCCGTGAACAATTGCAATTGCGGGTGCCCTACAGGAAAGCGACAATATTTGCATACGTAGGGATACAGCGAACACACGTCCAAGTATTTGATTTCTTCTCCTTTCTCTTCGTCGGCTTGGTACAGCAAACAGGTGGCATTGGTCCTTCTTCCGTACAAACTATCCCTCGGGTTCAGCGGGTCCATGAACTGGTAACTTTCCACGAGGCGTTTAAACTCGGGATCGGTTTTCAAACGGTGATCGTACTCGTGTTCCCACATTTCCACCACTTGGTATCCTTGCTGTTCTAACTTTAGGCGTCGCTGACAAGTGTCCTGGTACAAGTCTTCCATGGTTCGTTGCAAAATCTGATTTTTAGTGTCACGGTCAGGGTAACAGATGGGACATCCGTGAAATAAGCAACCGTTAAACTCGTACACGATCTTGGGGTTTTCTAAGTCCCAGCCATCTACCGAATACGTTCCGATGGTCTTTTCGCCTCCTCCGTTGCGGGCATGCTGAATCCATTTGTCTTCCTTGTCGCACAAGTAATGTAACCAACGTAGGGCTTTGACCGAGTATTGACGCTTGACATAGTGGGTCGTTTGAGGACTGATGACAGCCACGGTGTTTTCAGGCATGAATCGTTGGCGGTACACTAAGGAACACGCTTTGGCAATGGTGCAAGCTTCTTTCAAAGGATCGACCCCTCCGTGTTCCATGAACAGTTCTCGAAATTTTCCACAGCAACGTCGTAAAATGTCCACGTCGGAACGACAATACTTTAACATTTCTTCCTGAAAGTCGAAGGGGTCAGAGGCATGAGCCTGGTACCAAGCGTAGAAAGCTTCTCGTTGTTCGGTACGCATGTTGTCGGGGTCGTAATAGTGAGCCTCGGGTAAATGGGGTAGAACGGCATGTTGATTGGCTTCCGTATTAAAAAAGTGTGGAAAGTACCCTTTAGCCATTTCTGTCATTCCAAACGTTTTAGGCATTCGACTCAAAGACATGGCCAAGTAACTCATCGAATCTTTAAACAGTACTTGTCCCACTTGCATGAAAATGATTTTGGCTCCGTTCAAAGTGACTTTAGGACGTTCGGTGCCTTGTTCCGTATAGTATCTGAGAAGAAACTGTCCATCGTATCCGGAGAAATTGTGAGCCATCACCGTGGCATGACGATGACAATCTCCGTAACGTTCGATGTCCTCTTTGCTCCATGTCTTGTCGATGGGGTCTAAGACCCATTGGGCAAAATCGGCTAACGTGTTTGGTCCTCGAAAGATTTTTTCACGTCCTCCAGGAATCTTGCTGCAGTGAGGGCAATGACTGAAGATAGGTTCTTGAATGCACTTCTCGCACGCTCGATGAGCCACGCAGAAATTAGGAATGTGAATGCCGGTCTCTTGCATGCATTCGAAATCGAAAAAGATGAAATTGCCTTTCGTCTTGTGACCGTCCTCTTCCTCTGGTGGGGGTTGGTATTTTTGCACGTAACATTCGTGTTCCAAGTCCACGATGTGGTGACAAATGTGACATTTTTTCTTTCCTCGACATACGTGTGCCTTGGTACTATTGGTACGTATGCCTTGTCCACACGTAGGGCACAATCTCAGGAGTTGACAAGCACATTTCTTCTGTGAACCTTGTGTTTTCAAATGTTGCTGGTAACAGGTAGGGCTGACAAACGTGCGCAGACAAGTTGAACAATGCACTGGTTCTTCGCTCAGACAGGGTGGAGAGGCCAAACATCCTGGGCATTTCCATCCACAAGACTTGTGTTGCTCTCGATTGTTATAACCATAATCACATTTCTCACAATAATAACTGTATCCCAGGAATCCAGTGATACTGGTAATGGTATCGAAATGTTCATCGTGATAATAGACATGAATGTATTTTCCGTCCGTAAAATCTTGGCCTCGAAACAACAGAGTTCCACGCATTTCTTGAGGGTGCACTTTCAAGGTGTAGCGTGTAGCTAGGGCATCTTGCAATTTTTGCATCTCAGGAATGCCACAGGGTGTGTCTTTGGACAGTCCGGCTTGTTGTAACAGGAGTTCTGCTTCATTTCGTTGTTTGGCTCGATCGGATTGTTGAATAGTTTTCCAGGTTCTTTTCCATTCTACCGTGTCGTTCTTGTTGGCATAGGTTCGTCCCACCACGATGGCACGGGCTAAACACATCTGGTCTTGAGGGTTGTGAATTCGGACGAGACTTGTTTTGGTGTTGCGAAGGTTGTCCACCAATAACATCTTTTTGCGTCCTGTCCCTTGAGGAAGAGAGACGTGGGCCATTTTCAGTGTGGCTTTACCATCGGTGATGTCAAACTGGTCATTAGATTGTTGTACGTGTTGAATCTTGTCCATGATTTTGGAAGGGGTTAGTTCTGCGGGTCTGCTAAACTCGATCCAAACAGGGGATTTCAAACCGTCTTGATCTATGGATAGTGTCAAGCGATCGTCTTCTTTGGGTTGACATTGTCGCTTGAGTGCGGTGAGCAAAGAATCCCACATCTCGGTGATAAACCCTTCTGCTTTCTCCAAGGGTACGTCAGCCTTGAAATCTTTAAACTTCACCGTGTAGGTGTAAGCCGTGGTTCTAAATTTTCTAGAGGAGCGCTTTTCCGTCTCTCGAATGGAATAGTACTTTTCAGGGTTGACTAAGGGTGGTGAACTTGGTTTAGAGGGTTCGGATTCTGGTTCACTCATGTCCTCTTCAAAATCACTGGCATGAATTTGTGCCAAGATTTCAGCCCTGGTACGAGGCGATAGATCACGTTTCTGCCTCTTACTTTCTTCTTCTTCTTTCTTCTTGAATGAATAGGATCGTTTCATCTTGAGTGCAAAACGTCAAATGACTCAAGTTCAAACACCATAGACTAATTTATAGTCATGGCAAACCAGCGTATATAAAAAGGGTGTGTCTTGTCCTTTCACTATTCATTTCACTCTCAAACCGAGGAGAACAATGGAAGAAACTAGCCAAATCGAACGTTTCGTCAGAGCTTTGCGAGGGGTCATTAGAAAATTCTCTTCAGACCAGCCGACAGACTACTCTCCTTCCTTTCGAGATAAGAGTCAGGATACTTGCTATATCTGTAAGAAGAAAGGGCATTGGTCTTCAGAGTGTCCAGACCGTCAAAAAAGAAAAAAAACAGGGGCTAAAAAAGACAAAAGTCAAGATACCTGTTATTATTGTAAAGAAAAAGGACATTGGTCTCCAGATTGCCCAAAAAAGAAACAAGAGGAGTCAGAAGAAAAGAAGGATTCTTCAGAAGAAGAGAGGGATTCTTCGGAAGAAGAGAGGGATTCTTCGAAAGAAGAGAGGGATTCTTCAGAGGAAGAAAGAAGACAATTCTATTTAAAAGAAGCAAAGAAACAGAAGAAAAGAAGAAGGGAAGAAAATGAGGAAAAAACGGTGAAGAAATTCAAAAAACAGAGAGACTAAACAAGGAGAAAGAAGAAGTCATTGAACTTTTAATTAAAGTGTTGTGCTGTGAATTGGATTGTAAAAAATGGATAAAAGAATACATGAATGATATAAGGTAAGTGTCTTTGAGTTTTGATTTTAAAATAAGAAGCTACACTCACGCACTCATACACAGACACGTATTATAAGGGTAAAATGGGTGGGGTTTATTTTTGAGTTATTGGCAAATTGAAATTGTATTTCTTTTCGAGAAATGTGGGTGGCCCTGAAAAGGGCCTTTTTATTTTGGTGTAGGGGTGAGTTTAACCAATCAACTTTAACTGCCTTAAGCCTTTGCCACGGCCTACTTCTGATGATTGGGTTGAAATCACTAAGGGTGGTACGATAGGCTTAGTCACAGGGTTGGCGTGTTTAGCTCGGGAAGGTCGTATTCTCTTCGGTCGTGATAAAGAAGTCTGGTACATTTGTTTCAGACTTCTTAACTCCGCTAAAATGTCCAACAGTACCGTAGCCGTTTGATTTTCACCCTCTTGTTTCTTTGCTGCTACTTCTTCTTGCTGTTGTTGCTGTTGTTTTTTTCTTACCTCTTCTTGTTGCTGTTGCTGTTGCTGTAGGAGAAAAGCTTGTTCCGCTTCCTTTTGTCGTTGCATAAATTTCTCCAATTCTTCTTTCTGTCTCTGTCTAAAATTCTCCACTTGCGGTAATGAAGAAGGTAACGAAGGTTCCGGAACAAATTCTTGCGAGGTAAGAAAATCCACAAAATCCCAATGTACCTCTTCTGAAAGTAAGTCCGGGTTCCCTTGGGCAGTCTCCCCTGCTGGTGCACCCCAATGGATCGTTTTCTGAGTTTCCGTCATGTTGAATCACTGTCGCATAGATTGACTGCACACAAGCGCTAACGAATCTATATAGACCACGTGACGTCACGGACTGCTCTCTTCGGATTGGATGCGAGCTGACTGAATTTTGTAACGCGTGTTCGGATTGGTGAATGAATTCAGTCCGTTTCAATCCTTCCTGTACCTATAAATAAGCGCAGTTCACTGCATTGATTCACCTATTCTCGTCGCTTCAAGATGTGGACCACAGTTGAGTCATCCACCCTTGTGTCTTCCATGATGTTTAGGACGTACATGCTCATGTATGTCAGGTCCAAGGGGACTGTTGTTGATAGGACAGATACTAGTCAATGGATGAGGAGAGTTTACATAGAAAGACAAGGATGTCTCAAAGGGTACTTGTGTATGGACCGGCAGTTAGAAGGAGTTTAAGAAGAAGAAGAAGATGTGACAGATGCCATCTATGTTAATATTAATATTAACATAAACCCAAAGGCCCTTTTCAGGGCCAGCCATATTTCTCGAAAAGAGATAGCCTTTCCATTGCCTACCCCTTTTTAAATTTAAATTTAAATTTAAAAAAAAAATCCCATATTCAATTCCCCTTGTCCCTAGACAAACCCAAACTCTATTCCCATGTTAATTTCCCCTTGTCGCTAGACAGACCCACACTATAGTTCCATGTTAAATTCCCCTTGTCGCTAGAGTGACCCACGATTTTTCTCCATGTTAATTTCCCTTGACGCTAATCTGACCCACGATTTTTCTCCATGTTAATTTTCCCTTGACGCTAGAGTTGCCCAAGGGGTCTTGTAATGCTAATTCCCCTTGACGCTAGGGTGCCCCCATTTACTACTAATATAAGTATATTTTATTGCCCTTCATATCACCAGCTTATTGGCTTTGTGGCTGTACGTCTCTGATAGATATGCGATAGTCTTGGCTCGTTATGATTTTTTATGCCATTTTTATAGACCTTAGAGAGCACTGGTAATAATCGAAACAATTTTATTTATGAAAAGTTGCGAATATTTCTCCTAAATAACTGTTTAAATGATCAGAATGATTTTTTTTCAATACTGGATCTCTCACGTTTGTTGCGAATTTCAGGTTCATTCGTTTGTTTGCTTGCAAGTTTCTTTTGTGACTCAGTGAACTCTTTCACATCGTTAACTCTATTATTCTACTTTCAAATAATTGAAACAGTTTGTTTAGTTCCTCCATAAAGAAATCTAATAAACGAAAAGCTAAAGCGTCTGCTACCAGAGCGTACATTGTTTGTTTACAAAGTAGTTCCAAAGCACGACACTATTTTAAGACACACTTGTCGATTAGTATGAAGCTGTACAATATGGAAAAATACTGCACAATTCCGACAATGTAAGTAAACAGAGGAAAAAAAATGAGTACATAATAATAGTAAATATACACCTGTTTGTGATCGCATTCGTAGTTTCCTCCTTATCAAAATGAAATGTTTCAAAAAGATCGCATTGTAGTATAAATAAGCATAAATGAAGGAAATGCATTCTTCTACAGGCTAAAACAGTGATGAAAGACAAAATATCTCTTTCCACAGGCTATAACACTGATGAAAGACAAATTTCACCCAATGGGTGTTGTCCCCGACAGTCCAAGTAAGTTACTGGAACGTTTAGAGAACAGCTACACCCAGAAAGAATGTTTTGAGATCCTGCGTAACGTGTTCCAAATCATAGAATTCCATGTGGTTTCTGACGGAAGGAACTTAGTTGAAATTATCGACGAGTATGAAAAGCAGCTTATGGAAAATTGCATGGGTTTGATTGGTCGCAGGGAACAAATTCAGGACATAATAGAAAGCTTTGACGAAAATAAATACAAAGGTAATGACAATTTGCCGGCATTTTTTATATATATCTTAAACAGATGTCAGTTACGGATATAATTTATTTACACAATAGCAAATGGACGTATTTACTCGAGAAACATCTTCAGGCAATTTGACTTTGCTTTAATTTATTACAACTTTTTTTTTTTACTATTCACATATTGGTATACTTCCCAGTTTGAGATGTTCTTGCTAAGCATGGTTCACCCCTTTATTTTCCGCCTTGCTGTAGATGTGGATGCCGCGCGTATGAATCCCCGTGGGCGGCAAACCTAGATCTGCACGCGCTTTTGGTGATTGGTAAACCATGGTGTCCTCCCGCGGAAAAACCTCCATGATAGTCTCTCACAGGAACTACAGGACGTCGTGGACACAAGTGGTCACACGCGGGTGGCATTTACTCGATTTTTTCCGCATGCAAATCAATTACGTGTTGTGCTTCTTTATCTAGGGCGCTAGCGTATTTGTACGCGCAGATGTAGGAAAGTTTCCAGTTCGGTCAGCAGCGAACCGCTCCGGTGGCATAGTGGTTATTAAAAATCCAAATCACACACACGGTCAGCAGCGTCTTGAATTCGGTTGTATTAATCGCTTTATCTTCGATGGCCACTGTTTACGGCTTAGCGTACTGAAACTGCTTTGTTCGGCAGAGAGAATTTTGAACAGACATATATTTATTTATTCAGCCGTATGTTTTTCTAGCGCCGCCAATCACATCAGTTGTTATCGACATAGCTCGGACAACAAATACGCCTGGTGCACTTATGATAGTTGCCGTAGTTGCAATTACAACAACATCAAGGCCAAATGTAGTGGCCAAATGTAGTCGTGTCGGCGAGTCCACAAATCGCATAAACGACATGCTATTATATTTCGCGAGTATAACGGTTTTCCTGGTGATTTCATCTTGCACTTGTACTGCTTCGATTTTGTTTTCGTGTCAGTAGCTTTGACGGTCTGTCATAATAACATCACCGCAGAGTATGATTTGTTCGACAGGCTGGTCTTGCCCAGATTCATCGGTGCAAGGTGCAAGATGCGTACGCACTTCCAAGTATTTTTCTTTACTGGCGTAACTATTTCGGAGTTATGCCTATGGCGATTATTTGCACGTTGGTAGGTTTACCTGAAACTGCACTAATCACACCCTTTGCTTGGTGTCGCTGATGACCTCTCTTTGACCAAGAAATGTTACGCAGACAAGTACGTCTTTGTTGATTATCAGACTGGTTTGTTTGCTTTCGCTAGTATAGTTAATGCTGGTTCGATATAATTGACGTAGAATTTTATCCCGGTGGATCAGTCAGAGAATATTACTTCATCGTTGTGGAAACAATCCAGGGTTATTTGTATGCGATGATTGCAAGCTGGCCATGAGTTGTTATTGGTACATGAAATCAATCCTCGTAGATTATATTTTAGCGCACACAAGGATCTGTTAACTCTGTTTTCGAGTACATACTTGTAGACAAACTGTACAATATCACCATTGATGTTAGCAAGCCCCCCCCCCCTTTTTTTCATACAGCAACGCATTACTGTTAGAGTCTTCAAAATCATTATCACGTGCTTGTTCAGAATCCACCATGCGTTTGTAATTACAAATAGTAAGCACAAACATTAAAGATGGACAAGTGCCCTTCTGAATAGGCACTGAATCCTTGTAACTGAATGTTATTACTGGATACCCACGACATCGATACACGTGAAAGATTATGGAATATATCTGAGATAATGCGTCAAATGTTGTTTAATACGCTTGAGATCGTTGATCAATATTGCCATTGCACCAGACCCGACATTAAGTCCTAGACTTGGGCAGCTATAGCATATGAGGTTCAGGTCTATCAAAGCCATCCCCAACATAAATGAAAACAAGTCAACCATTTGTTATAGCGTTTTGTTATTCCTTCATGTTATTCTTTCTCATCTTCGCTGTCTAATATTCCTTGTGAGAACAATCCCCATGAATTTACTACGCATATTTTTGACTCCTTCGTTCTCGGTGATTTCGGTTAGGTTCCTCGACATGGTTGACAAACCTGGTTAAATCCACATTGGCGTCTCCCACCTCCATAAATGTCGACTAGCATTACGTATACTACTGTTAGGGTCAAAATATTGAATATTATGTATAATTTGTCATCGGTAAGTCCATGGAATATGTGTTTCATTCAAAATTTAGTAAACTTAGTATGCAAATATAATGTTATATTTCTACAAATGAGTCGTTTTCTGGAAATTTGCATCTGGTACTGGTCAAGGCAGATATCAACATAATTATTTTTGAGATATCTGTTCATCAGAGGGTTGAGGTAAAAGGTGTTAGTATATACATTTTGATTTTATGTCACATAATACTGTCTTTTTAAAAGTCTTCATAGAGTAGCAGTATTTTAATACGTTTTGTCGATAATAAATTACTTAATGCGCACGTGTTTTCATCTTTGCTGTAGGTATATGGTTGTGCGGAATGGGTGGGATGGGGAAGACCATGCTAGCACAGGCAGTCTGTCATCATCTGAAACACATCTCTAAATATAGATTTATCAGCGTCGACATGAAGTATGTTAGCCAGTATTCTCTAACAGATTTTCTTTCGTCCATTCCATTCTTTGATATATTTCTTTTCTAGCTTTTTTTTCTTTCTTTTGTAAGACTTTTTAGACGGATACTTGGAATTCATCTACATTTTTGCATGGAATTAATAATTTGGTATGCGGTTAACTATACTATTTTGTTTTGAATAGGAAGTCCTGTATCTTTGCAATACCTTTAGAGAAAAAAGGTTTAGCAAACCTCTGCATATGCAACTGTCGATCTCTTTAAGAAAACACATTTGTGTAAGAAAATCTTGCTGTTATGTCCTTCTTTGGATAAGGTTTAAATCGGAAAATAAACAACACACACACACACACACACACACATATATGTGACTGACAAATTATTAAGACTAAGTTAAAAAAAATCTAGATCAATCACATACACATACACTCCCGATTGACTAAGTCGTCAAACCAATTATTTATCCACTTTATTTTGAAGTGACTGAGTCTTCATTCCGTCCTGTGTGAGTTGCATATCATTCTGTCAAATGTTGGCTGTAGGACCTCTAATCTGCCGTTGACCTTAATTCTCTTCAGACATTCATTCATTATGTAAATACCTCTTCATGTTTTCATGATCAAGTAACGTAAACTGCAGCCGTGGAATTACATTTTTCTGGCACACTGACGGCTACCCACATCTTGAGACTGTTTTATCGAAAACCGGCCTCGACGTGTTTGTTCAATTATTGGGGGAATATATATGAGAAAGCTTGCCAGTAGCTTCTCGAGGGTCGGTGGATCTTTCCGGGCATTTCCCGGGTTCTTCCTCCACCATTAATACTGGCCGCCATGTATAGTCTATCGTGTGCTGAAAAATGGCGTTAAACCCTACAACAACAGCAACACTATATATATATATATATATATATATATATATATATATATATATATATATATATATATATATATATTCAGACCAACTTCACCACGTGCAATGAGAGAGTATGATTTAACTGAAAGTCAAAGAGTAACTGATAAAAACTCTTCTGTATCGGAATATATTCAGGAAAGAGTATCTTCTTTTATGTTAGGTTCTGAACAGTTTATATGATTGTGGGGTCAATGGTATACAGTAAGGCCACACTTTCACAAGATTAAGTTTAAGTATGGGCTGATCTCAGAAATTCAGTCCTTACCAAGATCTAAAAACGTACATTAGTAAATAACATCATACAATGGCCACACTAGGACATTTCCCCCAATAATTGAACAAACACGTCGAGGCCGGTTTTCGATAAAACAGTCTCAAGATGTGGGTAGCCGTCAGTGTGCCAGAAAAATGTAATTCCACGGCTGCAGTTTACGTTACTTGATCATGAAAACATGAAGAGGTATTTACATAATGAATGAATGTCTGAAGAGAATTAAGGTCAACGGCAGATTAGAGGTCCTACAGCCAACATTTGACAGAATGATATGCAACTCACACAGGACGGAATGAAGACTGAATCACTTCAAAATAAAGTGGATAAATAATTGGTTTGAAGACTTAGTCAATCGGGAGTGTATGTGCATGTGATTGATCTAGATTTTTTTTAACTTAGTCTTAATAATTTGTCAGTCACATCTCTATGATGTCTGCATTGTGGCAGTTTGTAGTGTCTAGCAATGGGGCATCATGCCGCAGACACGAAGCATGATGTCCCATTCAGTCACGTTATTCTGACATCAGGCAGACCAGACTTACCATTAATCTCTTAATGCGGAGCTCCACGCGAGGCAGCTGTTAGTAACATTTTTATGTCTTTTGTATGACTTGGGCGGGGTTCGAACCCGCGACCTCCAGCATCTGAGGCAGACGCTTTAACCACTTAGGCCACCGGAGCGATCCCCATTAGAAAGTGTAAGTAGTATTATATAGCAATTATGAATAAATAAATAAATAAATAAATAAATAACGAAAGAAAAAAATAGAGAAATAAATAAATAAATAAACAAATAAATAAAGAAAGAAAGAAATAGAGAAAGAAAAAAATAAAAAAAAATTAAAAGTAAAACACGACAGAAAGATGATTTAACAAATATTTATTGAGAGGGAAAGGTTACTACTGAAATACGGGACTTGCATCTCATAATTAAATTTAATATGAATGAATCCATGTGTCTAATGAAGTTTATAAATGGCAGGGGAAAGGACAGTCTAGTTGATCTGAGCCACGAAATCCTCATAGCACAGAATCTGTTGTGGGAAGAATCTGGACAAAGACCCCATGAAGATGATTCGTCAGCGAGATCATCGAAAGCGTCCATTTTAAAGATGCAGGTCCTTCAGAGTCTCCGAAACTTTAGCAATGGTATGCTATGTCAATATAATATGTAGCAATGGTATGCTATGTCAATATAATATGTAGCAATGGTATGCTATGTCAATATAATATGAAGCGATGGTATGCTATGTCAATATAATATGTAACAATGATATGCTATGTCAGTATATGTAGCAGTGGTATGCAATGTCAATATAATATGTAGCAGTGGTATGCTATGTCATAACATGTAGCAATGGCATTCTGTCATTATAATATGTAGCAACGGTATGCTATGTCAATATCATATGTACAAATGGTATGCTATGTTAGTATAATATGTAGCAATGACATTCTATGACAATATAATATCTAGCAATGGTATGTTTTGTTAATATAATATGTAGCAATGGTATGCTATGTCGGTATAATATGTAGCAATGGTATGCTATGTTAATATCGTATGTAGCAATGACATGCTATGTCAGTATAATATGTAGCAGTGGTATGCTATATCAATATAATATGTATCAACGGTATGCTATGTCATAATATGTAGCTGTGGCATGATATATTAGTATATGTAGCAATGGTATGCTATGTGAGTATAATATGTAACAGCGGTAAGATATGTCAGTATAATATGTAGCAATAATATGCTATGTCAGTATAAAATGAAGTTATGTCGCACAGACTTTACGAAGATCACCGTACTCCTGGCCATGTTGCTATGAGATTAGTATTTTAATTGCAATGACTGAATTTCTAAAACCTATTGCTTATCTTTCCAATAGTTAAATATATGCACAATCCATTTTGAAAGCTAGTCAGAGGGTGCATGTAAGTAAATGGGTCTGTTTTGACAGATAAGATGTACTTTTAAAATTATTATATTGTGTAGCTTTGTTGTAAGCTCAAATTTTAGTCTGATGAAAATTTTGTAGTCATAACAATGCCAGAAATTCGATAGGTTATACACTTTATTACTGAAGATTTTCACTGTTTATTTGCATGATTTGTTGTTTTGAACTTAGATGCATACACATCACCCTGTGTGCTTTTATTAAATTCTTTTGTGCATACATCTGAGCTTTATCCATTTTGTCGTTGTTGTAGATTGTGAAAGTAAGTGGTCTGTTAAAACTACCAAACTTTGTGATCTGGCACTTGCATAGCATTTTGCATCAGTTATGATAAGATCAGTTTTATTTCTGACAAACAATATCTTTTCCTGTTTACTTGTTGTTAAAATACGAATATTTCAGATGCGAATAATGTTGAAAAATTTGTAAGATTTGGGAACAAATTAACTTAGCTGTCATTAACAAAAATAATGATGCAGAGTGAAATAAGTAATGACTAGTACAATGCCTTCAACAGTGAATAAACACATACCAGTTTATAAATAATACATTATATAGAATATTAACAGATTACTAATGTGGAAATAGTGGTCGATTTCATTTTATAATTTTCCTTTGCAGACTCTGTTTTACTCATCGATAACATGGATGATCTGCAGAGAGAAGAAGGGGAGAAGCTTACATCATATCTGATAGATTTATTGTCAGAGATTTCAGATCTAGGAGATCTATGCAAGGTACCACCTTACAATGAAGAATTATTTATTCTATTTATTCTGTGTCCTTCATACTTTATCCCTATAATAAATGCCCTAAACGACCTAGAGGTAATGACAACTGGTCATTAATTTTCCATAAAATATGTTTGTATATCGTTGTTGTTGAAAGAACATATGCCATGAACCAGCTTAAACAAATTATACTGGGAATATCAATACCAAGGGAAATAACTCTCCTCTTTAAAGACATTAACATACTGTAAACAACATGAGGTTGCAACACATAAAATACTACTCTTGCATAAGCTGAATCTTAAAAAGCATGTGGGATATACTTCAGCTATATATGAAGTATTTTTGGAAAAAATACATGAGCAACCAATATGTATGTCTACATTGATGTGAGTCCATGATATTATGTACCTAGAAGTCTGAGTCACATGAAAATAATAAAATGAAATCTCTAACACTCGTTCTTGTAAAGCCATGTGTCTATATTGATCAAAGTCCTTGATCTTGTAAAACCATGTATCTGCATTGATGAAAGTCCTTGATCTTGTAAAACCATGTATCTGCATTGATGAAAGTCCTTGATCTTGTAAAACCATGTATCTACACTGAAGAAAGTGATTGATCTTGTAAAACCATGTATCTAGATGGATGAGAGTTGAGGTGGTTAACATGACACATTCCTGTCTTAACAATTTCACATGTTTATTTCAGTCTGTGCATATATTCACTGTACAAATTGTTGGCACACCACATATAGCAAGAGACGAGCATTGTCTAATCTAATAATATACACTTATTGGACAAATCTTGCTATTACAGCATAATGCACTTCATACCAATGAACGTTATCTGTATCAAGGTATCAGTGTACATGCAGCTGACATTTTTGTATGCAAACACAATATGGATCTGTACTTGGACATTTTATACAAATAAATGTGATATACAAATATGAGTTATACAGTTAATTTGGATACACTATACATTAGTCCCAAGGATATTTTCTCTGTTTTATTATTTTAAAGGGAAGGTTCAGGATTACTAATATAGATTTAAAATAAACTGACTACGAACAGTGCAAAACTAGTATCTAGCTAACCTAAGTGCTTTTGACTCTTAATGAGTCTTTTTCAAAGGCAAATACAAAACATAGACAAGATAAACAAATAAAACAGACAAACCGTTGTCTTTGTGAAACTTTACATGACTATGACTTGTCGCGGATGCTGACAGATATTTTAAATTGACCTAGAAATGGATGAGCCATAGCGTCATCTATTATTTTATGTAAATGTATGTATGCGCAAATTATATCCCGGATATTTCATTGTTATAGTTGTAATTATATGATATTGGGTGACTAATAGGCAAATTTAGAGAATTGTTGAAAAGAGACTATGCCAGCTGCAGAAAGGTAATTTTATTTGTGAATGGCTGTCTTTTTCTAGGTAGATATTAGTTTTGCACTGTTCGTAGTCAGTTTATTGCATTTATCTTAATCAATCCCTGACAAACGTGATCCCTTGCTGCATCCATGGCACTTAAAAGGACTCTGTTATTCGCCATATGATTTGTATTCTTTATATATATATATTAAGAATACATATTGTGCCATGTGAGTTTTTGCGTCCACAGGAGTCATAGACTGAATATAGTTTGCAAACTCATCACAAATGCACAATGTATTTTGACAGAACAAGGAACGAAATAAGTATAATGATGAGCACATCACTTATAATGTTACCATATTTGTCAAGCTTTAAAAGTATGAAATTGACAGGAAAAATTTTGTGGATTCTATTTTGGCAGGAAATGAAAAATAAAGTGTTTTCTTTTGTAAATGAATTGCAAATGGGTACCAATTTATAGTAAAATGTACTTATCGGGTAGAAATGTATTTCATATCTTGCATTTATATTTTGAAGCATCAATGTATTTGCATATCATTTTTAAGTTTTCATTATACAGCAGTACGTATTAATGACGCTATACTAGTAATGATGTTAGTATAAGATACTGATCATTTTCAAGGTAGACATACAAACATTATCTTAACAGGCCATGTGTATTACAGTAAAATATTAACATTTCTACAAATTTAGATTGCAAAGTCATGTCTAAAATATCTAAAATTTCTAACATTATCACTTTGCATTGCTTCGAAAGTTACGGGTGATCATAACTGCAAGGCACAAGTTCATTCATACTATCTTGGAAAATGGACAAAACATCAATGATAGTTACCGGGAGATCCATTGGAGAGAAATAGAGCTTAATGGATTGTCTCAGGAAGATGGACAGAAGCTGGCAAGGACGTCTGCCTTACCAGTAAGTAGAATCATAGGAGCATGATAATGAATAGTCACGATAATAATGTTGCCATTTATATTTAAGTTTAGGGCATCGCAACCCATTAGATGACTTTCCGTGAAGTTCCTGCTAACCTTCTGTGAAGAGAATATGCATTTTCTGTCTCGTTTATTTGACCTTTTAGAATGACAGATTTAAAAGAATAAATAAATGAACACATATATAGGTAAACAAACGACATTTTCTTCCAAGATGGATCTTAAAATATGTCTAATTGCTACAAATCATTTTACCTTTGTCTTTTTGATGCTTTTCAATTTTCTCTGTCAACAGTTGAGAGAGAGAAAAAAAAACTTTATTGCACTTCTGCTCATTCATACAAGCAATAGAAACATTTGTGGTGGATTTCTTGGAGTGTAGCTTTAAGAGTGGGATTGTATGCGGTAATTTCTAACCTCTTTACCTTTGTTTGCAGAGACGATTATCAGTGGAGGAGAGCTATCAAGTGGCCAAGGCTTGTGGAGGTTGTCCTTTGGGTATTTGTATATTGTCACGGTATATCCGACAACCACGGCGATACACAGTAGCAGATGTAATATCTTCTGTTGAAGGGAGACTATCAGACATTGTCCCGTGCTGCATTGAAAAGTCCTTCAATGACCTGCCGCAAGAAACAAAAGAGCAGTTTATTCAATTATCCGTCTTTAACACATGCCCATTTAATGTTCAGAGCACTGCAGCTATTTGGTACAATGATACTTCTCAGCAAAGTATAGCCAAGGCTGAGATGGGCTTGCTGCAATTAAAATACAGACACATGGTGGAGTGTGGAAGACCGTCTGATCAGGGTACCCAGGGTTTGCTGACTGATAGTGAGAAGGACAAAATTACATATGCACTTCATCCTCTTGTCTTCAGTTCTATCAGTATTCTATTTGGAAATAACATATATTTGGAGAATTCCTTGAATATAGCAAAAGCTAGATTTCTTGAACTGTATCTTAGTAAATTGTTGTCGGTCGAAGAAAATCTGGAACGTGAAAGAAAGCATGCCATTCAGATTGTAACCTCAGACAAGATTCACTTACGGAACATTTTTCTATGGAACTGTGCCTTACCATTCTCCACAACTAGCAATTTGAAGTTGATACATTCACTAGGAATAACGACAAGCAAACTGTTGACCACATTTGCGAAACTCATCAGTAAACCAAAGGAAACATTGAAAGTTTTTAAGAAACTGGCAGAAACAAGCAAAAGACTTGGTAACACAGAAGCATGTTTCTTCTGGAGCGTTCAGCAGGCGGAGGCATGTCTAGATTGTGATATGGTCAAGGAGGCAGAGAACATTCTGCACCGTCTGCATGACGATGATCAAGATTATTGTAAAGAAGAAGGCATAGTTGACGTGTATGGATTGTTTACAGCTGCAGAATTCCACTATGTGCAGGGAATGCTATACAACAAAAACAAACATTACAGTGAGTCGCTCAGAGAGTTCCAAAAATCGTTAAAACTCTATAAGACATGCAAACCTGACGAGGCCTTTACAGTTTATCATGCTGCTGCAATTAATGCCAAAGGCAACGTCCATTTTAAATTAGAGGATTACTCCAGTGCTCTTAAATGTCATCAAAGAGCATATGAATTAATAGACAGACAATTCGGAGGCGATTTTCACGAGCACAAATCAATTTACTTGCACAATATTGGCAGTATACACCACGTATTAGCTTTAAAGGATTGGAAACGAAGCAAAGAGGAAGCAAACATTCTTTTGGAGAAAGCGCTGGAAACGTATAATAAATGCATAGATCAGGATTTTGTGTACAAGCAAACATCTGATCCATACCATGCTGACCGGCTTAGGATCCGATCCGATATTTATCTAAGGTTGAAATGTTTTGATGAAGCCATAGATGACGCCAGAAGAGCACTTAAAATTCAGAAAGACTTTCACGATAAGGAACATCCAAGCATTACCATCAGTCGTTACCAGCTTGCCAGATGTTATATGAAAAGGGCGAAGGAAAACAGGAGAAAGGGAGATAGAGGTAATGCATTTAGGACTTTATTATGCACCAAACTTTTAATGAGGAAATAAATGGCATCTTGAAACGATTGGTTACATGAGTTCACGCATCTATACTGTCATATTCGTTTTATAAAGTACAAGAAGTTGGTAATTCTTGTGACAGTAGTTCCAGCCATTGGAATAATTTTCTGAAGGACATGGAAGACTGTTAAGAAGTAGAGTGGGGTAATCCAAGATTTCCTGAGGGAATATGTTTGAAAATTAAAATAGAACATCCTTTTGATGCCTATTATAGTATGTCATTAAACTTAATATTGATCACAATTGAAACTGCCTCTCATCTGTTTAATTCATGAAATAATGTATATTTATTCCGCTGATACATTAATCATAAATATTGGGTGGAAGTTCCTCCTGTCATTCTATTTAATATGGCTAAAGATTAAAGATAATTACTTATTAGTTATTTCTTTGTAAAGCATAGTAATTATTAAAGAAAAAATACGTGCTACGGAATTATAGTTTCAAGAATTAGCGATCTCAACATATCTGATTTTAGATAAAAGTGTTAGTATATTGTATGGTTAATTTTCCTGTCAGTGTGTCAGAGGATGAAAACCCTTCAATTTTGTTCCAATATCAATTTTGTAGTAATTGTTTTATAAGGGAAATAACATTCTATGAAACTATAACCTTGGAACAATATTACATTTCTTAAAAGTATGACAACTCTAAATATGAGATAAATTTTTTAAGTGTTCGAATCCGTTAGTCATACCTGAAGGATACTTTGAAATGAATTAAGTTCTTTTTGTTCTAGCGCAAGCTGGCAGAGACCAGACGGAATGTTGGATGTGTTTTGTGCAGATAAAGGATGACATTGAGAAGGGCGGATTATCACGTGTGGATCAACAGTACTTAAATATACGTGCTGACCACCTCAAGCTGGTCAAACGATACAGCTCTCGTCGTCAGGAATACGACCAACTTGAGAGATTTTATGCTGTAAGTAAATATGTAGCTATGCTGTTTAGTATGCCATATGCCTTAAATTTGAGCAGTATTTTGAAGGAAGCTTTTTTATATTAGTGAACACCCTCAAAGTATCCATCATAGATCTTCACATACTTTCTCCATCCCATAATCCATTTATTAAATGCCACTTTGTATTCTAATGTTATATTGTTCATACACTGGAAAACTGCACCTTCAATCATGTAACCCTTAGTGAAGTTTTGATAAATTTATTCAGTCAAACGAATCACTTGGAGCTATGTCAGTACACAATGAATCTTTTCGCAAAATATGTGTAATTTGTTACTTCAAGAAGTTTATAAAACCTTGGTCACAGTTATCGATGGGTGGTTCGATAGTGTTATGCAGCTGTTGGCATCACTATGCAGGCATACAAATTTCCAGCGACATTTACAGTCAGACAAATGTACCTGGGAAACCGAGCCTTTTGTACCACAAACTAATGCGTATAAAACCCTCTTTACAGTTCGACTTCAGTGCGCAATTTGTGGTTTCCGTTTGTTCTATTCCGATGCGAACTTAGTTATTTTCTTTTGATTCGGGTTCAGAAACGGTAAATCCATGTTTCTTCACCTGGAATAGTCTTTTAAACATCTAAGGTCAGTTTTTTTCTCCATATTTTGTGAATAACCTTTTGGCTAGTTCATCCTGAGTTGGTTTTTCATCAGCCATCAACAAATGCCGGGTCCATGTTGTACCCATCAAATTTCAAATGATTCTCGAGTATATTACAAGCAGTTGATGACTGATTGCTTTTTATAAGAGAAATATCTTTTCCGATGTATCCAAACTCTTCATCAGTTGCCCCTTCACATCTTCCACTTACCACTCACCAATAGCCGACAGCGGGTCTCTAGAAAGTGTGTATCCTTCCATGTTTTCTTAAACAACAATAAAACGATGAAACCATGTCAGAATTGTTGGTAATGAGAGAGAATTACATCCGTAAACATTATCCATGTAGGCCCTAATATCAGTCCGAGAGTTATCTGCAAAGCGCCCGGATTATACGGGTTGTTCGTTGTTCAGTAGCAGAAGGTCTTCATTATCACATACCGACAGGTGTGCGGTTTCACGTACAGTTGCAAAATCATTTACATAATGTTTTTGTCTATACATGGGTGTTCACTGTAAGGACAGGTTTCACTGAAATGAAAATGTTATAACAAAATATTCAGAACTTTTCACACACCCATCGAATATGCTAAAATGGGTACAGAGGTCTGACAATCAGTTTCAAGAACTTTGGAGAAAGCACATTTTATTCGCACGTTTGAAACAGTGAATATGCAAATATACGAGGAATCTGACGCTATGATTTGATGTAGTTTTCACTCAAACGTAGGCAGATCAGTAATGCGAAATCATGAGTATCTTCTTACAACAGCTAAACATCTTGGATGCTTGCAAGGTGTTTGAAGTGTATAATACACGCAATGCACCATGTATGTGTTCAAATCTCAACTTTCTTTTTTGTTTCAAGTTTAGTGAATATGTTTTGTTTAAGTATAAACTCAGTACGTAGTTATATACTAAACAGCAAAGCCACAAAGGGGGTAACAAATTTAAATATAATTGCACGTATTAAGATCTTTGTTAGTGGTTGGTAAAAATGCCGGTTCTCGCGCAGCACATCACGCCTTATGATAAACATGTTAATTTTGACAAGGAGATACCATATTACAATGTGCCAGAATCGGCATCCCGCTTTCATGACTCCGCTGTCGTCTCGTGCCTCTGGGGGGCCCCACCACAGTATGTAAAAAATACCAGTTCTAGCAGGTTTTATGTAAGTGAAAATAGCTGTTTGGTCCCAACCCCGTTGCCCCTGTATATCGACTACCGCCGCCAATGCAACCGCCCGCACCATCCCCTCCCCTCGACTAATGATTTGGGTTACAAAGTGTAGGTGTGAATTAAGTCCAAAAGTTGATCCCTACTGATACAAGTGCTGTGTTTCATGATGATGTTCTTATGATAGGTAAGGTACAGTGTTTCATGGTTGTACATTTTCCCCGTTGTGCTATGACTTTGGTGAGAGTCAAATTAACGGCAATATCGATGCTTTAAAGGTAAATGTTAACGATAGCATCCTCGAAATCCTTGCTGGTTTCAATGAGGTACCATGTCTCCGACATCTTCTCTATTTCTTAGGATTGTGATAATTTTAACCAATATTATTTAAAGGAGGCGGTGTTCACATACGATGCACAGTACCTGCGCATGAGATCAGAATTATACCTGATTTTAACGATGCCGTGATCGGATTCTTTTTTCGCTGCTTAATATTTGTCTGCGCGCAACGCCGATAGCTTTAGTCATTGTGAATTCTAAGAAGTTGTTGTTGTGGGGTTTAACGCCATTTTTCAGCACACGATAGGCTATACATGGCGGCCAGTATTAATGGTGGAGGAAGAACCCGGGAAAACCCCGGAAAGAACCACCGACCCACGAGAAGCTACTGGCAAGCTTTCTCACATACCCACATTGGCTGAATCCGAGACTAGAACCCATGCAGACAGAGGTGAGATGGCAGCGATCCGTAACGGAGACCGCTCGGCCACTCGGGTCCCCCGAATTCTAAGAAGATATCCACGTTATCTTTGAAGATGGTGGCGATGGCTTCATCGATCATCTCTGGATTTTGCATTATGACGTAGGTGATGTAGCAGTTTTCTGGCATCACTTATATTTTATACGCATCATTAAAATAACAATAATGGAATATCATTAACAGCCGATTGAATTTATATCAAAATTCCGCGTGAAACGAAAATCAGCTGATTGGTATGAGCTTGTGACGACGACCATATATGGTTCTGAATTAGCAACCGTCACATGCTGCTGTCCTTTTGGCGATATCGAACCGATCGTGGATAAAAGTTATCTTCTACAAAAAAAAAAAAAAAAAAAAAAAAAAAAACTGCGACATTGCCATGCCTTTGGGGTCTTTATTTACTAGCCATTTAAATAGGACCTTGTATATCTTAGATATTGTTCAAAATACTATATCGTCCAAAAATCTGGTAATAACTGAGCACGGGATTCAGAGGTTCTGACATTATCCGTACAAGCTTGTCCGAGTCCGACAACAAATTCGAGCTGCATCGATGCGATGGAAGTAGTACTGTTATCAAGGACATCTATCCCGTTATTCAGCTTGATCACCTCCAATCTCCACGTGAGAAGGTGCTCGACAACATTATGCCTTCCTCAGACCTGAAATTTCCAGATGGACACTGGCGAGGGAACCTGGTATTGTATCCATAAATTGGATGTGACGGTCGCCGTCACCCATTCGTTGTAGTTTAAACCCCACGTCGCCTGCTGGGCAGAAACTCGATAAGCTTTAAACACCGATGAGTGCTTGGACGAAGCCGTGGCCACAAATCCTGACCAATTACTGAGGTTGATGTGGCTGCAGGAACCTAAAATCGGGGAATCGTAGCTCACGGTAATCTATCCGGTCATAGTGCCTCCGGTTTTACTCAGTTTTTCTGCTAATCCCGCCTCGATGCGACTCTCCTAAGGTGCTTCTGACGAGATCAAGCCGGATTTGGCCGCCGTGGAGGTCGTAAGAAGGCCATTTAAAGACCTACCATTCATACTAATACTTTCATTCATGCTACTGCTTCTTAACGCTAATTTAGTATTAATCAGCGTTTCCACACGAGACCATCTAGCTGCATGGTCCGCTGCTTATGAGCAAATGTTCTGCGATCCTATGATAACGTTCCATCCCATATGTAGATCTCCTGTCATAGTATATCTGGCGCGATTACTTTTTGCTGTAGCACAGATCCATCCGGTGACTCTCCTCTGGTGCCGATTAAAATTTCAAACGTTGAGTACGACATTTATAAGAAATGAAGATCATTAATTTTGATTCGTGAGAAAAAAGCACTAACACCATTTTTTAATGCCGGACTCCAATTATATGATCGAAGATTCTACCAGCCGCGTCAAAACGAATTTGCTGATACATTTAATGTTCAATAACATGTTGAATTACGATCGGGTGATGATTTAAACGTTCAATCTTCAGCAGGATAAATACCAAATATCTGAATTTAACGAGTCGTTATCGCTAAACACCGGCAACAGCGATCCTGTGTTTACGATTACCGAGCCTGACGAAATAGTTCCCATAGAAGAACTTTCAAGGTACGACGGTCGTAAAATGATTGTGCTTGATGACCTTAAGATAGATCGCAATAACATTACCCAATCGCAATAACATTACCCATAACATTACCCAATCGCAATAACATTACCAAAATCTGCGAAGACATTTAGTTATCGCGCCATAAACATGGCAACAGCATTTACTTAAGACAGTCGTATTACAACGTGCCCAAATATATTAGAAAAACATGGGTTGTTTAGCGTTATTTTCCGGTCAGGATAATCGCGATGTCAATTCTTTCGCGCGAGATCATTGCAGCGGAATCACTTCACTCTGAAAGATTTCAAAGAGTGCTATCACGTAGCAACTTCTGGCTCTAAACACGATTTCATGACGTTTCATTGCGATGCCGAAAGTGTATCAGAAAAATATCGAAAAGGTTTTAACACGTGCCGTAAATAAATTTTACGTTTCTCATCCGTAAAACATTTCTCTATCGCTATCACCATAAAATCATGTCGTATGAGAAAATTAAATCCAATCGTTAGCGCGATGACGTGCTAAGAAAATGTGTGGAGCAGCCTACAGCCCTACGTCTTCAAGTGCAAGAAGATAAAATAGGAGAAAAAGAATTTAAGCGAATGTTCCCAAAAAGCTCTTTAATCCTGTATTAGCCGAACTGGACTAATCCAGGAAGGCTCACACTGCGAAGCAAGATAAACTCGTCGACGTGCTATCCACGATGCAGCGCACCCATCAGCGGACACTAGAAAATGTAGCCAAGTTCACCGGTGCCAAAAAAGATTTGAAAGGTTTATTCGCACGAGAGGAAACTCGTAGCTTGGGTCTTGAACTCGCTAAAGAACGTAAAAAAGAACAAAGACAACTTAAATTTCTGGCAACTGATGCTGCGACATGGGAGGCCAAGCGTGCCGCCTCAGAAGCGACTAAGCCGAAGCAGATGCTTTCCAAGAAGCCTAGATGGACAACTGAAAAGAAAAGAGAACACTATCTGCGTTAAAAAGAGAAAGGCAATTTGATAACCACCATGAAATAAGCCTCCTCCGTATAAACACATAGTTAAAGGATTTAAAAAACTTCTTAAACTGATGTCGGTGGTAAATCAAGAAGACCTAATACTTCAAGAAAGCTACTATAACATGTTGCCAGCACGTGATATTTTAAGTAAAGTAAATAATCATTACGGTAAAGTGATGGCGAGAATAAAACAGATGAACACATTACTAAATGAGATGAAAAATGGTAACAACGAATTACGTCACGTCACGTTGAGAAGGAAACCTACATTTCTCTTTCTACTTCTGTTTCCACTCTTGACGATTGCGTGATCAAAGTGGCAAGAGTGGATCCCGGACGAGTGCCACCATCCGGTATTATCAACATCCGGTCAAAATCGTTCAGCGATTTAAACTTCTCATCGCTTCTAAACAATAGGGTAATACCGGTGTGCAAATCGATAACGAGATGGTGAAAATTCTGAAGCAATGATTAAACCAAAAATTAGTCATGCACGAGTTATATATGATATTACACCAGGATCTCATCAACTTTTCTTCAACGCAATAATAAGAAACCATGTCACTCAACGATACCACGTTATTTGATTTTCCTTAGGAGAGTTCGGCCGTGCGGTACAATCCACCGTTACAGCTCTATCAGGAATGGTCTTAAGAAATTGCGTAAATTTCTGCTGAATTTGGAATTCATGTTTAATATCGCCGTGAAAAGTATTTTATTATGCAACCGAAACTACTAGTCAACACGCTATGACGCTATCTCCTTGGAGTTATAACATTACCGATATTTCCGCGAACATTTCCTGGTTGATGACCAATATTAAAATCGAACTGAATTATTCCACGCTGCATGTCAGGATCATCCTAATAAAAAATTACATGATCATTTTAAATTTACCACGCAAAATCGGGTCGGTATTTGGTTTTGTATCTGGGATTATAATGGGCAACGGCGTGTACGAAAGAGTTTAAGCTGAACATAACCGGCATCAACAGTTTTCTCCTCAAAGTTCCTTTGCTCAATGGTCGGTGTAGGGTTTTGTGGAATGTGCCAAATTACCAGGGATCGCCACGAAAGCCGCTTCTATTTCTCTCAAAGAAGTTAAAGCGGGAGAGACCAGGGTAGCAACACGATATTTGCAACAGGGATTACCCAGACGATACGACAGGGGATGATAAGCGAATAAAAAGAGTTAAATCCTCAATTTCAGAGAGCGAATCGACCATCGCTTAGTGAGAAAAATCATAGGCGCTAAACAAGTTCAGATTAGGTGTGCCTGGACACCAAGCAACTCCTAGAATATCAACAATTCCTAGTGCTGGTGTAACTCTAAGAATTGTTATGTCTCTCAGTGTCCGGCTTGATGAAAAATACTTCAAACCCGTCCGAAAACATTTCCCACGGTGAAAGTTAATTTGTACTGGTAGACGATATTTGGTCAGCGGATTTAATGATTTAGTGTACGCGGATTTAATGATTTAGTGGAAGTGTGAAATTACAGCCCTCATAACGAAGGTGTCAAGTATGTGTTGACTATTATCTATTCTCATAACGGACGAATGATGGTTTGAATGCTGCCTATGGACAACACGGACAAAAATTAAGATTTAATTAGATGATTATGATGAATGATAAAAAATATATTGCACAATAATATGAAAATAAATAACTGCTGCTAAAAAGTTCTTATAAATAAAGTCTTGTTTTCAATTTATTAAGAGCACTTTTATGTTCACTGATACTTCCCCACTGAACAATTAATCACTGAATATACGCCATCCGATGGCGTATTCACTGCATAGGTACGCCCTCCAATGACTCCTTCATTGTGTAGGTGCGTTTTCCTATGGTGTATCCACTGTGTAATGAATTATAGGGTACTTGTGACTGGGGCTCTCATGTCTCGACGTTCTTAGGACGTCCCGATTTTGTCCGCCATTATGGCAGGGTTCCCTCATTAGCACAACTCCCTTTAACAGTCTTTCAAACTAGTCCTAACTAAGCGGTTCATGTGACTGGGGCTCCCTTGTCTCGACGTTATTAGGACGTCCGGGTTGTCCGCCCTTTTGGCAGGATTCCCCGGCTAGCACAATCTTCTGTTAGCAGTCTAGACCCGTCCGTACCACTCTTGGGTTGGAAGCGGCTACAAAACGGAAATCGTTTTGAGTCGTATATTATAGTGTCTTATGTGACGTGTTTATGTTCGAATACACAGTAACACTAGTGAAAACAACAAGCTTTGAAAAATACAATTTCCCTGATAAAATTATGTAAAAATGAAAAAATATGAACTTACGGTTTTACAGAACCAAATCCAAAAATAATCTACGAAAGCAATTTTTGAAGTCCTAATAACAAAATGTTCTACTGATTTCAAGCTAGAATCCCGACGAAGAATCCAAGATGGAAGATGATGACATATGGTGAAATATGTAGTGTTGAAGTCTACAGTTCCTTGTAGAAGCAAGAATTATTACTCCGGTTTCTGATAGCTGAATAAATTTGTATTAAAAACTGTTCAACGATTTTACATGAGCACACGTATTTTCCAGAAGAAAAAAACAACAGAATTAATCCTTTTGAATCCAAGTAATTTGAAATATTTTCAATCCAAGTAATTTGAAATAACTCCAAACAGCACAGCATACTACTTCAAGTGTAACAGGCCAGCTTCTACTGAGAATAATTCTCCAAAACATAAGTTATATCGTCTTCTAAACGTAACAAGGTGTCACGTGATCATGTTCTAGAAGCTTATAGAAATTAAGTACTTGTTAAAAATCACGTCTACCCAGTGTAGCCCTGAAGAAACCCAATCATTTTACTAATTACAAAAATTGTTTACATCTTAAACACGAAGTCCCACCAAGACCTCGACAACGACCATTAATTTTAAAATAAAAACAGAACTTGTTTACGTGGTTGCTAAAAATTTTGAAACGGGTCAGGATTTAGATCAACACCTGGTGTTTATAAAATAAATTACTATAGCATGTAATATACAATAAAATTTAAAACTGACGAACAACTGAAAGAAATATATATTTAATCAGATACAAGTAAATCAGATACACATAACAAGGGTTAGTGTATATTACATATAGTGACTTGAGTAACTTGCATACAATGTCCGCATGCTCCGTTTTATTCCAGTGCTTTTTTATGTCATGTCTACATTTACTTTTATCTTTCTACACTAAAGAAAAAAAACTAACATTGTATGAATGCAATTCAATGAAAATATGAAATATTTTATTTAACTAAAAATTAGCTTTATTCGTCTAGGCGTTAAATACGATAGAGAAAAAGTTAGGAAAATTATGAGTGGATCATGGCAACGAAGTTTACAATAAAACCGTCTCGGACTGGCTTCAGAAAATAACTCTGTTCAGTATGTAAAACAGGGTAAAGCCGAGCATTTTAGCAGGACGTTAAAAGATCTGTTTTAGAAAAGATTCATCAGCGATAAGGCCAACATATATTTAGACTTTTTAAACAGCGGTCGCAGACCGGAGTGCTTGTGATGCATTTGAGTAAACGGTAAAATCGCTTGCATTGTGGCATTGTCAGATTAAAAAGTTGATCTCCGATGTGATGTTGCTGCTTAAATCGCTACACCGGCCGCTGATGAAGGGTGTAGAAAGAGAGTTCCGACTCTGGATCGGGCTCATTGGAAACAATACGGTCGGGCACGTAATTCAAATCGTTATTCGTCTACACTATGAATTTGTCCATTTAATTCAGCCGAATTGAACTTTGCTGAGTTCATTTGATCATTACCGATGTTAAATTTAACAACTAATTAAAGAAAACAAGCACTAGTATAAGCAATGAATTCAGAAAGCGCTTCCAGGATTTTACAGGTTTCGATAAGAGCTTTTACTTTGTTTTAGAAGACCCTGTGCCGCTCGATAGCATTGCAGCAGGGCGTTAGCTTCTCAGATCGCGGAACATCGCAGCATTAAATTTAACGTCATCGTACAAGTGTTTTCCGATTGATGACCGGAACCAAATATGAGCATGAGATCGAATCAAACGAGCTCATTTTAACGCGGCAGACGTCGATGTGAAATCGATTTACAAAAAGTGTCAGAGGACATAGAAACGGTCTGACTAACGAGGCTCATCTTCAACACGCCAAAATACAATTCGCTCAGGGCAAGCTCATGTTTACCTCAACTTAATTCCGTGGGATGAAATCCTCACCGGATAAATCATACAAACCCTACGAAAATACGCTCAATTTTACCAGCATCGAACTTCGGGTACATATCGGAGATATTCCTAACTTTGAAAAACAAAAAAGAACAAACATCGGTATCAATTTATTTGTGTGCAGGGCTAGTGTACAAGGTCATCCTACCGGCAGTACCTACACGCTGAGACTGGCTGGCTGAAATTATGAAACCTGATTCGATCTCTTGCACGTCGATAGGCACAGCAAGACTAGGGTCGGCAACGGGGAGCTTGCTTGACCACAACGTCGCTACCAATGTCACAATTGCTGGATCATCATTTTCTCCAGGTTACTACACAAAAGGTTTAGAAAAGAAGATGAGTTTCAAAAGCATGGTCTTGATTTTGTTAGTGTCCTGACGATCTCCCCCTGTAATGAAGC
Organism: Sinohyriopsis cumingii; assembly: GCA_028554795.2. Classification (NCBI taxonomy): domain Eukaryota; kingdom Metazoa; phylum Mollusca; class Bivalvia; order Unionida; family Unionidae; genus Sinohyriopsis; species Sinohyriopsis cumingii. The sequence goes on along the minus strand of CM068835.1, from coordinate 25,951,218 downwards.
CAGCAATAAAATGACGCTTAAAAAGTTTCATTGCCAGATGAGGATTACTTTCGTCATGCACGCCTGAATTTAAAGCGTTGATAGCACCGTTGGTGTATCCGGTGGAATAGCAGGAGGTTCCTACTGATAACAAATCATACACAATTGAGTAACTGCAGTATATGAAGTACAGTTTTGCCAACAAAATCGCTTGAATCAATGAAAATTATAATTCCGAGGTCAAATTGTATCGTGGGTAGAATTAGATCGAAAACTTCGTGCGGGATTTACTATAGCATAGGTAGACAAAATAGAATCCATACTACCGGCTCAACTGATTTTTAGCAAGCAAAACAAAAAGCGATTTTGATAATGTTGTGGTTGCCCCATTTACAAAAAATGTTGCATTACGATCGCTTAAGAGATCAATGTGATTAAACCGGCAAATATCGAGGAGCTGTTCTTAACGCTTGTAATTTGCAGTTCAAAAATCTCATTATGCATAACTTGTGAGGATACGATTCGCATCTGATCGTCAAATGTTTTGGCCTATTTTAGCAGAAAATCAGATGGATTCTTAACAGCATGGACAAATACATATCGTTCTTGTGAGGGAAATTAAGATTTTCAGTTTATCGCCGCATCGTTAGATCTCATCAAAAACACAAAACAGTTAAAGCACACCAAAGGAAAAATGGAGATTGCATCGAGGACTTAATGCGCATTGGAGTTTATCCTTCCGAGTTTATGAACGATTGAAGCAAATTTTGAAGGACACCTTTACCACCTAAAGAGGAGTTTTACAGCTCATTGCTATATTCTAATATTACCGAGGCGGTTTAAGCTCATGTACTAAAAGTATGGGATGTGTTTATGTTGGCCACCATGGGAGATTATCACGATTTATACTTGAACATAGACGTCATCGAGAATTTCAGAGACGTGTGTCTCAACTTTTTGGATTAATTCCTTGCTGGTACTATTTTCCTCCAGGTTTTCATGGGACGCCGCACTAAAAAACAGTGGCGTCACATTATATTTCTTTACCGACGTTGACATATTTAATTTTGTCGAAAAAGGAATTTGAGGATGCATCAGCGTTATCACTCACAGGCACTCCAAAGCCAACAACCAGTATCTGCCTGATTATGATCCTAACAAGGAATCTAGTACTTCATTTACAACTACGATAGTAATATGTATGACTGGGCAATGTCACAGCCGATGAACGTGGAAAAATTCACAAAAGAGTTGCTCAACAGCGATGATGACACCGGCTACGTTCTCGAAGTCGATTTGTTTTATCCACAGCATCTCCGCGTCATAACGATTACCCCCTGGCACTATATTTGTTTATAGTGAACGTGGACATGTTGAGCCCTAACACGCTGAAGTTAAAACAAGCATTAGAATAAGGAGGAGAAAACACAGCAAAATTAGTACTTAATCTCACGAGAAAAATCGGTAGGTGAGTAATTACAAAACTCTCAGGCAATGTTTAGCATTAGGAGTCGAATTGGATAGAATTCATCGCGTTCTCAAATTTGATCAACGAAAGTGGCTAGAGACATTAGTTGTAACACTTCCAAAAAGAACGTTGGCCACGAGCGATTTTGAAAAAGACTTCTTCAAGCTGATGAACACCACGGTGTTTGGTAAATCTATGGAAAATATCAGAAAACGAATCGATGTCGAGCTGGTTAACACTGTCGTGTTGAGAAATAAATTAGTATTCGACCCCACGTTTGTTATTCTGAAAATCTTTGTCGAAAATTTTTAGCCATCCACAGGAAAACAAAACTGGTTGGTGATGAGCAAACCCATCTATCGCTGTTTCACAGTATGAACATATCCAAGATGCTGATGTATGACGTTCATTATAAGCACATCCAATCTCGATACGGCAATAACGCTAAGTTGGTGTTTACAGACACGGCATCTTACGTGGCGAAATTAAAACCGAGGGTGTACGAGGATATGTTCTCTGACAAACATTTGTTAATTTTTTTTCCCGATTACGCTAAATCGATTAAGTTTCACAATGATTCCAACAAAAAATTCATCGGAAAATTTAAAGATGAAACGAATCTAGCGCCCATAGCGGGATTTCCCTGGTCGAGGAGTAAGATGTATTAGGTCAGTTTAGTAGGTGGCTATGCCAAAAAAAAAAAAAAAAACAGCTAACGGAATAAAAACAATATAGTCAAACATCACTATTGCACGACCATTTGTTGGCAGCGCTAGAGGGAATAAAAAAGGTTTCTCACATGAATACTATAAGATCGAATTATCATAACACATTTGCATACTCACGCAATAAAGTTGGGTTATCGTGTTACAATGACAAACGCTACGTTATGAAGGATGGTGTTACAAATCGGGCATATGATAGATATATTAGACGAACTGTTGGAAATTATATGCTAGTGGAGCTCGAATTGTTCTAACCCAAACCAGTAATCGAGAGATGGGGAGCTGGTGCGCAAAAGAGCAGTGGTGGCGGAAGCCGGGGTACAGGGGCGCAGGGGTTGGCACAAAATCTGTATTTTAACATCACCCTCAAAACCAGTATTTTTACATTTGGTGGTGGTGGTGATTGGGGGCTCAGTAGCACAAGACGGCAGCAATAGTCCAAAGAGAGGGATGCCGGTTCTGGCACATCACAACATGATGGCTACTTATAAAAATGAGCCTGTTTATGATAAGATATGCTGTGCTAGAACTGGCATTTTAAAGTTCTGTTATTGTTTTTGTTTGATAGAAGTGCGGTATTTGCACTTGCCATTTGATAATGGGGGATACACTGTCAGACATTTACCATCTTGATATGGAGTAAACAGTCAGACATTTACCTTTTGGAAATGGGATATGCACAGACACTTGCTGTTTATAAATAGGTATCCACACTCAGGCACTTGCCGGCTTGAAATGGGTTTACACAGTCAGGCACTAGCCATCTAGAAATGAACAGTAAGAAATGGAAATTGGGTGTACACAGGCACTTGCCTTCTGGAAATGGGTATACACAGTCGGGCCATGCCTTTTGGAAATGGCTTATACACAAACAGGCACTTGCCGTCTAGAAATGGATATACACAGTCAGGCACTTGCTCTTTAGAAATTGGTATTCACACTCGGATACTTGCCGTATAGAAATGGGGTATCAGCAGGCAGGCATTTGCCGTTTACATCTGGGGTATATACAATTAGACGCTTCCTGGAAATGGATTATGCGCAATCAGGCACTTCCCGTCTAGAAATGGGCAAACGCAGTTAGACACTTGCAGCCTCGAAATGGGTATACACTGTTAGACACTTGCCTTGTAAAAATGGGTATACACAGTTAGACACTTGCCGTCTAGAAATAGGTATACACAGTCATACACTTATCGTCTGGAAATGGGATATAGACGGTCAGGCATTTGCCGTCCAGAAAGTAGTATATACAGACACGTGTCATATAAAAATACGCTGTTCACAGTCAGATATTGCCATTTAGAAATGGGGTAACAGCGTTATATACTTGCCTTTGACATATAGGGTATCTAAAATGAGACACATGCTTTCTGGATATTGGATATGCGCAGTTAGGCACTTCTCGTCTTGAAATGGGTATGCAAGGTCAAGCAATTGCCGTCATGAATGGGTATTCACAGTGAGACACTTGCCTTCTGGAAACAGAATGGGTACACAGAGTCAGGCACTTGCCATCTAGAAATGAATATACATATTCAGGCACTTGCTTTTTATAAATGGGCTATTCACAGTCAGGAACTTGCCGTTTATAAATGGAGTCAGACACTTGCTTTTTGGACATAAGGAATAAACAATCAGGCACTTCCCGTCTAGAAATAGATATACACCATTGACACTTCCCGTCTATAGGTATACACAGTCAGACACTTGCCGTCTAGAAATGGGGTATTCGCAGATACTTGCTCTCTAGATATGGGGTATGCACAGTCAGGCACTACCCGACTAGAAAAGGGTATACACAGTAAGACACTTGCCGTCTAGAAATGTGTGTACACAATCAGGCTCTTGCTTTCTGGAAATGGGGTAGCCACATTCATTCACTTGCCGTCCAGAAATTAGTATACACAGACACTCGTCGTGTACAAATTGGCTGTTCACAATCAGACACATGTCATCTAGAAAAAGAGCAACACCGTCATAAATTTCCGTTGACATATGGGGTAAGTACAGTGAGACACTTGCTTTCTGGACATTGTATATGCGCAATAAGGCACTTCCCGTCTAGAAATAAGTATACACAGACAGGCTTTTGTCGTCTAATTTGATTGAATTAGTGTTCAATCAGTCAGGCACTTTGCGTCTAACTTTGGCAGTGCAAAAATTGTTGGGACTCAGTTTTGCTTAAATTAAGCTTGAAATGATGATGAAGTGAGATTTTATGAGCAAAGCGAGGTAGTATGGGCAAAGTCAAACAGTAGAACAGGAGTTTGCATTTCTATCGTTTGTTTACAAACATTATTCAAATAAAGATGGAGTCCGCATTTCGCTTGCAAAGGGATGGAAAGAAAGGTAGGGGAAAGCAAATATGTTGAAGGGACAATTTTTCGAATATTATGATGAATGCATTGAACAGATCATCCATTATGAACAAACGTCGGGTTCTTATCGTGAACTATTCAGATTTATTCCTTAGAATGGGCAAAGTCAAAGCTCTGCAATGCTTTCAAGGTTAAACCATTATTCTTTTTTCATTGAATGCAGCGGTTCGAAGAGAAAGGGAGACTTGGACAATCTCCCTCACCTTCCAGTGAGAGCGAATATTCCAACAGCTCGTCGTCGGAGGAAGGCCTAGATGACAGGTATCACAGCATTGCAGAAGCCATTGTAGATCTTGAAAAATTAATATAATTTGTTCTTCCATTCAGGGTGATGTTTTGTTCTTCTAAACTATTTGTCTTTTGCAGTCTTCTTTTCCATACAGGTAAGGTCCCATATTCCCTAAACTGGCGCCTTAAAATTGGCAATTGTTCCTTTGCAACTATCGCTATCATTTCCTTGTTTGCTAATTACAAAAGTTATGTATGATTCCAGATCTCTTGAATGTCCTCTTTGTATCCATTTGACATGTCATAGACATTCAAAAATCAATGCATTGTTTAAGCAACATTTAAGAAATAACTTTGTTAGATTATAACAGTATTTTGTTTATCCAGTATAACTCTATAGTACGTACGTAGGATGACGAGAAGAAGAATTTGCATTATACGATTTATTTTGGGGTCCCGAGTGGTGATGTGATGTGATTTGGATTTTTAACGTAGCTTTAACAATTTTTCAGTCAAATTGCTACGATGTCTAAAATGTGGCAGTTTATAGTGATGTCTAGCACTGGGGCATCATGCCGCAGACATGTAGCATGATGTCCCACCTAGTCACATTATTCTGACACCAGGCCGACCAGTCCTAACACTAACCTCTTAATGCTGAGCGCCAAGCAGGCAGCTGTTAGTACCATTTTTGTAAGTCTTTGGTAGACTCGGTCGTGGATCGAACCCACAACCTCCCGCTTCCGAGGCGGACGCTCTAACCACTAACCACTGGTCTAAAGCGCTCTCCGTTACGGATCACTGCCATCTCACCTCTGTCTGCGTGGGTTCAAGTCTCGGATTCGGCCAATGTGGATATGTGAGAAATATTGCCAGTAGCTTCTCGTGGGTCGGTGGTTCTTTTAGGGGTTTTCTCGGGTTCTTCCTCCACCATTAATATTGGCCGCTATGTATAGCCTATAATGTGCTGAAAAATGGTGTAAACCCAACAACAACGATTTATTTTTTGTACACAGATATGGACAATTTGTGCAAATGCTATTATTCCTGCAAAATAATACTGATTAACCTAATTTTGACATCTGTTTTGGAAATGCTTTAAAGTGAAAAAAGGTTTATTTCTAGCAATTTTTTGTGAAATGTAACAAACGAACATCAGCTATCTGAATGAGGTATCGATCACATAAAAAAAATGTATGATGTTAGTTGAAAGGGGATTATATGAATAGACTGGTATGGACATGCACATTCCGAGCTTTTCAAAAGCAATCAAATGGAGATTACTGGAAAGTCTGATTTAAAGGACTAACTTCAAAGGTACAACATGTAGCATAGAGTTGTGTCCCCAATAACGATGGACTAAAACTAAAAATATTAAAGGAGTCACATGCCACTATTATTGGGCATAAACTCTAGCGATGACAGCATAGGAGGTTTGCAAATAATGCATGTAAGACAACGCGCATATCAGTTCACATATTGCCTGTAATGTGAACCATGAACCAGAAGTTTGTCATAAAGATATGAGAGTTAAAAGTTAGGTACCCTCCCGAAAATCTCTAACAAAAGGCTGATTCCCATCTCACTTTTGATCAAAGCAGTAATATATATATATATATATATATATATATATATATATATATATATATATATATATATATATATATATATATATATATATATATATATATATATATATACATACATACATACATACATACATTAAAAACAATATGCCTTTTGAAGCGTTGATATGAAGCAATTTGATATACGAATAATATTGGTATATCAAAATATGTTCCGCCAATGGCGCAATAATACGCATATATAAACATCTTTCAACTGTGTGTTGTTGATTCTAAACCAATAAATCAATGAAGAATTTCCACTCATTAATCATTAATGATGTATGAAAATAACGATTAAAACTATTAGTAATCCCCGTTGTCTAAATGAATTATTGTGGAACACAATTCCATCGCAATCCTTTCTGCTCTCCGTTTCCCCATCCCTCTCATACAAAAGGGACAAAATGCGCAGAAATGAGAGAGAAAAAGAATTTGGGCTGGATGAAAACATTGAAACTGAACTTTCACCAAGTAGCCTACAAGTATTAGGTTAGTCGTAATGGTATGTGTACATTTTCCTTGGGATTTTTCTACGTTGTTTATATAATCAATGATACAAAGTTGCAATAGCCTATGAACACTGCACGGTTAATTTCTTTGTTACCAGGCACACACTTTGTAATTTAATACATTGTTGTTGTTGTTGTTTTCTAAACGTATTATAATGTTCTAAAAACCGATTATTATTATTAATTAAATATGAGATCATATTGATATGGGGTAAACATGTAATTACTTTAAAGCAAACTAATTTATTTTATGCCATGAATTAATGGATTTGTTAAGAGAAATAATTCTGACAATTCGCTTAAGTGACATACCATTATACAGTTTTCACTGCTGTGTCGATCACATTACAACCAAGAAATCTGATATATTTTTAGACGCTTGAGTGGTCCACTGGTACGCAAATTCGCTTCACATTCTAAGGAAAAAAGTACAGATCCCACAATGTGCAAGCACTTTGTTCTTCGTTATTTTATATTATGTTTTGCCTTGATTTGTGAAGTAGGATTATGTTATTATTTATATTTTCTGTGCGCACATACAGAAATCGCAGAACATAAACTGTAAACCGATGACATTATCGAGCAGAATACGTTAAGAATTATGCTAGGTTAGTCAGTTGTACATATTACTGTAGTATTCGTATACTTTCCTGTTCGTTTGTACCACGTACCGATATAAAAAACAAAGACATCAATAATATAATAGGTGCACAAAACTTAGTCATTTCATTTATCAATTTATAATTTCTAACCTGATTGTCGCCAGGGGGTCTCACACATCGCCATCTTGTTGTCGTTTTGAATTGACCATGAGTTTCTTTAGTAATACGGTCGCCATATTTGCACGGGCGGGTCTATTTTTCAAGACACAGACGTGATGCAGTTCACCGTCTTTGATAATCTGAATAATTCCGTAAATTACGAAGTTACATATCTTTGAAAACATATATACAAGAGTTCATCCTTTTTATTTGTTTAGTTTGTTTTTGAAATATTAAACTTGGACATTGCAGATATTAGACGCAGACGACACAGTTTTTACAGAAATGGAATAATATAGAAACCAGAAAAGGACAGTGAGCAGCCTATTCTGTCTTCTTGTTTAAACTTAGAATTTCTGTTTACTTTGAAACGCAAATAAGTTAATAGAGTTAAGGACCCCCCTGGCAACAATCAGGTTAGAAATTATAACTTGATGAATGAAATGACTGTTTTCCGCATTTTTAATACCGTTGCTTTTCGTTTTAAAAATATTTAGAGGGACGCAAACGAACGGGAAAGTGTGCTAATACCTCTGAGCATGAAAAGCAAACGAAATTTGCTTACTATGAGTGAATAATGGATATATTTCATCTCGTGTGTGAAAAACTTGAGTATTTCCACTCACTCGATAACATATATCTGGTATTCAATCGTTTCAAGCAAATATTCTCTCTGAACATCAGTTGTGAGAAAGTAGAAAAAAATCGTAATCCAGATTCTTTTTGAGAGGATAAGAACTTGCATGTACCGCATTGCAAGAAATCTACACGGTGTCACGCGATTGTAGTCATTATATGCACGACGTAACCGGAAGGGAATCAGCTACTTTTGCTAATCTTAGGATTTGACTGTTTCATTGTTTCATAATAACTTTTAGCGTACTCGTGGGTCGGCAGGATAGCGGAATCGGTGAGTCCATTGCTGGAAGCAGCCTGGATAGCATGCCGTCAAACTTTCATTCCATGTCACTAGAACATACACCTTCAATCGAGGAGGAGGTCTTTACGGATGATGATAACATGGATTCTGGAAATCAGTCTCTGCTAGAGGGAATCGTTACAGAAGGCATGCGTAAGTAGCAGACTGGTGGTAGAATTGGTAGATTCACTTCGTGGTTGAAGTGGAGTGGGGTATAAAACAAGTCATGTAGGCATTTAACATCGACTATTTCAGTAATAGGTGTCACTTTTTAGAATTTGATTATACATACCTTTACGTGGCAAGTATTCACTTCGTTTGGATTTGTATTCATCCATATTCCTTTGGAAGGTCATTATTTAGAAGCCCCGAGAGGTGCATACGGCAAAATCAATGTTAAAGTATGTGGAAAGTTTTGGACGAAATGAACCTAAAGGTGTAAACATCTTCCCTGCCTACATGGTCATCGAGTTAAATAGTTTATTTATGTCTAAGAAAACATATGCACCATGAAAAGTTGAGCAAGTGTTTTACGGACCCCATTGTCTTCCTATGTATGTATGACCACCCCACCCTCCGCAATGACTTGCAAAATCTTTAACACAAAACGTTGACAACAAAGCGTTGTCGCTCTGTCCGCCAGAAAAGTGAAACATGTCTCACGATGTTTACAAAAGTGAGACAGGTACATGCTGAGGGTGGTTAGTTGTATAGACCTTTTTCAGGAAGTCGAATTTGGGTTTTTCCACTCCAACATTTAACGCATGAGCAATCAACGTAGGGCAACGTTTAAGCGATTATCATTAGCATAGTGTATGCTCGTGAAGAAAGTTTCAAACAAATTTGTAAGTTGTTGTTGTTGTTGTAGGGTTTAACGCCATTTTTCAGCACAAGATAGGCTATACATGGCGGCCAGTATTAATGGTGGAGGAAGAACCCCAAATTTGTAAGGGTTTGACATCTGTACACCCTTCACAGAAATAATGTGTTTAATAATCATGAGTGAATAGTTCAGTAATCTGCCTAAAAGAGAAAAGTAGATATGAGCACAAAAAGCATCAGAGAGAACCAGAACAGCGGACAGGATTAGTGGGCCCAAGGAAGAATTATCAAGTAGGCCCCAGCGAATCATAAATTGAAACAACAGTGGATCCCCTGACCGTTGTGGTCCCCCGGAATTTGTTCTACCCTGTCCGCGGTACTGGATAGGACTTACAAAGTTGGATGACCCATTTCTGAAAGGAAAGGGGTGGGTGGACGATTTTCCTATGTGACCAGAATTACAAATTGTACAAATATACGTGTATTTTGATGACTCTTCAAGACATATACTCGCGAAAACATCAGGACGTACAAATCTCATTGTTGCCTATAACTAATTTCATAGTGGATGGATGTATTCAGGTGAAACAGCATTATCAATGCCAACGTAATCAGATCCCAAGCCCAATCTGAGAAGCCACATGAGTTACACATATCTGATAGTACTGTAGCAACTGGCCGTTGTCAATGTATCGCAGGATGAGTTAACTCATCATTATTATCCATACTTCTTCAAGGAGTTAACAAACTAAGGAGAGAGATAGAGACAGAGAGAGAGAGAGAGAGAGAGAGAGAGAGTAAATTCCTTAGCCAATCCAATGTATCATAAGCAGTTTTGGGATTCACGTTCATTTCCATTTAATTTATGAACTAAATGGCAAATCTTTTAGAAATCTGCTTAATATGTGATCTGCCGCCTTTGATGTTCATTGTTTGCTGCTAATTAGACAAGTTAACTTGTTTATTTACCGATTATTCATTACCATGCAGTCATAAGGGGGCGGGGTTAAGATGAGAGTCACGATGCAGTAACATAAAGCAATAGATACTCATTATTGTTAAAAATACTTGATGAAAACGTACAGTTCAACTCTTATACTTGTGGGCTGTCATATTATTGTTTACAACTATCTGCGGCGATATTAAATGACAAATGACAAATGTTCTATTCATGTAAGAAGTGTAGGTCACTCGAGTTGCCCTACGTCAAATGCGCATGACCGTACCGGATGCGGCTATGGGATAGGTTTGGTCAGCTAAAAGTAGTATCTGAAATGATCTATAGTAATTCATTCAGGTGCAATCTTCCTCGTGATTGGAAAATATACTACAAAGATCATTATTTCTGATGTTTGAATATCATTAACTCCAAGAACAAGAACATTATAGCTATCCAGCGACAGAGCCTTCAAAATTAATTGCCTTGAGAAAGTTGAACATGTGTTTCTTTTGTCAGGCATGTCAATAAGTTGCTTCTATTGACTTTTAAATAAACATCACTACTTTAAAATTAACTCATCTTACTGGTTGCTAACTGCTGCTCCCCTTCTCCCAAACCTCTTTGTATGAACTTCTACGAGAGTGATTATTAAAATCCCATTGACCCTATAAAATGAAATCAAATTTTCAGATGATATTCATCTTCCTCAGGTAAATTAATGAGAGACGATATATATATATATATATATATATATATATATATATATATATATATATATATATATATATATATATATATATATATATATATTCAACCCCGTCAACTTTACTTTGTACGAATCATTCAGTATTTTGCGAGACTGAACAGATGTATGTTGTACGATGTGTGTGTCTCAAAATAGTATCTCTTTTAAAAACTATTTTGTATTGTAAACAAACAATGGATGCAGACGCCTGCACTTTTGTTTTTTTTTATTTGTCTGTGGTTGAAGTAAACCAATTGCTTGAGATATGTGAAATTAGAGATGCAAAGTTGACAATGTGACAAGCGATTGAACGTGATATCATAAATGGTCAGCGATGACTTTCTGACAGCAAACATAAGACATGCTACATTGACAATAATATTCCAGATCATTTCTATATGTATGCTATTTAGCAGAGAAGGAGATGTTATGAAGTTTTGCATAATAAATGCTTCTGACTATGAGCCATGCTCCTTAGATTCTATATATAAAAAATAGCATAGAAAGGCAGGGGTATTTCATTTATCTTAGAGACTGTCCACTTCAGAAGTCAGTCGAAGTATTAAGTTCTAACAAAATGCAACTGAAGAAGGCTGGTTTTGGAAGAAAAGCAAAAGCATCAGAGCTAATAAACCACAATGACGAAGAAGCTTTATTTTCCAATGGTGAAATGGGCTCTCGCACTCCTGATACTTTGCAATTTCCCTGTTCTACGTTTTTGGGAAAATGTTTGGATGTAGAGGCCAAGATGAGCACAGAAAGTTAAAGTTTGGAGAGGTATCCATTTTCCCAGATTCCATCGGTACCCAATATCTTCAATATGCTGAGAGGGATATCAACACCTTTGACTGAACTGGGAGGGATGACTACAGAGCAACAATACCTCCCATTTTTCCCACCGGAACAGCACCAGAGCGAAACCCAGTTCATCTTTACCGTCAGTATTTGAAATAAAGACCGTTGAAAATGATGGATGATGACAACCCTTTTTATTTGACCCCAATTCAGATGCAGAAACTGCAAGAAGCTTCCCAAATATGGAAATCATCTTTGTACAGATTCAGTTAATGTCCTTATTTAAAACAAAAATAAAAAGAAAGAAAGAAACGTGAAAAACTCGGACAATTTAATGAATGAACTAAAGTAGATATGAAAGTAAACAAAAGTGAAAATCGGTAATAAAATGAGTACTCCACACATACCAAACAATTTTCAAAATCAAATGCATCAATGATCATTGCAAAATATAAGAAAACAAAGAGATTTTTAAAACAAAGTTAGTAAAAGGAAATAATTTTGTTTTAATCAGACTGAAATTTAAAAGTGTACTTTGCAAAATAATTTAAATCAAAAAATATATTTTACTTGACACAACATTAAAAATTGCAGGTATTATCCCAAAACCAGTGGGGGTTAATCAACTGGGATATTTGATGAAGGAGCCGCGAAAAGGGCAGAAATCTAAGGGAGAATTACCAACCTTTTAGTAAAGATGATTACTGCGAGGACCGTATCGAGAGCTGGGGCCTCTCCAACAAAAATCTTGCAAATTGCTGGAAATAAAAATATGCCGTCTATAACTGGTAATAATATAATAAATCTGCTTGCCTTTCTGTATCGTGAATCTCCTCAAAATGTACTTTGTGGGCTATTTCTGCTAATTAGAATAACGTAGATTCCAAATACAGATCCATAGCGCGGAAATGTACTGTAATATGTAGGCATGTAATCTAGACTAAATTTAAAACCGAAATCACATTCCAGAAGAGAATTTACAGCACTCCAAAATGAAAAGAATGTTGTTGTTTACTGCAAAACAATGTTTAATCCCACATCTTGAGGATTTAAATTAAAAGACTTTCATATGTTTTCCAGCTTATGATTCCTAACTATCAATTGCAGAACAGAAACAGATATGCAGCTTGTTGTCAACGCCAGTCCCTCAAGCCGTATGTACAACGTGCAGACTAGATAATCAGAATTTAGTTGGATTGACAGAAAAACTAAATCCCTCCATTAGTGACCAACTGGGAAATGTGTTCAATAGAGCAGTCATTCATAATATGAATTTAAATCTCAGGTTTAGATAAAACAAAATGAAATTTCTTTTTTAAATAAGTGACTGAGCGCGTGGTAAGGTAACAAGTTTAATGCTCTTTGGGCGGTGCTATGTGCGCATGAATACTGTTATTGTGTATTGATAAATCTACAGGTTGCATATTTATTTTGGAATAAAACATACATTCAATTACATTGTTTCTTGTTTTTGTATTTTATTATTATGCCTTAGGTAGTAATAACAAAATGAGTATGTAATAAAAAGGTTACTATATTTGTATGGGAAAGTATGAATTTTTTTTCTTCTGAACAGTACTCAGCTCCCGAAGGTCGTGCAGGATTAATGAAAAACCTCGTTCGTATTTTCCCATACAAATGCATTAACCTATATATACTATTAGAGCTATTTGTATTAATTTGCAATATAGTTTTATTTAAGTAATTTAGGTGTATGATGTTTATATTTTAATTCTTTCAATTCAGTGGCCGGCTTGACTTGTGTTATAGTAAAAGTGCATGTACAATACATGTAGAATTTCATTTATAAATCAAGGCACATTAATAAGGTGTTGACATGTTGAATAATTTGAGAAGGTCAGAACTTGACTGTTCGATTATTTCATATTTTGAGGATTGAGATATTTTAGAATATTTTATTTTATTCAGATTTTTGTTGATTTGGTGTGCACTTAGAGACTATATAATATAATTAAATCACTATAGTAGGATTATATGGTTCAAATACAGCTTTTGTAAGTGTCGTGAAAGGATATCGTGATTTATTTACAATAGAGACGAAAAATTAAAGCTAATTCAACAGGCTGTGTATTACATTCTGTTATTTATATCTCTGTTTTTTTGTAACACTGGTACATGATTTTATCCATACATTTTGTAATTTTTATCCATGGTTGTACATTGTAGTGTTTAATCTATAGTTGGATTTGAATGACGTGCATAGGGTCGATTGCAGTATGATTAGAACGTATAATTTCATAGGATCTATTATAAATAGATGCTAACGTACATGTTAACATATATTAATACTAGCATTATTAGTTAATATTTTTACGAGTTTCGAGCTTATTTCCCATTCGAGAGGTACGTCAGGTGGTATCTTAGGAAAATAAAGTTAGTTCCAACTAGATGGGTTAAATCCTGTGAGTTCTTTTACATTATTGGATAGTTGTGATTTGTCACGTAGTAGTATTTACTATATGCATGTTTTAGCCCTCTTCACCTTTATATAGGTCACTTGGATAGGGGCAATTTTCTGATTCGTATTTCTTGTTTTCTTATTTCAACATCAAGCCTGCAGACGTAATTTATGTTTAATTAGATATTATTTGAGAGGATGCATATTTGGTGGAAATAGAAAGTGCTCATTGGACAGTAATATAATTTTGGAACTATTATGAATAATTCTAGGGAGTTCTGGACAATGCCATTTTGACATGTCAGGAGTTTGGGCGGACCAGTGTGTACTTGAATCTGAATTGTACACGGGGCTTTCAATTCTTTTGGACTTTAAAAGACTTTGCTAAGATTATTTGCATTCAATTCATACAACTGTAATTTTCTTATAACTTTTCATTGTATAATATTGATAAATAAATTGCTACGTTTTACAAAATTTGTTGGTTTTGCTTCTTTTTCTTAGTTCATGACCATAGATTCGTAGCACAGATTTTTATCCAAAGGTGATACATGATCAAGCAGTAAATCTTTAATCCAAAGTTTAACCTTATTTGTTGCAAATGTCTTAAAGTACTTAGTCTAGACTAGTCGATTTTGGATTATTGCAGTGTTATGACATATTTGTTTTGCTTCACAAGAGCTCACCATACCCAGTGATACAGTTCCTATTAATTCTAAATTAGTCCATATTACAATAGCCGACATTTTTTGTTTAAATTTAGATTATGACATGTTCGTCAAAATATATCACTGTAGGTATTGTCACACTAACTGAGGCATTTAACTTTCACTGCATTATGTTGTAATCCTTAACAAATGATTAATATTTTTATTTAATTTTCCGATATATTTTTAAGCAGTGTAGAAAGTTACATGTATTAATAATAATAATAATAATAATAATAATAATAATAATAATAATGACTATATTTAAAGAGAGCAACACATTTAGCAAAGAACTAATTGACCTTGAGGCTCTCATACCAAGGAATTTATTTATTTTAGCTGCATATCTGAAGCCACTGGATATATTGGGTTTGGAAGAAGGAAATAGAGTGGGCATTTCTAATATCAACTGGAACACTATTCCAGAGCAAAGCTCCCGAGTACTGGAAATTTGCAAAAATAATTCCTTATTTGATTTGAGAATTTTATACTGTTTGGTAGACATGGATCATAGGTGGGGAGCATTGCCAGGTAGCCTATACTGGAATAGTGATTGTAAATATTCAGAAACACTATTATTGAATATTCTGTACGTTAATTTGGCTTTTCTCAAACGGATTCGGTCTTTAATAGGTAACATTTTGTAACTTACCAACTAAATTTTCCTTGCTTTCTTTCTGGATTGATGTCAGCCCAAATGCTCTTATTTGACGATGTGCCAGCTTTGCTATGTTTTTATCATCTGAATTAGCCCATACTGTATTACAGTAGTCTAAATAGTGTTGTATGTGACTGTTATAAAATAGTTTTCTGTGCCATTCAGGGAGAAATGTCTTATCCTACTAAGAAGCCATAAACTTGAATTCACTTTTGTACTGATATGTTTGATATTTTCAGCACACGATAGGTTATTATCTACCAAAACACCAAGTAGTATCATTACAGACCATTTGCACATTTTTTTCCCCTTCCATGTCAGACATAGTTCATCACTATCAAGATTTGTCCTTTTTTTGCCATGTTGAGATAATTAATATTTTAGTTTTCCCTGTATTTACCAACATGTCATTGCATGTGCACCAGTTGTACAGTTTATTTAGGGCATTTTGTAAAGAAATTTAGAGTTAATGTTTTGTGTTTTGGATGTCTGGCAATGTTGTGTCATCTGCATAGAGATCTGTAGACGATATTGAGTCCCTTAGTAAAAGTGGTAGATCATTAATAAATAAAATAAATAGTAATGGACATAGTATTGATCCTTGTGGTACTCCATATTTAATTATTCCGGGTTCAAACAAAACAGTATTTATATGAACATGTTGTCTTCTCTCACTTAAGTATGAAGTAAACCATTTAAGCATGCTTTCTTCACGTTGGTAGATTTTCAGTTTCTTCAAAAGGATTTCATGATCCACCATATCAAAAGCTTTCCTGAAATCTACAAATACAGATCCTATTATTCTACCTTGGTCAAGTGCTTGAATCCATTTATCACTTAGGGAGGTCAATGCAGTATCACATGAATATTTATGTCTAAAGCCTGATTGATTAGGGTGCAACATCATGTGCTTGGTTAAATATGACATGACTGAGTTGCGGACATGTTTTTCAATCAATTTTGACAAGTTTGGTAGTATTGAGATTGGTCGGTAGTTATCAGCATCATCCTCATAACCAGATTTATGAATAGGAGTTACGTTCGCAAATTTCCATATTTTGGGGACAGATGAAGTTGCAATAATTAAATTGATTATGAATCTTATGCTATCTAAAATAACAGAGGCAAAAGATTTAATGAGTTGTGGACCAATCTGAACCAGTCCTGTCGCTTTCTTGATATCAAGGTCACTGAGACAGTTTCTAAGAAAGTTTATTCTATACTGATGGAATAGAGAAACATACCTCCTTAGAGATTTTGCTGCTGCAGAACTTTTTCTGTTCATTAAAGTTCTTTTTTATCACTGTTTTGTTTTAAAAGTTTGTGGTAATGCTGGTGAAAAAATAATTGACAACATTTGCAATGTCAGCGTCATCAGTGACTTTGGTGTCATTTACCAGAAGTGAGTGAATTTTATTTGTCTGATCTTTGTGCGTTCCTCCAGTGAGTTCACTGAAGACGTTCCGAATGGACTTTGTGTTGCATTTTTGTTTTCAAGCAATGAGTGATAATAGGAATTTTTAGTTTTTTTAATTATACTTGTTATTTTTTTCTCCATACTTTATGTTGTGCATGGTTTCCCATAGCCTTGAATTGGTCTCGTGTTTTCATATCATCTAGGATTTCAGTAGTAGCCAATTAGGATGGATTTAATTTGTTATTCGATGTACTTTCATTGGTGCATGCTTAGAGACTACATCCATAAATAAGTCAATCCACACACTCAGAGCTTCATCTATGTCATCCAAATTTTGTATCATATTCCATGGAACTTTATATAGGTCATTGAGAAATTGTTCTTCATTCAAAGGTTTGAACAATCTGTAAGCGTTCGTTTTGTATGTATTTGTCTTATTTCTCTTGCATTTAACCTTTTGTGTTAAAAAAAGGATAGTGGTAACTAAGACCAACATTCGGTACATTAACACAATCACCTTGTCTGGTAGTTTGGTGTAAATGTGATCAATATAAGTACTTGATTTTTCTTTACCCTTGTGGGCTCATTTACCAGCTGGACTAGGCCTAATGATTCAATAAATTCCATTCAGTTGCTCCTTATTTGAGTATTGAGAAGGTCCTTAATTATATCGCCTAGTATATATGTTTCTTTATCATGTGCAAGAACATTTTGCATTTGTTTCAAAACGTTATCATTCTGAATTGCTTTGGAGGAAGGTGACATATGAATGAAACCAACTAGGAATGATTTTGCTTTGTTTTGAGAAATTTCCACCCAGATACTCTGCATTTCATGTGACTCCAAGTCATCTTTCTGCATTTACCTCTTTCCAAATGTATACAACAAGATCTCCCCCTGCTGTCTCTCTGTCCCTACGTAATGGTTTATTGTAGCCTTGACAGTAAAATATATTATCATTGTGGTTAGCATTTAATTTGGTTTCAGTGAGTCGTCCTAAAACATGTATATTATTTTCTTTGGAAGACAACATTAACTTAGTCTGGTCTCTTTTTCCCACTATACCTTGTACATTTAAGTGACCTGTGTTAAAACCATCGTATTTAGTTTTGTATCAATTATATACATGTTATCATGCAATGGGGTACTCACTGAGATTGTCTCCATACTACTTTTATCATTCATATATCCTATTTTCATATTTAAATGTTTGTATATATTAGCATCTTCAAAGTCACTTACAGATCCTTAAAATCCGTTAACTTTTGCATTTACAATAGTGTTTATTGAATAGTTAGAGACAAGAGTCTCACTAGGTACATTTAGAATTTTTATAA
The DNA here is from genome assembly GCA_028554795.2 of Sinohyriopsis cumingii. NCBI lineage: Eukaryota > Metazoa > Mollusca > Bivalvia > Unionida > Unionidae > Sinohyriopsis > Sinohyriopsis cumingii. Next base: position 25,932,780 of record CM068835.1, on the reverse strand, counting down.
ATGAAGCACTGGCATTCACCTTATTGCCAGCTTCCTTAAATATGTATAATACATTGACTGACAGAGTCTTGTTTGTGTTCAAATGTATGGCATCTGAAGCGCTCAGTCTGTTTGCCATGATGGCATACCTGTGTCACATGCCCAGTTTCTCCACAGTAGAGACAGTAATCTTCATTATAGTGCCTAAAAATGGGGGCATAAATGTCAATATTTCTCACTAGATGTGAGGTTCCTTTTCTACTTAAATGAATTTTGTCTCTGTGGCAGAGGCTTAGGTTGACATCCTGGTTCTGAAGAAAGAAAGATGTGAATTGTGGAATGTACTGTAGGTTGAAGTCTTCAGATTGGTCAATTATCAGATCATTGATTTCTTTCACCCTGGTGTCCACACAAGGAGGTAGTCCTGATATCATTATTTTACATGTATCTGGACTGCAATACCAAAAGCATACAGTAAACTTTCAAGTCTGTTCTGACTTCATTTAATGACTGTCATAATGACTGGCATCATGTCCACCTACTAAAATAATAATTTGGTTGTATTTGGTTAGGTCAATATTCATTATTCTGTCCGTGATGTTGTTGATTTTTGCACCTCTTAAAGTCTGTTCATCTGTTTCGTGAAGTCTCCTTGGTATTATAGTTTTTAATATTGAGGAGCCAATTATTAGAGTCATATCTATTCTTGCTTGTGATTTCATGTGTTGGACTTGGGTGGTTTGTATTTAAGAAACATCTCTTGGAGGAATGAGTGCTAAAATTCGTCTCTCAGTTGTGGGAGCTAATCGAGCTGATGATGACACATTTGTCTGAGCACCGAGAAATGCAGTTGTTGGTACAGGTGAAAGACTTTTCTGAGCTGAGGGCCATGGGTATACACTTATTGCTGTTACAGGTGTGACACATGACTGAAAGGGGGGTACTGTTGTTTGCAATGCAGGATTACTTTGGGTATCAGTTGCTACTTGTATGGTCATTTTACATTTTCTTTTGACTGGTATTGGGATTGTCTGTGTCTGAGCATCTGACATCGTTGCTATTTGGGAGTCTGTCTGAATTGCTATTTCACATGAGGTTACTTGCGCATTAATCCTTCCCTGTGCTGACTTAATTGCATGTAACTGTAGTTTTAATTCTTCAATTTGGGCCTCCAAGTTAGTTCCTAATTATTTTTTTATGCACACACATGGAGAAATCATTATGGTTTAAGCCATCACTGTAATGCTCATGATTTATGGATATGAATAAAGCATTAAATTTACTGATCTGGAAATCTGGAATTAATCAAGGAGTAGATCTGAGATTATGCTTAGGATTTTACAATCTTTTGTCAGGTTGGTCAAATATTTAATTCAGTGCTTTCTTGTTATTAATTGCCTAATGTTTGTCTACTTTCTATAATTGTCTTTGATAATTGCTCATTTACAGAGGAAAGAGCTTAGAATAGATAAACAGTTGTTTTGTACTGATATTATATATTAGTGAAAGGTGACCACGGTAATTACTTTCGGACACTGGTACTATAATTAAGAAATGCTTAGTCTCTTCGTTTCTTCATTTTTCTTTCATGTAGAGGTTTACTCTTTGGCATGCTAATAACATGGCCATTGATAACGCTTCTGGGGATTTTACTTCATGATTTTATAATACAAACAAAATTACATCATTAAGTGCTATATTGATTATAATCAAAGACATTTTATCTCTAGCCACACGAAGAATAGAAAGGGGAACAAAGCGTCCGTTGTCGGATTCAGACGACTGAGAAATAGCATCACCTGGGAGTCAGTGTCATCATATGCAGCAGGCCACTAATTCCTCTTCCTTATTTGGAAGAAAAGTGTATTCATTATAATTTTAGTTGTCTATTTATTAGTATTTTCGACAATAACTAATTGTCCTTTCCAGTGTATTCATTAGTTCTTTCAAAAATAATTCATTGGTCTTCTAACTTGTATTCATTAGTTTTTCAAAGTTTATTCATTAGTCTTTTCACATAGTATTTTTATTAATTTTGTGTAATTATATTCATTAGACTTTTCAAAACTGATTCATTACTCTTTTCACAGTGACTTAATAATCTTTTCAAAATGTATTCATTGTCTTTTCACAGTATATTCTCTTGTCAATTGGAAGTGTATACATTAGTAGTTTCAAAGTATATTCATTAAACCTTTTAAAGTGTATTCATCTGCCATTTCAAAGTGTATCTGTAAGTCTTTTCAAAGTTTTTCATCACTCGTTTCACAGTGTATTCATTAGTCTTTTCAAAGTGTATTCATTAATATTTTAAAAGTGTATTCACTAGTCGTTTCAAAGTGAACTCATTTGTCTCTTCAAAGGATATTCATTATTCATTTCAAAGTGTACTCACTAATCTTTTCAAAGTGTCTTCACTAGTCATTTCAGAATGTATTCGTTAGACTTTTCAAATAGTATTCATTAGTTTTTTCAAATTGTATTCATTCGACTGATCAAAGTTTATTCATTAGTCCTTTTACATTCTACATAGCCTTTTCAAAATTCATTCATGGTTTTTTCACTGTGTAATCACTAGTCATTTGAAATTATATCAATATTGTTATCAAAGGATATTCATTAAACCTTAAAAAGTGTATTCATTAGTCTTTTCAATGCGTATCCATTAGTATTTTCAAAGTTTATTCATTACTCTTTTCAGTGTATTGATTAGTCATTTCAAAGTACATTCATTAGTCTTTTCAATGTGGACTCGTTGGTAATTTCAAATGTTATTCATTCTTCTTTTCAGTGTATTCACTAGCCATTTCAAAGAGTATTCATTACTCTTGCTGTAGTGTATTCATTAGTCTTTTCAAAGTGTATTGATTAATTTAATTAAAGTTTATACACTTTTGTTTTCAAAGTGTATTCGTTAGATTTTTCATGGTAATCACTAGTCTTTTCAAAAGTGAATTCATTAGTCATTTAAAGTGTATGTATTAATCTTTTCAAAGTGTATTCACTGATCCTTTCAAAGTGTATTGTTTAAAAGTGTATATATTAGTCATTTCGATGTGCATTCATTGGTCTTTACAAAGTGTATTCATTAGTTTCTTTAAGTGTATTCATTAGTCATTTCAAAGTATATTCATTAGTCATTATTTTTATGGGTATTCTTTAGTCATTTGAACATGTATTCATTAGTCATTATTTTGTATTAAGTTGTCATTTCAAAGTGTATTCATTAGTCACTTAAAATCTATTCTTTAGCCATTTAAAGTATATTCATTAGTCTTTTAAAAGTTTATTCAATGGTCTTTACAAAGTATTCATATTTATCATTTCAAAGTGTATGCATTAGTTATTTACAGTATATTGATTGGTCATTTAGAATGTAATTTTTAGTGATTTAAAAGTATATTCATTAGCCATTTAAAAGTGCATTCGTTTTTCTTTACAAGTTTATTCATTAGTCATTTTAAAGTGTATTCATTAGTCATTTGAATGGGTATTCTTTAGTCTTTCGAACAAGTATTCATTTGTCATTTCTGTGCATTCATTAGCCATTTAAAATCTAATTTTTAATCATTGAAAGTATAGTCATTAATTATTTCAAAGTATATTTAGTTATTTTAACGTATATTCATTAGTCATTTAAAAGTGTATTAGTCATTTTAGAGCTTATTCATTAGTCATTTTAAAGTGCATTCTTTAGTCTGTTCAAGGCATATTCATTAGTCTTTTAAAATTTTATTCATCAGTCATTTCAAAGTGTATTCATTGGTCATTTCAAAATGTATTCTTTAGTCGTTTAAAAGTATGCATTAGTCATTTCGAAATGTATCCATTGGTCATTTCAAAGTGTATTCATTAGTTATTTCAGTGTTTAAGATTACTTTGAACAGTCTCTGTTATTTAAGTATTTGTAGTAAATCAGAGTACCAACGTCCTACCCCAGTCAAAGACACTAACACATATTTAATTTATATTGTGTGCTTGATCTTTGTACATGATTGAATGTGAAGTTATGGACCATTGTCATTGCTGAGTATTGTGTCTAACTGATTCTGATGTTGTTTACTAAAATTTAAGATCAAAATCTGTAACTTTGTCTAGAAATTACTATTGCATCATCGGTCATGTGACAGTCTGTATATAAAGAGGTTTTAGTAAACAATCATTCAATCCTGTTTGAAGTTAGATCCATTGAATGATTTATAGTTGTGTTCAGACATAATTTGATATTATTTAGTTATTTTAATTATTAATTGGAATTAGAAAGTGCTCATCGACATTTTAAACTAAAACACTGCCTTGTGATTATTGTGAATTCATTAAAAGACATTCTGTATTATATCATTGTGATACATCAAAACAATTGATACATTAGCATTTTCAAAACTATTGGTACATCAGTACACTCAGTATTGGAATTCAATTGGAGCATTCTAAGCTTTTGGACTTGTGATAGAACATTTTAAAATTATTTTGAATTTAATTTAGAATACTCTAAGTTTGTCTCACCATAAATGTTCACTTTGCAGCATAGAAAAATAAATTATTTCCTAATTTTACTAAACTTGTTTGTTTCGCTTCTTACTGTTACTTTGTTTATGACCACAGAGTCGTAACACTAATATATCCTGTTTCTTTAAGTAAATTCAATACAAAAACCATAATCATGCTGCAGCTGAAGCAATTGTATGATACAAAATGCATCGCATTTATGGAATAATATACTCTTAGCTCATAATAGGATTATGTTATTGGTTCATTGTTATTGTCTGATTGGCTCATTGGTCTAAGGTGTTAACTTTTAGATATCACCAACATTTCATCTCTGTCCTCGTGGGTTTATTAGGTTTCTTTTTAATGACTTTAGTTGGTTCTAATGAACCAAGCCTTTAGGAATAGGAATGTTACTTTCCAGATGGATCGCCTCAGGAAGATTTATTATGTTTGGTTTTGTACATGTTCATCCTTAAGACTGTGTGCTTCATATTGGTAGTTTCTCCCCTGTCCAGATATACTCATTATATCTCATCTTTAAATTTTTTAACTCTTTAACTGCATGGGTAATGTTCACAAAGTTGTAGTTTACCATGTATTCCTAAGTTTTTGTTGGTCCAGTTTTATTACTGATGTAGCAGAGGACATTGACACTAATTAAGCAATGGCAGCTTTCTACCATATTTGGGGTTCACAAATTACATT